>BFEA01000007.1:7714490-7731575 GCA_003427395.1 Chara braunii | reverse complement strand
TGTGAAAATGTCCCTAAAAGATATGGGCACAGTGGAATGGCCTTTTTGGCTGACATGTTTGTGTTATGCGCCTGTCAGGTGGGTGTGCAAATTCGCTTGGCCTTTTGCAATTGCACCAACTAAAACTTGGGAACTGCCGGGGCATTTTGCAAAGTTGGGCAGTGTCCGGTACGGGTACATTGCAAACATGGGGTCCAACTGATGGCTGGGGTGTTTCGCAAAACGTTTTTGTCATCGTCCACTTGTTCCTCTAAAACGAAAAGAAATGACAAAGCAATGAAGACAGAGCAATGAGCAGGAACGTACAAGGCGCAATCAGAGAAGCTGAAATCCGTCCTTCAGCCACCTTCAAAGGCACTGGACCACAAACCTATTCAACTGCTGCTCAAGTTTAACTCCCCAGTCGAAAGAGGAGGGGTGTTTCGCAAAATGTTTTTGTCATCGTCCACTTGTTCCTCTAAAACGAAAAGAAATGACAAAGCAATGAAGACAGAGCAATGAGCAGGAACATACAAGGCGCAATCAGAGAAGCTGAAATCCGTCCTTCAGCCGCCTTCAAAGGACTGGACCACAAACCAATTCAACTGCTGCTCCAGTTTAACTCGCGGGTCGAAACAGGACAGGGATTCTTCAGGCTGAACAACTCCCTCCTAGCGACCGAGAGGTTATCTGTAGCTGTCAAAGAAAACTGATCCATCCGAAAATAGCTAGAATTCCGACAGACAAACAAGCACCAATGGTTCATCGACAGGTACGCAGACCTAACATGAACGGTATCAGCCGAATCACGGGGTATAGCGGGGGATCGTGAAAGGAGAAGGGAAGAACTCCAATTCGCCATCTCAGTTGTAGAAGCTAACAGCGAGTTTTACCAGGATCTACTAGCTGATACTAACGAGGAACTTAAACGAATGGAATAGAGGGGATTTGAGAGGACTGCAAATACGCTCCAGGATGACGGACTACACACTCAATGAAGCCATGACTAAATTCTTCTTCTTCAGAATCAAAGCGAAGCCTACGAATAACATGATAGAGGGCCTCAAAGACCCAGCAGATCAAGGGAATGTCAAAACAGCAGGTGCAGAGATGGTCACGATAGCCAGGAGATTCCGCGCAGACTTATATAAGTCAAAGAGGCCTTCACCCCCAACCGCAGCAAACCTAACAGCCCGTCAACACATGCTGCCAAATGTGTTGACAGGGTTTCTGGACTAGTGAATAGGGCCAAGAATTATGAACGGTGAATTTGCTGCAGGACTGCGCAGTCTGGGTGAAGAAGAAGTGAAAGGGTATTGAAATATTCCTTCCTTCCTGAGAAGGGTCGTGAGAAACATGCAGCCGAAAGAATGGAGCCTAGAGTATGAAGCGAGAAAGAATAAGTTAGCCCCAACAGTTCAGTTTCTTACTTTCTGTCCGAAAAATTGTTGGGTCTCCAATTTCCGTCTGGGCAGAGAAGAAGTGAAAGGGTATCGAAAGCGTCCTTCATTCCTGAGAACTGGGGTCATGAAGAACATGCAGTAAAAGAATTAAGCTTGGAGGATGAGTAATGATATAGAATTGGCAAGCTCCAACAATTCAGTGTCTAGCTTTCTATCTGAAAATTTGTCGGGTCTCCAATTTCCTTCTTGCAGTTGCCATTTCTGACAAATGAATCGATGAGATAATTCAGTGTCTCCCAAGGCTCTAGAGTCTAAACCATGAGATAATGTTCCTAAGGCATATTTTTGTGAATAAAGGACCCCCCTACAATCCTTGGTGAGCATTGGTTGTAGATTCTCTTCTGAGATTAGGGCTTTGCCACAAGGGAAACTGAAGTCAGGGAGGCAAAGTGCAGGGTGAGTAAAGCGATGGATGTGGCAAATCTTGGCAATTCGGTTTCTATTCCAAAATGTGATATCAATCCATCTCCAATTTTCCTTCGGGCAGCTGATGTCTAAATCAAATGAGTAGACATTTTTTCAATCATTTTTGTCTAAATCAGGAAAAAAAAATGAGAGAGACCCACCTTTGCAGCTGTGATACATGTCATCATGGAAAGCACCCCTGCAATCCCTTGGGCTTAGGACGATGCCTCGAAGTTCTACTGAAGTCATGCATGCACCAGTGCTTCAAATAGGAGAAGTCAAAGACACTTTTGGATAACCAACGAAAGTTGTGAGCGTGATCTCTGTTATGCAGTCCGGGCCTTTGCGATGTAGAAGGGTAGCCACCAATGTGCACAGAATTGGATGCTTTTTCCTGTGTGTTAATTATGCTTGGTGCTCATGACGGCAGAATGGAGCATAACATCTTGAGTGGATGATGTCTTTTGCAGGGACGATCCCAACATATTCGGAGAGAGAGCAGTGACTACATGAGCTTGGTAAGAACTCAGAAAAAACATAGAGGAAGAAAGATAGGAGAATAAAATAAGAAGCATAAGAGAACAAGAGATGCAACAATACTTGCTGCACACTTTTGTGGTGCACCATGTGTGGATTGGTAATGCTAGTGCACCTCACGCACAGACGCAGTGGCCCAGGCAGCACGAAACTGCACCTCATGTGGTGCGCACAGGTGTTCGTTTTTTTTCTTTTTTTAAGTTTTTTTGTGTGTTGTTATGTTTGATAGTTGTGTGTGTGTGTGGGAGAGAGTGTGTTTTATCCTAGGGGCTCCTACATGGGCCTTTCAGGCCTGATATTTTTCTCCTCGGCCCCCAGGTCGCACAGCCCCTCTGGCTGGGCAACTTCGTGGGCCACGGCCACTTTCTAGGCCTAGGCTCACACTTTTTGCCCCATTCGTTTTTCTTTTATTCAGTCTTTTTTTTTTTTTTTTTTTTTTTTTTTAACCACTAGTACCTCCACCAGTGTTGGGAAAATAGGGAAAACTGGCAGTTTTCCCATTTTCTCTGAAAAGTTCGGAGGTCCCAGAGGCTCGGCAAGAAGAATAAAGTTTAGTTCAGTTTTGTTTTTTTATTTTTTGTTTGTTTTGTTTTGTTTTTTTGAAACAGAACCTTACGGTTCTGGCTCCTTTCCATTCTGGGGAGCGTCAGTACGGTTCCTATTCCACCGACAAGTCAAAGAATTACATCAGTTACACACACGCTCCTCCCCATTATGGATAAGAGGCCCGAGTGGATGGCGTTGATTACTTCCTTTGGGAAGGATGTACCAGCCCTCGCCCCTGCCTAAGTTAGCCTATTTGTTAAATCCTTCTGGGGCTAAACTTAGACTGCCTGCTCAAAAACTTTTAACCCCTAAAGATTTCCTTACTTATGGGCCTAACCGTTTTTTCCTCCCATACTCTTAGCTGGCAAATTTATGCTATAAGATCAGCACGTGTATGATGTGCCATACGTTGTCCGCATGCTAAAACCCTAAACCCTAGGGACTTGAACTTAGGTTCTACTGGCTGTCATGCTAAAACCCTACACTTTTGTGTGTCCTATTCTCTTATGGATCTAGGGAACTAGGATCTTGATAATGCTGAGTTTCCAGATAATAGTGAGCCTCAGTCTACTTCTTCGTCTCGCTGTAACTTCTTTAAAGCATACTTGCGGCGCACTTGGGCAGTGTGCCGTGCGGTGCGCGTGCGCCCTGCGCTGTGCGCAAATTGGTGATGCGCTCAATTTTTTTTTTATTTTTTTTTTTTGAGGGATGTGTGTACACACACACACACACACACACACACACACACACACACACACACACACAGAGAGANAGAGAGAGAGAGAGAGAGAGAGAGAGAGAGAGAGAGAGAGAGAGAGAGAGCAAAGGATCCCCTAGGGCCCATGCAGGTTATCTGAAGGGTCCTCGCAGCAATTTAGCAAGGACCCTCCATCAAAATTGAGGCAGGCAGTGAATACGAAGTGGAGCACGAGCTGGCTGAATGTATATTCAGGATTTGTATTCAGGTCTGTGTTTCAGTAGTTATGGGTTGCTCACTTCGCTAGGCCCTCTTGGTCTCTGCACGTGATTCTGATGGCTTGGCTGCAGTACTCACCAAATGTGCAGAATTAGAATGAATCTTCAGCTAGAACGTGGAATAATACGCCGCCATATGTTTTGTCTTTTGTGCATGTGGTGAGTAGAGGCCCTTAGGGCCACTGCACGCATTCCTAAGAAAAGAAAAATGAGAAAACAAAAGAAAAACGAGACAACAGAGAAACAGTGACCCACAACTGTGACGCACAGACCTCAATTCAAATCCAGACTATATATTCTCTGCCCACGCAGACAAACTGGAAGTCTAATGTCTATCTCTGCTCCACGAGGCATCCTTGCTAATTTGCAGGGGCCCTTCGGAAATGAGACTGGACACAATTAGGACATGCACACCCACACGCACACACATGTGCTCACGGTGTTGGCGTATGGGGTGGCCCCAACTTTTTTCCCTCTTGCAGTTTGATTTTCAGAAGCGAGGCGCATGTTTGGCCACCCCACCCTGTCCTTTCAATTTTTTTTTTGGGTGATGCGCCGCATCACATGTGCGCGTGTGCTCTGTGCCGCATGTGCCGCGACCCCGCGCACGGGATGCGCCGCAAGTATGCTTTGAAGTTGTTATGTTGCTATGTGGGGTGATTTGGAAGGGGGATGGAGAATAAGGGGGTCTGTGAGATGGTGAAGGTTTTGTGGTTCCGAGACGATGGGCGTAAGACTATGGGCTAGGGAAGGGGATGCAAGGGTATTTGTGATAAGGATGGGACTGTGTTTCAGTTGGAGGGAACGGATTTAGTTGGTGTTGGGAATAAATGAGGTGTGTTGGTGTATGATGTGGAGAATCTCAGGTGGTTGCCTCTTCTGCTGTGATTAGTGCATGTGTGGGTGGGTTGGATTGGGGGCTGGATTGGGGTGTGGGCTGTGCGTTGTTGGGGTTTTGTTCTTGGCTGGTTGTCGAGGGCCAGATTAACCAATTAGTGAATTTTATTCTGTCTCCTTCGATTGAGCGCTATGAATACCCCATGGAGGTGGCCTCCCGCGGCCGAGGCTGCGTCCGCAGCTGGGGCCACGCGACCAAGGACTTCCAAGGCCGTGTGGCGGCCAGTGGGGGGTGGTGGCGGGGTTGGGGGTGGCTGATTGGGGTTGCGCATCCCAACCCCCCTTGCAGAAAAAGAAATAAAGAAAAAACGAATTTCGGGAGGGGGTGGGTCGGGGGTAAAAATTAATTTTTAAAAACAAAAATAAAAGAAATCTTGATTGATTGGGATTTGGTTTGTTGATTGATTGATTGATTGATTGATTGATTGATGGGGGAGGGGTCAGGGTCCCCACCTCCCCCCCCCCCCCCCCCCCCCCCCCCCACACACACACACACACACACATGCACACAGTGTCGTCAATGCTTCCAGGAAGCTGTCATCGAAAGTATGTGTCTTTACTGCGTGGACTATCCCCGGTGCCATCACCCTCCACATCATCTCCTAGCATGTCCCACATGCGGTGTTGGTCATACACCTACGGCAACCACTGACGGATCTCCCTCTTTCTTGCCAGACGAACGACAGACACAGTAGTCCGAGGAGGAAAATAGACTTCTATATGAACCACCGGCAAAGCGATGTGCTCATAGTTTATCACCACCAAGGCGAGCTGTTGCGGATCAAATCCCGCAGCAGTTGAACACCCTTGCGTTGGACCGATCCTCCCTGTCGTCATCTGCCCATAGAGAAGGAATACATCCTGAGGAAGCCCAAGAAAGATGCTCCATGCCGCTTGGTGATGACCCACCGGAGATTCAACTAGCATGTGGTTCGCATGCCTTGTGCCATGAGGATTATGAAGGGATAGTCCATGCGAGTTTTTGCTTCCATACGTACGATGACAGTCAGTACTGTACTCATGTACGACACCCCGACATGTCATGTCCAATTTGTAGGAAGGGGCTGGGACGGCTATGCCTCTATAATTGCGGTTGACGTGCCTCTGTGTTCCTAGCATGTACGAGCCACGGAGCCTGTGACATCTGTCTGCGTCGTGCCATTCGATGCAGCAACCATGACTGCAAAAATTGGATGCGGTGCTTCCATAGCCCACACCCGAACCGTTGTCGGGCAGCCGCGGACCGTTCGACCACCCGACGTACAAGGAATTCGCCCCTCAACCGAACGATCAATCAAGAATTGTCGGGTACTCTTGTCGGGGCCGTCAAGAACAATTAGGGGTCTCCAGAGGGTTCCTAAAATCTCTTGCATCGACCCCGGAAACTTACCTTTGAATTTAATAAAATGAACCGTCGCATATGTCGTGCCGGACATTCGCATTTTTTGTCTGTTCCGAGGCTGTTCCCGAACTGGCCAGCTACGGAACAAGGGTATGGCAGTAGGCCTTGGTGCGTGTCTTTTACGCTGACAAATTGGCGGGGAAATGAACCCTCAATTTTCATAAGATCTAATAACAAAATTAAAAACGACTAAAAGAATTAAAAATGATAAAAAGGGAGGGAATAAATGGTTATTACATTATCTAATTGATTTTTATCAGATTTTATCCTTCATAAATTTTAGCCGAAATTTATTTATTACCCTCACTCCATCGATTCATCCGGATTTTCGGTATTTATGATTCCTCGTTGGATTTTACGTGATTCTTCTTATTATTACCTTTGCTGTAACTTGAGGATTATTCGGTGTGAACAGTCCGTATCTTGCTGGAATTCCACGACATACTGGGGGTCGTGCGAGGACCTGAGTTGACACTTGCAGCATGGTCAGGATTGGTACGGGAATAGGGATGGCTTTTGAGTTCTGATCCTGTCATTTTGCTACGCTCATTGGTTTGGTGCGGCCATGTACGGGGTTAATCCCAAGTACGGTATTGGAGTTCAATTCAGGATGATTGCAATTCGCGGTTACTGGTTCGGAATCTGGTCTGGGTCCGGTGTGGGGACTAGTTGATACAGGCACAATACTTGTGCTGGTAGTCACGACTTTTGGTCTGCGATTCATGGTGACCCGGAACCATTCTTCTGGTACAGATACTGGCTTGACACGAGATACTACAGAGTCGGTGCTCCTATTCAAGCATAATCATTGAACCGATATCGGGCCGGTACGCTGCGTGTTTGTCACCGTTGTGTTGACACCGTTGCTGGTCCGGCTACAGGCGCGACACAATTTATCTGGTCACGGTGATCAATCCAATGGTACGACACTTAATTCAGTGGTACTGGTTTATGGCTATGACCTTAGGGCCTGTGGAATGGGCTCCTGGTACTGAAACTGGTTAGGTGACACAGTTGGGCCTGCTGCTGGTACCGGTGGACTTTCATGGGTTCCACTTCTGCGGCACCATCACGTTCTGGACCGGTGAGCCTGTTTTTGTAGGTAGCTTCAGTGTGCTGAGGCCCACAGCCGGTGCCGCAGCCAGCATAAAGCCAGACCAGCAGAGACCAAGGAAAAAAAAAGGGGGGGATGGATTCAGTTCGACGTGCCTGTCGTCCGCAGCCCACTGGGATACAGCCCGATTCAACCTGGGAGCGTCAGCGCGCTAGGCGTGCTCAACCTGCACTGAGGTCGGTCTGATACACGCCCGCTCAAACGGCGGTCAACGGGGAAGTTGTGCGCGGGGTGCGCTGTGAGGAAGGGCATGATCAATCAGGCGGGCGGGAAACTCTGCCAGGCACGCGCGGTGTAACTCACCCGGTATCTCTTCGGAAACGATCATTCGGGTTGGGGGAACAGAGTGACGCGCCTGGCGTATGGTGACCTGCCAATCAGGCAATCCCGCTGCTGGCGGGAGCGGTTCCTTTCGGTGATCTGCCAATCAGGCAATCCCACTGTTGGAGGGAGCGGTTCCTTTCGGTGATCTGCCAGGGGAAACAATAACATAGGATTGCACACTTCTTTGGGGTAGACCTTACTCATTGACCATTTCCTGATAAGAAACTTATCTCAAGAAAATGGTCACTCCATTCACCTCTAAATCCGCATCAGACGTGGATTCAGCGCAATGCCTCTACCCCTCTTTGAAGAGCAATCCAAACACATAACTTAACAAACAGCCATAAGTTGATAATTGGATTTGAGACGCTCATATAAATCCTTGCARACTGATAAGTTCAAATACATACTTCAGATACAAAGCCCATGTAAATATTTATGACAAGGATAACTATTAAAATAATATAATCATCAAGCATGTAACCTTACATACATAGACATTAGCTAAGTTTTCTCAAATAAGATCTGGCATATATGGATGACTTCAATACGTAAAAAAGACGCCTTCAGAAGAGAATAGTCCTTAGCTCCAACTTCATTGATTCAAGTGGATGGTCCAAGCCTGGAAAGGTTCAAGCGAAGGTCTAACATCAACTACAACTCATTGCCCCATCAAATATAACCAAAATAGTCTAAGTGTTAGCCCCTTCACAGTTACTCCAACTGCCTCTAGAATCAAACACCTCTCTCACATAGGAGATACTATGCAGACCTACTACATCTCGTAGTCTCTTTTATGGAGGTCATAGCACAGTGCCCCTTGCACCTATATGTCGTCTTATACGCCTAGCTCACACACATCACGTAGGGCAGACCTCATACTTCCTGGGCTATATACTCCGAAAAACCGCTTAGAACCCTGACTCAAGGATGACAATCCATGCTCATAAAGGCTTTCAGCGCCCTTAGCCTAACTCTCCTCGAAGTCCCTCAATGACCTCTACATAACAGGCTCCCTTACTCATCCTCGGCCTCACTCTAGTGCAAAAGTACCAAGTTGCCCTCATGACCATTTAGAGAGTTTTTTTTACCATAATGGGTACCTTATGAGGCTAACTCCCACAAAGAGACATGCTTCGTCAGATTGGTGTTGCTTCATCCTACCCTAGCTGTATCCAAAATGCAAACCATTATCCAAGCCCGTCAACTATCAGAGTCAGAAGCGTTACCAGCTCCAACTACCACTATACTCGTTAGAGTACGTGAGCGCATAGTCAAAACGCCTATCACTCTCGAGCCACCCTTACTGCATCATACAAAACCAAGTCGCACAGTCAATCCTCACTCGCTTTCTATCAAATGACGAACCATAAAGCCCAAAGAAACTTCTCATTTTGCCTGTTTCTCACATTCTCATACCCATCGAGGGCGTTTCTCGTTCGCTGTAGCATAGGGGGTACGCGCGGTTTTACGCCTCTATCGGACCCGCACGTGAGCCGACGTGTTGGGGGGGCTGTGGTCCCAACCGCGACTCGTCGTTGGTCGACTAGGACGCATCCCACTTACCACGCGTTACCCCACAAGACTCACACATATAGAACGACACAAAACAAACAACACAACAACACTCCTAGTCCCTTCAGTAGCCATCCCATAACCTTCCGACGCGGAAATCGGATAGGCGACGCACGTGAGACTTAGTATAAAGCCGTGCGGACGCAGGGCTAACTCATATCGACTCGCAATGCATGCCTATGCATGTAGTCGCAATGATGGCATACTATGCGGTGCCCATAATCAAGCGGTCCCTTGTGGATCCGAGTAGCGCTGATGACACTCGAGTGTCCAACTCGAAGTATCGTGAAGACCAAGCTCTTCACGATATTGCACGTCTGAAGGAACAGTCGTGCGGCCTCCGCGACACCTCCGACCCTTAGGTTGAGTGTCTCGGTGGGCAGGGCAAATAGGCTCTGCGTGGGGGGTGATCCCTTCCATGCGGAGTCTAGGACCTGGGATGTCCTGGAAAAGCACCTCGAATCCAGACCCATGACGAACGTCCGACTAAGAAATCTTTAAGAAGCATACAACAGAAAAAGGGGGAGCGGGGGTTCCTTCCTTTCTCAATTTCGACCCCCATTTTAACCCTTAAACGTGCGCCCCTTAGGTTACGCAAACACCCAAACTTAGGTATGTACGTAAACATATCTATATATATATATATATAGTGGAATAAATATGTGACGATCACTTCTCACAATCACAGTGGGAGTCCTCTCAACCATATATAGGTATGTGATCGAAGACTATAAAATCCAAAGTCCAAACCACAAAACATACCTGCAATCACATCAAAGAATCAACAGAAGCCCACACACTACACAGGGTCAACTTCAACCATTCTTTGCGCTCACACCCCTCGCTTTAGCCATACAAAACCTTGACCTTGGCGCCCCCTTCCAACAATAAAATACTCAGTACCTTTGTTAAATGGCCATTCAATAAAGTCCGGGTAAAAACACAATGAAACAATTTCAACCACAGTGCTAAAGCCTTTAGGTTAAGCGGCGACCTTTCATTATTGATAACATACGACGATGCTAGTAGGATCAAGCTGAATCTAGCCCAAATCCTGAATCAAACGATCAAGAGGATCTGTAACACAAGACAGGCCAATCCCCAAGCTAAACCTATAAGTCCATGCAGAATAACCTTCATATCACGATCTCACCCAAACATCGTTCTTAATTAACTAAGTCTAAATATATCCCTAAGCAAATATCTAAATAAAAGGTAGATCCTAACCAGATCTCCTCTATACAAAGTGGATCTCCAAAATCGCCACCTGTCAAAATATAACTTATCTCCTTTAAATTAGGAAAATTTCGGCAGCGCTTCCCGTAGGAAAAGTGTCTCTTCCGAATTTTTAGTAGCTCGAACGTAAAGACTGAAATATTCTCTAACTAACTCCTTGAATTAGTAAAAATTTTGGCAGCGCTCCCTTTAGAAAATGAGACTTTCCAGATTTTTGCTAAGCCACATATAAAAGTTAGACAAGTTGAACTTTGAAAAGACAAAATTTAACTCACTCCTTGGTTTTGTAGAAATTTCGGCAGCGCTTCCCGTAGTGAAAGAGGCTTACCAAGATTTATACAAGACCAAGTAGAGCAAATGATCCCAGAAAATGCAGAAATCGACCTAAGTAAAATAAACTTAGCTAAAAAAATGCAGGAATTGAAACTAACTCATATAGCTCTAACACGTGGCGAGCATCTAAAGGAACTACGTGCCAATTGAAACTCGGGCTAAATAATAATCTCACTCAGGCACATGCAAGACCAAACNTGAATCTAGCCCAAATCCTGAATCAAACGATCAAGAGGATCTGTAACACAAGACAGGCCAATCCCCAAGCTAAACCTATAAGTCCATGCAGAATAACCTTCATATCACGATCTCACCCAAACATCGTTCTTAGTTAACTAAGTCTAAATTTATCCCTAAGCGGATATCTAAAGAAAAGGTAGATCCTAGCCAGATCTCCTCTATAAAGAGTGGATCTCCAAAATCGCCACTTGTCAAAATATAACTTATCTCCTTTAAACTAGGAAAATTTCGGCAGCGCTTCCCGTAGGAAAAATGTTTCTTTAGAATATAAACTGCTCGAACGTAAAGACTGAAATATTTTCTAACTAACTCCCTCAATTAGTAAAAATTTGGGCAGTACTCCCTTTAGAAAATGACACTTTCCAGATTTTTACTAAGCCAATTATAAAAGTTAGACAAGTTAAACTTTGAAAAGACAAAATTTAACTCACTCCTTGGTTTTGTAGAAATTTCGGCGGCGCTTCCCGTAGAGAAAGTGGCTTACCAAGATTTATACAAGACCAAGTATAGCAAATGATCCCATAAAATGTAGAAATCGACCTTAGTAAAATAAACTTAGCTCAGAAAATGCAGGAATTGAAACTAACTCATATAGCTCTAGCACGTGGCGAGCATCTAAAGGAACTACGTGCCAATTGAAACTCGCGCTAAATAATAATCTCACTCAGCCACATGCAAGACCAAACCATAAAGGTAAGTACTCTAATCAACCCAAAGTCAATTTTATCAAACAATGGTTCATAGTCTTTCAATGATTTATCCCTTTATACCTAGCTTACATAAGGCATAAAGCTAGACCACCCAAACTTATGAAACATGTCTAGCTTAGCCATTGAATATACACAAACACATGGCATAACAACTTTTCTCTTATTTCGGCATATGACTAGGTCGCCCTAGTCGCCGTGAACTATTTAGGATAACCCAATTATATATAATTGTATGCACTTAGTCTTTTGAGGTAGCATATAACTGAACCGATCATCTTTAGCTTGAGGTTTAGTCTGCCCCTTCGTACCATAAGTTTATACTTAGCTAATACTCTCTTCAGTTTGCGATAAGCTATAATCAGACCACCCAAACTTGTGGAACATGTCTGATTCTCTGCCTGATTTATTTTTCTTAATGGTAAAGCAGGAAGAGGCTGAGCCACACAAACTTATGGAACATGCTCAAACCTCCTCATTCAAAACCAAAAGAAACTTAGAAGACCCAAAATAAACAAGGCAACCAAGCCACCCAAACTTATGAGACAATGCTTGGTTCCTAAAAAGTCAGCCACAAACAACCCTCACAAGTCAAAGCAACCAGACCACGCAAACTTATGGAACATGTTTGGTCCTCCAAGCAACTCAAAATTAAACATAGCACCGAGCCTCTCAAAACTTATGGAGCCTTGCCCAACCTTTGATTGACCCAGCCAGAAATGTTCCATAAACTTTCTTCAGCCATGATGTCGATGCCGGCCTGATACGCATAACAAGCAATGGATCATCAGGTTGTAGTCCTAAGAATGCTTAAACAAGATATGGGCATACAAAGTTGCTAACACTCAGATCACATTAACCATCTTCTTGCTCACATAACAAGACTATAACCCTTAGTTACCCTTGCTCTAATTTTCAAGGGTACCACGATCATGCATGCATAGCTTTCAAACCCAACTATAGGCAGACAGTAGTGGTGGCTTCAAACGTCATTGACCCTTGCATTCGTACTCCATAGTAAAATGGTCGTAGACAAGTCCATAAGAAACACTTAGCAGAGTATGAGGGCACCCTCTATCGGCTCACTACTGCCCAAACCTTGTTCCAATCTACAACCCTCTCATCTGAATCATGGGAGCTCGCATAGGCATCAACAACGTTGACCATGGTTCTAAGTCCTTAACTATGGGGTATAAATCTTTGATGGAGGTACAAACCATATATCAATTCGCACGTATACCGCGCATATCCTCATTCCCTTACCTTCAAAGCGGCTTCTGCTGCGACCTCTACCCTTGCCTATCCCCCAAGACACGTCTCTATGAGAAAATCGGGTAGGGCGACTCGTAACGGGGTTGAAGGAAGCCCAAACTCTTTGGCATGCTTGACCTCTATATGGGTCACTATCTACCCCTCTCCTTCATGGATCCTTCATCTTGTCCACTTCTCGGCAGCTCCTTCAACTATCCTTAATGGTCTCGCGAGCAGGCTTCCATGCCCAGGTGCCAACTCAATCCCATGCAAGACCCAAATGAATGGTGGGGCATATAGGGTCACCCTTACGATTGCGCAGTCCTGACCATCTTCCATTCCAGACTCGATCCAGGCAAAGATACCGTTCTCCATCAGCAGGCCCACCAAGAAGAGATATATGATACCCTTGTCCATCAGCACGCCCCACCAGGAAGAGATATATTCTCCTTCCTTGACTCGCCTCGACAAGGAAATCTCAAATCCATCTTCCTTTTTGACGGGCAAGGTCACACTGGGGTCTTCCCTAGCATAAGGCATCCTGAGTTGCCTTTCGCCTTTGTCTGAGATCTGGCCATCAAGAAAAACGTCCAGGATACACCTTTCGTTACCATGTCGACAATCTCGTTCTACGATCCCTACTCCTGAAGCCTTAATTTCAAGCTATCTTTCCAGCGTCTACGACCACCCAACTCAGAGAAAATAATAATGGTAATACATCATGGTAATAGTGCTTTCACAGATATCAAAAGTCCATAATCATAGTAACTCATGAAAATGATATATTACCTTAGTAACAGAGATGAGAAATACTCATAATTATCAATTGCCTTATACTCAAACCAGTGAGTTACCCAAAGCATGTAGAAATACCTCATGATAATAGATTTATATCAACGGGCATACCATATAATAGGCACATTACTATCAGAGATGTGATCACGAACGATTAGCACTCTTAGGTATAATACTTGTGAGAGTACCACACTTTACTCCCCAGCTTTGACAGAAGTATACTGCGGCGAGGGGCAGTGTAATCCCTTTCAATTTGGATAGCATCTCAAAGCCCTGAGCCCCGCTCTTGGATCAAGCCTCACTGCTTCTCCCTTCGATTCCAGCACTTGTTTCTTGCATACCCTTATCGACAAGGTAAACAACCTCACCTTACACGCTTCGGGTGGTGTTGTCCCGTCCTGTGCTGGTGAACCCACTTGACACAAAAATAGTTGGGGATTCGCCCCCTACCTTTCAGTGGCATGTAGTAGCTGCTTCCCTCATAGGGCATGATCTGACAAGGCTCAAACACTTTCCTCCTGTTCGGTAGTAGTGTAGTTATCTTATTATGGGGGACACAACAACAACACCCCACTATGGACCAGGAACATAGTTCCGGCGTGGGTCTCACTACTACCCAAAAGCCAAAACTAAAACTTCTTCAAAGTCATCTCCCAAGGGAAACAATAACATAGGATTGCACGCTTTTTTGGGGTAGACCTTACACATTGACCATTTCCTAATAAGAAACTTATCTCAAGAAAATGGTCACTCCATTCACTTCTAAATCCGCATCAGACGTGGATTCTGTGCAATGCCTCTACCCCTCTTTGAAGAGCAATCCAAACACATAACTTAACAAACAGCCATAAGTTGATAATTGGATTTGAGACACTCATATAAATCCTTGCAGACTGATAGTTCAAATAGATACTAAAGATACATAGCCCATGTAAATATTTCTGACAAGGATAACTATTAAAATAATATAATCATCAAGCATGTAACCTTACATAATTAGACATTAGCTAAGCTTTCTCAGATAAGATCTGACATATATGGATAAGTTCAATACATAACATAAAAAAGACGTCTTTAGAAGAGAATAGTCTCAAGTCCTTAGCTCCAACTTCATAGATTCAAGTGGATGGTCCAAGCCTGGAAAGTTCAAGCGAAGGTCTAACATCAACTACAACTCGTTGCCCCATCAAATGTAAGCAAAATAGTCTAAGTGTTAGCCCCTTCACTGTTATTCCAACTGCCTCTAGGATCGGACACCTCTCTCACAGAGGAGATACTATGCAGACCTACTACAATCTCGTAGTCTCTTCTATGGAGGTCATAGCACAGTGCCCCTTGCACCTATCTGTCGTCTTATACGCCTAGCTCACACACATCACGTAGGGCAGACCTCATACTTCCTGGGCTATATACTCCGAACAACCGCTTAGAACCCTGACTCAAGGATCACAATCCATGCTCATAGAGGCTTTCAGCGCCCTTAGCCTAACTCTCCTCGAAGTCCCTCAATGACCTCTAGCATAACAGGCTCCCTTACTCATCCTCGGCCTCACTCTAATGCAAAAGTACCAAGTTGCCGTCATGACCATTCATAGAGCTTTTTTTACCATAATGGGTACCTTATCAGGCTAACTCCCACAAAGAAACATGCTTCGTCAGATTGGTGCCGCTTCATCCTACCCTAGTTGTATCCAATATCCAAAGCATTATCCAAGCCCGTCAACTATCAGAGTCAGAAGCATTACCAACTCCAACTACCACTATACTAGTCAGAGTACGTGAGCGCCTAGTCAAAACGCTTATCACTCTCGAGCCACCCTTACTGCATCATACAAAACCAACTAGCACAGTCAATCCTCACTCGCTCTCTATCAAGCGACGAACCATAAAGCCCAAAGAAACTTCTCATTTTGCCTGTTTCTCACATTCTCATACCCGGATGTCGTTCCACCAGGGGCAACGGCAGACAGTCGTTATCCCCAGCAACGGCGCCACCTGTCGAGCGCATCGGTCCAACACCGCACTAACGGGGCGGGACCCTCCCAGCCGCGTCACGCAAGAGTTCGTCTAATCCTCGTCGCGAACACTCATGGAGCTTCCGCAAGCCGCTCTGGCCGAGTGCACCAGCCATACCTCCCGAAGCCCCTACGACAGGATAGGGCAAACGCGAGGCACGACTTACCTCCACCTTACCGGGGTTGTCACCTCCCTTCGGTGGGTGTATCCCCACCGAGCTACCAATCCACAGTACAAAAGCTAATCAGCTGCAATCGCAGAGGTGGATCAGCCGAGGGCGTTTCTCGTTCGCTGTAGCATAGGGGGTACGCGCGGTTTTACGCCTCTAGCGGACCCGAACGTGAGCCGGCGTGTTGGGGGGGCTAAGATCCCAACCGCGACTCGTCGTTGGTCGACTAGGATGCATCCCACTTACCACGCGTTACCCCACAACACTCACACGTACAAAACGACACAAAACAAACAACACAACAACACTCCTAGTCCCTTCAGTAGTCATCCCATGACCTTCCGACGCGGAAATCGGATAGGCGACGCACGCGAGACTTAGTATAAAATCGTGCGGACGCAGGGCTAACTCATATCGACTCGCAATGCATGCCTCGCAATGCATTCCACACAATGTAGTGCCCATAATCAAGCGGTCCCTCGTGGATTCGAGTACCGCTGATGACACTCGAGTGTCCAACTCGAAATATCGTGAAGACCAAACTCTTCACGATAGTGCACGACTGAACGAACAACCGTGCGGCCTCTGCGACACCTCCGACCCTTAGGCTGAGTGTCCCGGTGGGCAAGGCAAATAGGCTTTACGCGGGGGGTGATCCCTTCCATGCAAAAGTCTAGGACCTGGGATGTCCTAGAAAAACACCTCGAATCCAGACCCAGGACCAACGTCCGACTAAGAAATCTTTCAGAAGCAAACAACAGAAAAAAAGAGGGGGGGGTTCCTTCCTTTCTCAATTTCGACATCCTTTTTAACCCTTAAACGTGCGCCCGTTAGGCTCCGTGGGCTACGCAAACACCCAAACTTAGGTATGTACGTGAAAAAGAAATATATATATATATATATATATATATCGTCACAAATATATATATACAGTCTGTAGAGTTTTCCATCTGGTGTGGGTGAGTGATAGTCTACTTTGATTTTTGTTAAGGTGGATTGTCACTTACAGTGTAATCAGTGAGGGGATTCTACAGACTGTTGAGGGTTCAGCCTCCTGATGAGTCGGTGAAACTCCGACGAAACAGTTTGTCACAGCCCCTCGTTTGTTGTCCTCTTCTCCC
>BFEA01000007.1:7694491-7713340 GCA_003427395.1 Chara braunii | reverse complement strand
GATCTGTAACACAAGACAGGCCAATCCCCAAGCTAAACCTATAAGTCCATGCAGAATAACCTTCATATCACGATCTCACCCAAACATCGTTCTTAGTTAACTAAGTCTAAATTTATCCCTAAGCGGATATCTAAAGAAAAGGTAGATCCTAGCCAGATCTCCTCTATAAAGAGTGGATCTCCAAAATCGCCACTTGTCAAAATATAACTTATCTCCTTTAAACTAGGAAAATTTCGGCAGCGCTTCCCGTAGGAAAAATGTTTCTTTAGAATATAAACTGCTCGAACGTAAAGACTGAAATATTTTCTAACTAACTCCCTCAATTAGTAAAAATTTGGGCAGTACTCCCTTTAGAAAATGACACTTTCCAGATTTTTACTAAGCCAATTATAAAAGTTAGACAAGTTAAACTTTGAAAAGACAAAATTTAACTCACTCCTTGGTTTTGTAGAAATTTCGGCGGCGCTTCCCGTAGAGAAAGTGGCTTACCAAGATTTATACAAGACCAAGTATAGCAAATGATCCCATAAAATGTAGAAATCGACCTTAGTAAAATAAACTTAGCTCAGAAAATGCAGGAATTGAAACTAACTCATATAGCTCTAGCACGTGGCGAGCATCTAAAGGAACTACGTGCCAATTGAAACTCGCGCTAAATAATAATCTCACTCAGCCACATGCAAGACCAAACCATAAAGGTAAGTACTCTAATCAACCCAAAGTCAATTTTATCAAACAATGGTTCATAGTCTTTCAATGATTTATCCCTTTATACCTAGCTTACATAAGGCATAAAGCTAGACCACCCAAACTTATGAAACATGTCTAGCTTAGCCATTGAATATACACAAACACATGGCATAACAACTTTTCTCTTATTTCGGCATATGACTAGGTCGCCCTAGTCGCCGTGAACTATTTAGGATAACCCAATTATATATAATTGTATGCACTTAGTCTTTTGAGGTAGCATATAACTGAACCGATCATCTTTAGCTTGAGGTTTAGTCTGCCCCTTCGTACCATAAGTTTATACTTAGCTAATACTCTCTTCAGTTTGCGATAAGCTATAATCAGACCACCCAAACTTGTGGAACATGTCTGATTCTCTGCCTGATTTATTTTTCTTAATGGTAAAGCAGGAAGAGGCTGAGCCACACAAACTTATGGAACATGCTCAAACCTCCTCATTCAAAACCAAAAGAAACTTAGAAGACCCAAAATAAACAAGGCAACCAAGCCACCCAAACTTATGAGACAATGCTTGGTTCCTAAAAAGTCAGCCACAAACAACCCTCACAAGTCAAAGCAACCAGACCACGCAAACTTATGGAACATGTTTGGTCCTCCAAGCAACTCAAAATTAAACATAGCACCGAGCCTCTCAAAACTTATGGAGCCTTGCCCAACCTTTGATTGACCCAGCCAGAAATGTTCCATAAACTTTCTTCAGCCATGATGTCGATGCCGGCCTGATACGCATAACAAGCAATGGATCATCAGGTTGTAGTCCTAAGAATGCTTAAACAAGATATGGGCATACAAAGTTGCTAACACTCAGATCACATTAACCATCTTCTTGCTCACATAACAAGACTATAACCCTTAGTTACCCTTGCTCTAATTTTCAAGGGTACCACGATCATGCATGCATAGCTTTCAAACCCAACTATAGGCAGACAGTAGTGGTGGCTTCAAACGTCATTGACCCTTGCATTCGTACTCCATAGTAAAATGGTCGTAGACAAGTCCATAAGAAACACTTAGCAGAGTATGAGGGCACCCTCTATCGGCTCACTACTGCCCAAACCTTGTTCCAATCTACAACCCTCTCATCTGAATCATGGGAGCTCGCATAGGCATCAACAACGTTGACCATGGTTCTAAGTCCTTAACTATGGGGTATAAATCTTTGATGGAGGTACAAACCATATATCAATTCGCACGTATACCGCGCATATCCTCATTCCCTTACCTTCAAAGCGGCTTCTGCTGCGACCTCTACCCTTGCCTATCCCCCAAGACACGTCTCTATGAGAAAATCGGGTAGGGCGACTCGTAACGGGGTTGAAGGAAGCCCAAACTCTTTGGCATGCTTGACCTCTATATGGGTCACTATCTACCCCTCTCCTTCATGGATCCTTCATCTTGTCCACTTCTCGGCAGCTCCTTCAACTATCCTTAATGGTCTCGCGAGCAGGCTTCCATGCCCAGGTGCCAACTCAATCCCATGCAAGACCCAAATGAATGGTGGGGCATATAGGGTCACCCTTACGATTGCGCAGTCCTGACCATCTTCCATTCCAGACTCGATCCAGGCAAAGATACCGTTCTCCATCAGCAGGCCCACCAAGAAGAGATATATGATACCCTTGTCCATCAGCACGCCCCACCAGGAAGAGATATATTCTCCTTCCTTGACTCGCCTCGACAAGGAAATCTCAAATCCATCTTCCTTTTTGACGGGCAAGGTCACACTGGGGTCTTCCCTAGCATAAGGCATCCTGAGTTGCCTTTCGCCTTTGTCTGAGATCTGGCCATCAAGAAAAACGTCCAGGATACACCTTTCGTTACCATGTCGACAATCTCGTTCTACGATCCCTACTCCTGAAGCCTTAATTTCAAGCTATCTTTCCAGCGTCTACGACCACCCAACTCAGAGAAAATAATAATGGTAATACATCATGGTAATAGTGCTTTCACAGATATCAAAAGTCCATAATCATAGTAACTCATGAAAATGATATATTACCTTAGTAACAGAGATGAGAAATACTCATAATTATCAATTGCCTTATACTCAAACCAGTGAGTTACCCAAAGCATGTAGAAATACCTCATGATAATAGATTTATATCAACGGGCATACCATATAATAGGCACATTACTATCAGAGATGTGATCACGAACGATTAGCACTCTTAGGTATAATACTTGTGAGAGTACCACACTTTACTCCCCAGCTTTGACAGAAGTATACTGCGGCGAGGGGCAGTGTAATCCCTTTCAATTTGGATAGCATCTCAAAGCCCTGAGCCCCGCTCTTGGATCAAGCCTCACTGCTTCTCCCTTCGATTCCAGCACTTGTTTCTTGCATACCCTTATCGACAAGGTAAACAACCTCACCTTACACGCTTCGGGTGGTGTTGTCCCGTCCTGTGCTGGTGAACCCACTTGACACAAAAATAGTTGGGGATTCGCCCCCTACCTTTCAGTGGCATGTAGTAGCTGCTTCCCTCATAGGGCATGATCTGACAAGGCTCAAACACTTTCCTCCTGTTCGGTAGTAGTGTAGTTATCTTATTATGGGGGACACAACAACAACACCCCACTATGGACCAGGAACATAGTTCCGGCGTGGGTCTCACTACTACCCAAAAGCCAAAACTAAAACTTCTTCAAAGTCATCTCCCAAGGGAAACAATAACATAGGATTGCACGCTTTTTTGGGGTAGACCTTACACATTGACCATTTCCTAATAAGAAACTTATCTCAAGAAAATGGTCACTCCATTCACTTCTAAATCCGCATCAGACGTGGATTCTGTGCAATGCCTCTACCCCTCTTTGAAGAGCAATCCAAACACATAACTTAACAAACAGCCATAAGTTGATAATTGGATTTGAGACACTCATATAAATCCTTGCAGACTGATAGTTCAAATAGATACTAAAGATACATAGCCCATGTAAATATTTCTGACAAGGATAACTATTAAAATAATATAATCATCAAGCATGTAACCTTACATAATTAGACATTAGCTAAGCTTTCTCAGATAAGATCTGACATATATGGATAAGTTCAATACATAACATAAAAAAGACGTCTTTAGAAGAGAATAGTCTCAAGTCCTTAGCTCCAACTTCATAGATTCAAGTGGATGGTCCAAGCCTGGAAAGTTCAAGCGAAGGTCTAACATCAACTACAACTCGTTGCCCCATCAAATGTAAGCAAAATAGTCTAAGTGTTAGCCCCTTCACTGTTATTCCAACTGCCTCTAGGATCGGACACCTCTCTCACAGAGGAGATACTATGCAGACCTACTACAATCTCGTAGTCTCTTCTATGGAGGTCATAGCACAGTGCCCCTTGCACCTATCTGTCGTCTTATACGCCTAGCTCACACACATCACGTAGGGCAGACCTCATACTTCCTGGGCTATATACTCCGAACAACCGCTTAGAACCCTGACTAAAGGATCACAATCCATGCTCATAGAGGCTTTCAGCGCCCTTAGCCTAACTCTCCTCGAAGTCCCTCAATGACCTCTAGCATAACAGGCTCCCCTTACTCATCCTCGCCCTCTCTCTAATGCAAAAGTACCAAGTTGCCGTCATGACCATTCAAAGAGTTTTTTTGACCATAATGGGTACCTTATGAGGCTAACTCCCACAAAGAGACATGCTTCGTTAGATTGGTGCCGCTTCATCCTACCCTAGTTGTATCCAACATCCAAAGCATTATCCAAGCCCGTCAACTATCAGAGTCAGAAGCGTTACTAACTCCAACTACCACTATACTAGTCAGAATACGTGAGCGCATAGTCAAAACGCTTATCACTCTCGAGCCACCCTTACTGCATCATACAAAACCAAGTCGCACAGTCAATCCTCACTCGCTCTCTATCAAACGATGAACCATAAAGCCCAAAGAAACTTCTCATTTTGCCTGTTTTTCACATTCTCATACTCGGATGTCGTTCCACCAGGTGTAACGGCAGACAACCGTTATCCCGGCAACGGCGCCACCTGTCGAGTGCATCGGTCCAGCACCGCACTAACGGGGCCGGACCCTACCGGCCACGTCACGCGGGAGGTCGTATAATCCTCGTCGTGAACACACATGGAGCTTCCGCAAGCCGCTTCGGCCGATGTGCCAGCCATACCTCTCGCAGCCCCTACGACAGGATAGGGCCAACGCGAGGCACCTCCCTTCGGTGGGCGTATCCCCGCCGAGCTACCAGTCCATAGTACGAAAGCTAATACGTTGCAATCGCAGAGGTGGACCAGCCGAGGGCGTTTCTCGTTCGCTATAGCAAAGGGGGTACGTGCGGTTTTACACCTCTATCGGACCCGCCCGTGAGCCGACGTGTTGGGGGGGCTGAGGTTCGAACTGTGACTCGTCGTTGGTCGATTAAGACGCATCCCACTTACCACGCGTTACCCCACAACACTCACACATATAGAACGACACAAAACAAACAACACAACAACACTCCTAGTCCCTTCAGTAGCCATCCCATAACCTTCCGATGCGGAAATCGGATAGGCGACGCACGTTAGATTTAGTATAAAACTGTGCGGACGAAAGGTTAACTCATATCGACTCGCAATGCATGCCTACGCACGTAGTCGCAATGATGGCATACTATGTAGTGTCGATAATCAAGTGGTCCCTGGTAGATCCGAGTACCGTGAGTGTCCAACTCGAAGTATCGTGAAGACCAAGCTCTTCACGATATTGCACGGCTGAAGGAATAGCCGTGCGGCCTCCGCGACACCTCCGACCCTGAGGCTGAGTATCCCGGTGGGCAGTGCAAATAGGCTTTGCGCGGGGGGTGATCCCTTCCATGCAGAGTCTAGGACCTGGGATGTCCTGGAAAAGCACCTCGAATCCAGACCCAGGACCAACATCCGACTAAGAAATCTTTAAGAAGCATACAACAAAAAAAAAAGGGGGGGGGGGGGGGGGTCCTTCCTTTCTTAATTTCGACCCCCTTTTAAACCCTTAAACGTGCGCCCTTTAGGCTACGCATACACCCAAACTTAGGTATGTCCGTAAACATATATATAGAGAGAGAGGGAGGAATAAATATGTGACGATCACTTCTCTGAATCATAGTGGGACTCCTCTCAACCATATTTAGGTATGTGATCGCAGGCTGTCAAATCCAAAGTCCGAACCACAAAATATATTTGCAATCACATCAAAGAGTCAACAGAAGCCCACGCACTACATGAGGTCAACTTCAATCATGCTCTGCGCTCACACCACTCGTTTTAACCATACAAAACCTCGACCTTAGCACCCCCTTCCAACAATAAAATATTCAGTACCTTTGTTAAATGGCCATTCAATAAAGTCCGGGTAAAAACACAATGAAACAATTTCAACCACAGGGTTAAAGCCTTTAGGTTAAGTGGCAAGAGTGGATTGGAGTTGAATCATAAACCGACGAATCGACAACCGACATGTTATTATTGATAACATACGACGATCCTGGTAGGATCAAGCTGAATCTAGCCCAAATCCTAAATCAAACGATTAAGAGGATCTGTAACACAAGGCAGACCAATCCCCAAGCTAAACCTATAAGTCCATGCAGAATAACCTTCATATCACGATCTCACCCAAACATCGTTCTTAGTTAACTAAGTCTAAATCTATCCCTAAGTAGATATCTAAAAAAAAGGTAGATCCTAGCCAAATCTCCTCTATAAAGAGTGGATCTTCAAAATCGCCACCTGTCAAAATATAACTTATCTCCTTTAAACTAGGAAAATTTCGGCAGCGCTTCCCGTAGGAAAAGTGCCTCTTCAGAATTTATACTAGCTCGAACGTAAAGACTGAAATATTCTCTAACTCCCTGAATTAGTAAAAATTTTGCAAGCACTTCCTTTAGAAAATGAGACGTTCCAGGTTTTTACTAAGCCACACATAAAAGTTAGACAAGTTGAACTTTGAAAAAACAAAATCTAACTCACTCCTTAGTTTTGTAGAAATTTCGGCAGCGCTTCCCGTAGTGAAAGTGGCTTACCAAGATTTATACAAGACCAAGTATAGCAAATGATCCTAGAAAATACAGAAATCGACCTAAGTAAAATAAACTTAGCTCAGAAAATGCAGGAATTGAAACTAACTCCTATAGCTCTAGCACGTCGCGAGCATCTAAAGGAACTACGTGCCAATTGAAACTCGGGCTAAATAATAATCTCACTCAGGCACATGCAAGACCAAACCATAAAGGTAAGTACTCTCACTAGCCCAAAGTCAATTTTATAAAACAATAGTTTATAGTCTTTTAATGATTTATCCTTTTATACCCAACTTACATAAGGCATAAAGTTAGACCACCCAAACTTATGAAACATTTTTAACTTCGCCATTGAATATACACAAACACAGGGCACAACAACTTTTCTCTTATTTGGGCATATGACTAGGCCGCCCTAGTCGCCCTGATTTATTTAGGATAGCCCAATTATATATAATTGTCTGCACTTAGTCTTTTAAGGTAACATATAACTGAACCGATCATCTTTAGCTCGAGGTTTAGTGTGCCCCTTCGTACCACAAATTTATTCTTAGTTAGTACTCTCTTCATAGGTAAAGTAGTAATAGAATATAGCCAAATTATAACCTTTTGGTTCCTGTATGTGCGTGACACTGGACCAAGACCATCCAAACTTATGGAACATGTCTGGTCCCACCCAAACTTATGGGACAATGCTTGGTTCCTAAAAAGTCAGCCACAAACAACCCTCACAAGTCAGAGCAACCAGACCACCCAAACTTATGGAACATGTCTGGTCCTCCAAGCAACTCAAAATTAAACATAGCACTGGGCCTCCTTAAACTTATGGAGACTTGCCC
Organism: Chara braunii; assembly: GCA_003427395.1. Classification (NCBI taxonomy): domain Eukaryota; kingdom Viridiplantae; phylum Streptophyta; class Charophyceae; order Charales; family Characeae; genus Chara; species Chara braunii. The sequence goes on along the minus strand of BFEA01000007.1, from coordinate 7,705,742 downwards.
AACCTTTGATTGACCCAGCCAGACACAAGCAATACTGCCTTCCTCCTATCCTTCCCCAGATACAATCCCACAATCTGCTTTCAGTCGGACAATAAAACTGAAAGTGACATTATGCATGCCTTCCTTTATTTAAGTCTGGTTTGTGTCCTGAAAGTCAAACTCAAAGTCAAAGTAAGGGTGCATACAATTTACTCAATCAAACATAGCAAGAAAAATACAGATAGGGGTTATAAGCAAGTTTATAGAGGGAAAGTCAATGGTTACCTCTTTGTTCCCTGCCTCCAGAACTCCTCCTGAGTAGTTTCGGCAGAGCTCCCGCAATCGGTGGGCTGACTCCCCACAGAGTCTTGCTGCGGTTCTACGGGTTGCAATCCCGCCTGCGGCCTTCCCCTCAGAACAGGATTAAACTTAGATTAAGAAGGGCATAAGGAGGGGTTTCATACTCTCGAGATACTAGAGGGGGACTGACTCAACTCCCAGGAGAGGGCCTTGTTCCCTGGATACGCCTGAGGGCCCCGCAATGATGGCCAAGTCGCAGCTGCTTGATCGAGTTGAAGCCCAACAACCAAGCGTTGATTCCTTGACGACCTCCCAAGTCGCAGTAATAACTCCCCTGGCTAAGTTTGACCTCTCCACCGAGCCACGATGCTCTCCCGCAACTAAAAATGGCCACTACGCAGTCTAGGAAGACTTGTGCCCAAACGGAACTCACTCCCACTCTCTAATGGTCAGCTGAGTGGCTGCTTAACAATGGCAAGTCGAAAATTAAAGTAAGGTGTTGCACAACAACAATGCCGAGTTGACAATTTGTGGCTCCTCCCTTGACCCTTTCTCCAAGGTTCGCCCTCGCAGCCACTCAACAATAGCCGCGATCATCAGTAGCAACACCTTTCTTTGAAGAAAACTCAGTTCGCCCGCGGCTTGTGACTCGACGTACACTGGCCATAGGTAAATCTGCACTTCTCACGACTAGCCTACTACTGCACCGGCTGGTGGGGCGAGGGGCGTACCGGCCGGCTGACGGGTTTGTAATCTTCGCAGCTTGCCCCCCTCAATGCGTGGTAGTAGGGAATCGCTATATCACAAATGCGCAAGTAAGCATGCCTCTGATACCACGAATGCTCAGGTAAGCATGCCTCCGACCCCTACCTTCCTCTTCACAACTCCGCCCTTCCTCGGCCCTGCACTCGCTTACCACACGTGACCGGGTTCATCCAACCTCCTTCACCCGCAGCACCAGGAAGTGGGCCTTTGTATCGCATCAAGCGGGCACCGTTAATGGTCCAACAACGCAGGAAGGGCAGCGACCATGAACATGGTAGCGCACATGGTTTCAGCGAAGGCAGCATATCAGCGGGCAAGACAACAACGACGCCCGCCCAACACAGCATCCAACCCGCGGCTGGTCTCGTGCTAACTTCGCTGATGGGAATGAGCGAAGTCGAATGAATCTTTAGCTAGAGCACCGGAAGATACATCCACTCTTTGCGGCTCTTCTTCGATTAACTCGCTCTGCTCCCTCGCTCGCTCTATAGCCGAGGGAGACAACTGCTACGAGAGCAGAAAACACTAATGATGAAAAAGTTCCAACGCCACGCAAAATGAGAACGAATCTTCCGCTAGAATGCGGAAAAATACATTGATATCTCAAATAACCTCGCTCCTTCCGGCGCAGTCTTCGACGCCCATACCACCGAATCTACATACTAACTTCCAATTCCGACTTTACCATCGGATTCGTCCACCCTCCGATCCTTTAGCATAGCATCTTCTCCCGGTTGATTCCGTTGAATATCGATCTGGCATACCAACTCTGCCTCCCCGCTTCTTCCATATCCGTCGACTTCATCCCGACACCTCCGCGCACCATCTCCCTCTACTAACCTCAATTCTACTAACCTATTACTAGTTTTGAGCCCGGATTCGGGGTCGCCATTCTTCAAAACCCCCGAATCGACTCTCCGCTCGCCCGTTTTCATCAAGAAACGGGCGAGATCCGCTATCCTCTCCGCACCTCCTCCATTCCTCCACCATCGCTTCACTTCAGTGCTCTTAACTCTTACCCAAATCTAACCTCAGAACCGAGGTCGCCCCTCGTCAAAACCCCCAAGTCGCCTCTTTCCCCTCTCGATTCCGCTTAGGATCGAGAGTGCCACGTCTTCTTGACTACGCCCGATTCCTCCTCCCACCACCATCGATTCCCTTGTCTGTGAGTGCACCTGGCACAAAAAAGTGCCCAGGTACTCCTGCTTCCAGTTGCCTATGCCCGACCTCCGTTTCACCCGTCCTCCTTCCTGCCTATCTCCCCCGCTGCTGCCTAGCGCTGCCCGTTGCTAGTCGTCTCCGCTGCCTCTCTTTGTCTGTCTCAGCGCCCATTACTCGTCGTCTCTCTACGCAGTCTTTGCGCCCGTTCGACAGGCGCTCCGGAGCGGTCCGTCCGTCGGCCCTCCTGCACTATTGCTCCTCCCGCTGCTGCCTCGCTTCGCCCACCGCTCTGGCTTAGCGGTCGTCGCCCTCTGCCTCACCCCACGGTCCTAGCGCCTGGTCGCACTACAACCAGTTTCCCCTCTGCCCCTTTGCTATCATCGTGCAGTCCTCCGCCACCCGTTCGTCGTTGTGCGCTGTACAGTCGTGTGAGCCCGGCGGTCTCGGCTAGATTTGAGGAAACTTTCGAAGGGAGCCAGCTACCAGCTGGCTCGAAAGCGTTTCGTGGGCAACTTAGCGCCCGGTATCCAACGATATGTTGTTGGTCCCCGTCGAGTGGCATTGCGCAGAGACTGCTTATGTTCATAGGGAGGAGGGGACTAGAGGGGAGGCACAATGACCGGCCCTTCGACGAAGCTTGGTCCCAATGCCACCGGTTGACCCCTAGCCGGTATCGCCCACATGCTGTAGCCTATATCGCACCTGCTGGCGGGCCCAACTCCCTCATGTTCCCCGTTTGGAGGCTTGAGCACGAGTGTGGCTGCTACGGGGTTCCCCGTAATACTATAAAGGGGTAACTTCGGCGCAGTCACGAAACCAGTTTATAATCGCACTTCAGGCATTCCGCGAATACAACACCCCCCCTTGCGACCCCACCATTTCTTCATTCATACGTTGACCTCTCCGGTCCTCCTTTTAAGTCAGGTGGCCGCGAGGAATTTCATCAGCGGCCTCGTCAAAAGAGGCTCGTGTTCAATATCCTTGACTGCCGAGTCAAGAACATGCCAACGCATAAGATAAAATAATAAAATATCTAAACTTTTAATCGTCAGAGTATGACGAACGAGGGAAAAGGACCTGTTAGCACCGCTCTTACGCCGCCGACGGCAAAACCAAGGGGGACAGCCCGCCAGACCCTCAACCCCTCGGTCCCTTTGCGCTACTCTGATATTCTCGCATAGCCGCCGCTCGATCTCGATCCCTGAATCTCATTGATGAATATCCAATGCTGTAACCAATAGTACTAGACCCAAGGTTGGGTCTAGTATTGTCGGACACCTATACAAACGACTACTACTCGGCGTGCGGATCCACAAAGCGTTTTCAAAAACCACTTGTTGTCGACGCCGTCCTTCGTACGTACGCACAAGTCACAGTCAAGCGCACCAATCAAGAGACAAAATCTTTTTAGTCCTAACTTCATCAGAAAAGAAAAACTGGACCGGCAACTACGCTGGCTTCACAATCATCAACAAGAGAAAAACTAACGCGCGTCTCAAACTTGCGCGCCAACACACTCTCTACTTTAGTCAATCGCCCCGTCACCATAAACCTCAGAGGCAAAGTTGGGATCTGCGCATCAGAGTCAGGGAGATGGTAGGAAGAAGAGACTACCCCAGGACTGGAAGAAGAAAGGTCAACTAATGTTCGTCGACCACGATGGTCAAGCGACAAAAATCGACGATTTCCCAGACCTTGGGGAGGAGACCGAGCACGATGGGCCAGCGAGACTTCGGATGGGGGAGTCGTGGCACCCATCAAAGAAAAGGCTAGGGGGACCGGGAAGAAGAAGGTAGGCCGGTCTATGGGTCAGGGCGACCAAGGCACGCCCGCTTGGGTGAAACTTGGTTTAGGGTATGAGGTGTGGAGGAACCGAGTCGCTAGGGGCACGTGCATGAACTGTGGCAAATATGGTCACACGTCCCGAACGTGCCGAGGCAAGAAAGTCCTGACGAGGGTAGCCTCCCCAACAGTGATGGGACTATCTTCGAACCCTGGTGGTGCTTCTGCGAGCACTTCGCAAGGAAACACCTCAGGCCAGTAGGAGTTTTAGCCACTCTTACTCGCGCTGAAGTGGTAACGTTGCCTTCCCCACTTCAGGCGTTGGCCAGGGCTAGTGACCCACGTATCGCCCCTAGACACATTTAGACCCACCGACGCTTTGTTCGAGAGATGTGTCTGAGGCCCTAGAACAGTTAGAGACTGAGTGGTCAGGGAAGAACCCCAGAGACCCTTGGGCGATGATCAGTAGAGGTCCAAAGGGTGAACATTTCGTGGTAGAGGTTGATGTGGGTGGTCGCAAAGTTGGCGCCTTCGCAGACATAGGCTCTACACGAAACTTCATCAGTCGTGCTTGTGTGGATAGACTGAGCTTAGGGGACCAAGTGCAGTGGCTTAGAAGAACTGTAGCTTCTACGCTGGCCAACAAGCACCAAATGTTGGTAAAAGACTTTGTCAAGGTCGTAGTCTGTACCTTCTCCTATGGAGGAGGGGACGTGAGCCACAAGATCTCTTTCCTGGTTAGCGATGAACTGCCCTTCGACATGCTCCTAGGTATGTACTACCTCGAGGTCGTGCAACCGCAGTTTGACTGGGATAGAAAGGTGTTGATTTACAAATTGCCCAATGGTAGATCTGTTAGATTGCAAAAGTTTAAAGCTAGCAGTCTGATAGAAAACTACGGGTGCATGTGTGCATCATCTTTCTATAACTATTATAAGTAGAATCGCGAGGAGAGCATGTATCTGGTCTTTGTCTCTAAGAAAGGGGAGGCCGTTAAAACACCCCCAGAGATAGAATCAGTCGTCGCACAATATTTTGACCTTTTTTAAGAGCCCACAGGCGTGGTAGAAAGGGAGGTTGTCCATGCAATAGAGGTTGTCCCAGGTAGTAAGGTGCCTAGAGGACGAATCTATAGGATGTCTCCTGCGGAGTTGGATGAGCTCCGCCACCAGCTCAAGGAGCTCACAGAGAAGGGATGGATTCAGCTTAGTACCTCCCCTTACGGCGCTCCAGTCTTGTTCGTACCGAGGAAGGGAGGTACCCTGAGGATGTGCATTGATTATAGGGGTCTCAATGCCATCACTGCTAAAAACGCAGAGCCCCTACCCCGCATCGACGACCTACTGGATAGAGTGCAGGGATGCCGGTACTTTACTAAGATAGATCTAAAGTCCGGATACCATCAAATTGCTACTAGACTTGAGGATCAGCACAAAACCGCATTTCAGACCAGGTACGGTCTGCATGAGTTTGTGGCGATGCCCTTCGGCCTATGCAATGCACCTGGGACATTCCAACACGCAATGAACAGGATCTTTCATGATTACTTAGATAAGTTTATCGTCGTGTACCTCGACGATATCCTCATCTTTAGTAAGACTGTAGAGGAACACGCTGAGCACTTGAAAATAGTGCTAGGTCTCCTAAGACAGCACCAGTACAAGGTTAACTTGGAGAAATGCGAGTTTAGTCGCACCAAGTCATGAAATTTCAGTAGATGGGTTGAGGCCAGACGATGCAAAGGTGGCCAACATTCGTGACTGGCCTAGACCTCAGACTGTTACTGAGGTCAGATCATTTTTGGGGATGACGGGCTATTACCGTCCATTTGTGAAGAACTGTAGTACTATAGCTTCCCCATTAACAGATCTAACTCGACTTGACACCTCTTGGGAATGAACAGAAGAGTGTGAGGCAGCCTTCAAGAAATTAAAGTATGCTCTAACACACTATGAAGTCCTCAAGCTCCCGTATCCTGATCAGCCCTTTATCGTGACCACAGATGCCAGCCAATATGGCATAGGCACGGTTCTTGTGCAAAAGGAGGGGAAAAAGTTGAGATATATCGAGTATATGAGTAAAAAGATGCCATCTCAAAAACTAGCCAGGTCCACTTATGAGTGTGAGCTCTATGGCTTGTATAGAGCGCTGGTTCAATGGAGACACTTCTCCTTGGCAGATTCTTTTATGTAAGATCTGACCATGAGACCTTGCAATGGATCAAGACACAGCCGGTACTCTTTGATGCACTCAAGAGGTGGATTCAAGTAATAGACATGTATGACTATCAGCTTGATCCAATCAAGGGAGAGTACAACAAGGTGGCTGACGCGTTATCCCGTAGGGCAGATTATCTGGGAACCTTAGTAACCGAGTTTGGCATATCTGACGAGCTCACTCAATCATTGGTGGAAGCCTATCAGCAAGATCCAGTTATGGCTGAGATCATTCGTAGATTTCGTGCGAAAGAAAAAGTAACTTCCGACAAATTCACGATGATAAATGACTTGATGTTTCTTGAGAAGGCAGGGAATAAAAGGTTGTGTGTTCCTGATAGTGAGTCTTTACGTAGTTTATTTTTAGGAGAATGTCATGATGCAACTGGTCATTTTGGCTATAGAAAGACATCGGCGAACTTAGTACAAAGATTTTGGTGGCCCTCTATGATGCAAGATGCTAAAAGATACGTTGAAACCTGCCAGGTTTGCCAAAGGGACAAACCTAGGACTCAGGCTCCGCTCGGGTTGATTAAGCCCTTGCCGATTTCTGAAGGACCGGGTCAGAGTGTGTCCATGGATTTCATGGATACTCTTGTGACCAGCAGGTCTGGGAAAAGACACATCTTTGTTATAGTGGATTGCTTTTCTAAGTATGCCAGACTAATCGCTATGCCGGAAAATGCTAGAACTGACTACGTCATCAAACTCTTTATGGATAACTGGGTACGTGACTTCGGTTTGCCTACATCTATTGTTAGTGACAGAGATGTGAGATCACCAGTGAACTGTGGCAATCTTCTGCTGAAAAGATGGGCACAAATCTCCAAATGACATCAGGGAATCACCCTGAGTCAAATGGCCAAGCAGAACAGATGAATCGAGTAGTACAACACCTGCTTAGACATTATATCAAGCCAAGTCAAGACGACTGGGACCTCTCGTCGCCAGCTTGTATAACAACGTTGTGCACAGTACTACAGGAACGCCTCCCAACCAACTGCACCTTGGTTGGAAACCCAGAACTGCACTTGACTTTCTGCTACCAGAAAGAGAACCCACCGCAGCACCAGGCAGCATAGAGTTTGCTGTCAAATATGAACAGATGCTGCAGCAAGCCGTTGAACATATCAGGAAATCTCAGGATGCCATGATCGCATCTGAGAATACGCACAGACGACCCTCTAACTTTCAGGTAGGTGATAGAGTCTGGGTTAAGTCATCTGAACTAGGTCAGGAGTTGGGCATTTCACGCAAACTAATGCCAAAATACTTTGGGCCCTGGGAGATCTTAGACATTGTAGGGGATCAACCGGATGGGCCTTCATACGCGATTCACATTCCTGTGCACTTACGTACTTACCCTGTGTTCCATGCCTCCAAATTGGCACCTTTCGCTGCCACTGGTCAGTTTCCCTCAAGAAGATCAATGCTGCCCCCAACCATGGATGGCGAAGTGGATATTGACCAGATCGTTGTCGAGCGCATCGGTCCGACACCGCACAGGGCAACGCATGACCCTCACGGCCGCGTCACGCAGGAGTTGGTCTAAATCCTCGTCGCGGATATAGATGGAGCTTCCACAAGCCGCTCCGGTCGAGTGCGCCAGCCATACCTCCTGCGGGCCCCTACGACAGGATAGGGCCTACGCGAGGCACGACTTACCTCCACCTTGCATCTTTCCACGCCCGATTCTGCCAAGAATTGGGCGAGCTATCCGCCTTTCTGCCTGCCCGCTGTGCTTTCTCCATTGCTTCTTTCTTCGAGTGAATCCGGCGCGGAAACGCGTCTGGATTCATTCCTTTTATTAGTCCTCCTTCCAAGCTACTTCGCCACTACCCGCCACTCTGCTAGCGCCCGCCGTTCCGCCCCGTTGCCTGCCTACTCTACCCGCGGCTGCCCGGTGCGCTACCTATTCTGCCTGCAGCCGCCTGGGTTCGCCCGACCGGACCCACGCCTGTCACCCACTGGTGCCCATAGGGGGAGGGGACCGGTGGGGAGGCACAGTGACTGGCCCATCGGAGAAGCCCGTGCCTAATGCTACAGGCTGACCCCTGTCCGGTACCGCCCACCGGTCGACGTAGGCATCGCACCTACTGGCTGGTGCGGCTCCCACGTGCTCCCTTATCGGAGGTTTGGGCCTGAGAGTGGCTGCTATGAGGTTTTCCCGTAATACCATAAAAGAGCAACCTTGGCGCCGTCACGAAAATAGTTTGTAGTCGCATCTCCGTCAATCCTGCGAATACAACACACCCCATGCGACCCCTACCAGGCCCGAGACGTAGGCCGTATACATTTAGCATTACCGGCCCTTTGACCGTGCCGTTGTCTCAGCAACGGCGTGGTAAGGGCTTTCGCCAACATCCTTCACCCGCGGACCTGTCCAACGAGGTCCTGAGCTCCAAGTCCTCGACCGTCGTGACGCCCACTAAGTCCGGCGCTGCGTCCAGGTTAACGGCACATCGGAGCATAACAAAAATTATTAGGAATATGGCGCTAAAAGAATTACTTAGAAAGTGCCACCACCGATTGGACGCCGCTGACGGCAAAACCAAAGGGGGTAGCCCCGCCGGACCCTCGACCCCTCGGCCCCCTCGCGCTACTCTGATACTCCCGCGCTGTTACCGCTCGATCTTGATCCTTAAATCTCCTTGATGAAGGTTGGACGTCGTAAGCGCTAGTGCTAGGCCCAAGGCTTGGTCTAGCTCCAACGAACACCTAAATAAACTGATACTGCACGACGCGCAGACCTAAAAAATACATTTTCAGAACCACGTTGTTATCGACGTCGTCCTCCGCACGTACGCACGGGTCACAGGCAATCGCATCAATCAAGAAACAAAATCCTTTTAATCGTCGCTTAATCAGAAAAAAAATAAAAATATGGTCGGCGACTACGCCGACTTTCACAATCATCAATCAAAAATAAAAAAGATCACGCGCGCCTCAAATCTGCGTGCCCATACACTCCCTACTCTAGTCAACCACCCAGTCAACCTTGACCACAGACGCAGCCGCGCCTCGCGCGGTATACTTAAACTTTAAACCAAACTTATTTTTTGTCGCTTGCAAAAACCAGGGCGGATACCCTTGTAAGGGTATTCGCACTGACGACGCGAGGGTGAACGAAGTCTACCTGCGAGCCAGAGTCCCATAAAGCGCGGTACACCCTCGTAGATGTCCCCAGGCGAATAGGGATAATGGGGAGGGTGCGATCAGGGTCAGAGAGCAGAGCGAGAAGACGACGCAGGACGTTTACGTGTCTCGTGAGTCGCTCCTGGCAAGAGAGTGGCTGCTACGAGGTTTTCCCGTAGCTCGCAGTGGCTGCGTGTGCGCTCCGCAGCTACCCCACAACCTCCACCGACTCAAAACTCCCAACCCTACCAACCCACCTCCCACTACCCCAACCCCAAACAGAGAATAGGCTACAAAATTCAAACAGACCTCACATCAACAGTAGGCACTGCCAGGAAACAATCATCAGGAAAAGTCCTATCAGCAGAGTGCAACCAAGCTAGGGTTTAGGGTTTTTAGCTCCAAGTGACACCCTTAAGTTAAACTGCGCCCAAGGAGTCTAGAAGTAGAGCAAAGGAGCCCGACACACCCACTGTCACAGAAAAACACAGATACGTCACAGGCCCATTTCATAGGGAGGATCAGCCAGAGAAGAGGCCAGATATTTCCAGCAGAGTCAAGCAGCAGGTACTAGAACAGGCTAACTTAGGCAGGGGTGAAGATCGGTACATCCTTCTTCAAGGAAGTAATCAATGTCGTCTTCTGGGCCTTCACACCATAAGGGGGAGGAGCGTGAGTGAGTAACCTTTGTACTATCTTGGACTTGCCGGGGGAATAGGAACCGGACTGATGCTCACCAGAATGGAAAAGGAGCCAGGACCATAAGGTCCTGTTTTGCATTATAAAAAAAAAAAGAAAAAAAAAAAGGTGTGGCTGCGCAGTGGGCAAAGTAGCAGAGATAAATGACCTTCGCATACGGTTGAAATACTGGCACAACTCAGAAGCAGTGTGGAGAGGGCAGAGATCCCACCCAGCAGATGGACAAGATCCATCACAGGCCACATAATATTGAAGGGCAAATTCCGAGGTTGCATCCTCTGTAGCTTCTTTTACCTTTCTTGCTCTTTATTATTTATCTGACAGGTTTATGATGCGGACCTGAGAGGAATGGTGGAAGTTTTTTTTTTTAATTAAAAAAAAAGTTTATACTACTTTATAGTTGAATTTCTGAATAAGCTATTGTGAAAGTGTGAGCAGCGGTGTTCATCTGCCATATTGCAATCCTCCTATGGCTAGCACAGCTGTGTGATCAGAGAAAAGTATGAGTATCAGTTGTGTGTTCTCATGGCCTTACAGGTTTTTGGAATTGCTTTGATTGAGGTGTAATGATGGTGGCTAGTGTGTACTGAAATGTCTCTTGCAGAACTGTTTTTGTGATGCATTGTGCTCCAAACCTAGTCTGAAGCTGCAATTTTAGGCCTGTCCCTCAGGATTTCAACTGTAGCTCAGATTTGCTTAATTCCCGTAGGCCATGCATGCATCTGATTGGACAATGCATACTGAAAGTCAGCCCTTTCCCTCCTGTACTGGTGGATCGATCATTCACGTCTTCTCGATCTAAGTCATCATGATCTCGGCATTCCAATGAGCAGCTTGTTTACCTGGTGTTGATGGACCTTTACTGGTCCTGTAGTTGAAATGCTCTTTATATTTACCAACGCCTCATTTTCTTATGTGGTGCAGTATTTACCCGAAGACTCACCTGTTCCAGAGGCAAAACCAGTTGATCAAAAGAAGAGCAAGATGATGCCTGACAAACTTCAGGTAAGCTTAAGGAACCCGGGTGCCGTATCCTCAAGCGGGTGGAGTGAATTTGAATTTTGAGTGGTTTTTATCATACAGATGCGCTTGTGATACCGTTCATGGGAGCAGTGTATGCATGGTTTTTTAGCTTCCATGTCCACGGTCAGATGTGGCGATGTTGTTTTGGACCTTCCTATATGCTCTCTGATGACGCTGGCATGGATGTAACA
>BFEA01000007.1:7675975-7693981 GCA_003427395.1 Chara braunii | reverse complement strand
AGTTCCTAGGTACTTCCCAGGCACTTCACGTGCAGTTCAGGAGGCAGGAGGTAGTCTTCAGGATTCGGCAGCAGCACTCTGGAGGAGCGCTGCAGGAGTAGTAGTAGCGGTAGCAGTAGTCTTCAGCGCTGGGCGCTAGTAGCGTTAGCAGTAGTCTTCAGTGCTGGGCGCTATTAGGAGCTAGAGTAGTACTAGAGGGAGAGAGATTGGGCGGAGGCCAGGGAGACTTACCGCAGCGCCATAGTTCCAGCTTCGTCTTCGAGGTACCTGCAGCACGGCGCCATCTTCACAGGTTGGTACCTGGCACATGAGAGAGAGAGAGTTTTTCGTCTTCCTCTTCTCAGTCCACCATCTCCCTCTCACCCTCTCATTACCTGACTTCACTGCATCAGCAGACTATGAGAGAGCGGGCTTGGTGACATTTGGATCCAGACTCGACATTGGGCTTCAGACATTTGACGAGGGATTATCTGGGACTTGTAAAAAGACTTGGTGTTGACGACATTCCCATCTTCCCCTTTCTTCTTCGTCTGCTAACCTCCTCTTCGTCTGTGTATGGACTGGACCGGGCGCATTCTTCCTGTGTAGCGCCAGGCCCCTTCACACCTTGTGATGAGGATGATGTATGTTTGGTCTGTACTGCGACATTGATTGGGCTAGTCATTGGTATTCTAGCATTCTGCTGTGCTGTCTTGCACTACGTGACAGAGGTCAGTCCGGGTCAGGTTAGGACTTGTATCTAAGTCTTCCACTGCGCTAGAAAGCACCATTTTTGTATGTATCAGGATGTACACTACTTATTGAGATTTCACTTGCACTGCATTGTCCATTCAGTCCTTTTCATCACATTGTGGATCCTCAAGTATACATGTACATCGCCCAACTGGGCATGTGACAGTTGGTATCGGAACACCGCACGTGAATCAGGACAACCTGATCTGACGCATGTGCGGGGACTAAGTAGCTGATTAGTCTTGAGTGATTGATTAGAGCACACTAGTTAGCCCCCAAAATCACGATTTTGACCTCACTGCCGAAAATCGAAAATTTTTTCTTTTCTTGGATTTTGTTTTCCCGCTATTTCTGTTGTGGAAAATCGCAATAGTGCAACACCTGAAATTTAAGTTTTCGTTTTTCTTCTGAAAATTCGAAATTTCGTTGTTGGAAATCCGGAATATCTGTTTTTGAAAATTTCGATTTCCTTTTGCAGATTCCCGTTATTGGAAATCCGGAATATCTGTTTTTGAAAATTTCGATTTCCTTTTGCAGATTCCCGTTATTGGAAATCCGGAATATTTTTTTTTCTGTCATTTCTGAAATTCGTTTTTCGAGATTTGAAAACGGTACGGGAAATCCCTCTTGCAGTTACCAGTTTCCAAACTGCGCATACTCTCATCTGAGTAATTCCGAATATTTTTATATGATTTTATTTTCGGACTTCTCTTATCGGATCATCATTGGCAGTCTGAAAGTTTGAAATTTTCCTCATTCGTAATTTCGCACTTCAGGGGGAATTGGGAGGCCTACTGACCTTGCAAACGAGTATTTTTTTTTCTTTTTCTCGAAATTTTTGGAAAGTTCAAACTTTTCTTCTTTTTGATTAGTGGCTCCTTATCTGGGCGATTTATCCCACCCACCCCTCCCCACCTACGTTGTTGCCCCCTCTGGTCTTATCTTCTCTATCGGTCTCCAGGTACCCCCTGCGGCGGCATTGGTAAGTTGCCATGTCAGCAGACCACGTCAGCAGGCCACATCAGCAGACCACGTCAGCAGGCCACATCAGCAGACCACGTCAGCAGGCCACGTCAGCAGCAGGGAGTGCCACGTCAGCAGGTCCCCGGCCTGGTCTATGCTCACGCGCTCACAAACAGCCGTCATGCACCAGAAATCAGGGGAAACGGACGAGGCCTATCAGGCCCGGATGCTGCTTCTGATTACCGAAGCCAAGCAACGGTCGGATGCAGTAGCAGCCGCAGCAAAGAGGAAGGCAGAGGACGCCGAGAAGGCACGTCTGTTGGTAATTGAACAGCAGCGCCAGCAAGACGAGGCAGCAGCAAAGGCTGCCGATGAAGAACGGATTCAACGACGCGAGAAGATATGCAGCGGAGAGCGAGCTTTGCTCACAATGGCAGCGGACTGGCGGGCCGAGGCCGAGAATGGTAAGATGAAAGAGAGTGAAAACAAGATTGCTCTACTCCTCTCCGATCTCACGGATCTCCTGGCAACATGCATTACACATCAGGAGGACATCGACAGCCTCGACGACGCGTTGTCTCAAGTCCACAGCCGCCTCCACCAGCTGGAGCAGCGACCCGTCGCCGCCCTCGATGCCAGGTCTTCCAACACCTCCGATCGCCTCGAGGCATTGGAGATTGACGTCGGATCCCTCAAGGATGGTGTGCAGTTACAGCAAACCTCATCACAACAGTTGGAGCATAGGATTTGTACTCCCGCCAACCACTCGAGCTTGGAACCACGAAGACAACTCCAAAGTTCGATGGGCAGGAGATCTTCCGTGACTCGACGAAGACGGACCCGATTCCATGGTTCCGCAAGCTCGAGCTCAAGTTGCAGCTCCACCACGTCAGCAAACACAAGCATCACGCGTACTTCTACTCCCGGTCGGGGGGCGCGTGCCAAGCATGGTTGGACAATCTCTTGTCCAAGTAGGGAGTGGTGGCTGCCAACTTGCAAACCAACATCAGTTGGGATGATCTAAAGGTGGAGTGGCATAAGCGGCTCCAAGTAGAGCCGCCGGAGATCAAGGCAATGGACAAGCGGATGACCTTCGAACAAGGCACGCTGCCGACTGTTGATTGGATTGCCGAGTACCAACGCTTGACATCCGTCCCGGACATTCAAATGGGTTTCAAGGTCGTCAAACACTACACATCTCGAGCTCATGTCCCGCGTTGGGCAATGCCTTGACTCACGTCGAGGACACCCTGACGACAACGGCGGAGCTCTTCGACAAGGCCGCACAAATTATTATCATGAACAAGGAGGCGAAGAACCTCCACCATTCGTCTCCGACAGGCCCGAGGTAGAGATCAGCATCAGCCGAAAGTGGTCGTGGTCGAGGCGACAATGCCAAACGACCAATCTAGCGAGGCCGTGGCTGCCAATGAAGGGGACAGACTTGCGGCCGCCAAGGATGGTGGCCACCTCGGCAAAGGCCGAGGACGCGGCAAGGCAAAGACAAACACCACATCTAGCCCCGGGCTCGGCGCAGCAGCTCCAGCCCCATGGTCCCACTACGGTCTCTCTGAAACGGCGTACAAGGCACACACGAGATTCCGCTATTGTCTGTGGTGTAACAGCGATCTCCACTACACAATGGGCTGCCCGTCGAAAGGCAAAGGCAAATCGGGAAACTGAGCACCGGCGGGAGTGACTCGACGACACTCTCGACGCCTTCGGAACCGGTTGCTTCTTGGGTGACCGCCCTTCGTTCTGACGCACACGTCAAAGTCGATAGTCCTGCTCTTCTATTTTTTTATGTGGACTATGCTGCCCGGCTCGTTCCTACGCTGGGTACTCATGCTCAAGGACAAGACGTGTGTGCAACATCTTCTCCGTCCGGCAGCGGTGACTTATCGTCTTCAAGTGGTTCTTCACGGGATTCGGCGCACGAGTTCAACATAGAGGTATTGAACCCGCTCACGTCCGAGGATTTCGCATGGCTCCCTCTCCCGCCCACGGACCGCTTGCTGGGATTGCAATGCGCAGCATTATGCGCTCATCTTCACACGTACTTATCCTTCTATGCACCACCAACTTCGTTGACGGATGACGAAGTCACGGTGGGGGACATCCTTGCGTATGTTACCATGGTGGCCCGCGAGTTTCGCAAGCAGCGGTACAATGACAACAACGCACCGCTCCTCTATATTTGCATCTAAGTTGGGCAAGCGTCCTGCAACGCTTTGCTGGATAGCGGCATGTCCCGCAAGCCGTTATGCAAAGGGTTGGCCTTGGCACACAAGTTCGAAGGAAGCCAAACCCGACGGCGCCATAAGGACGCAGCAAATTATCGACCGCTACATCGAGGCCATACCGGTCTATTTCGCACGTCATGCATGCGAACCGGTGACGTTCGACATTTTGGACACAGACTTCGACATTATTTTGGGAATGCCTTGGCTTGCAAGTGCGGATCACACGGTCAACTTCCACCAGCGGACTCTTACCGTTCGCGACGCGCCGAAGTACCGTGTACTATTCCTCTTCCGCACCGTTCGATCCGATGCCAACTGGTGATGGCCAAGTCATTCCGGGCTACTTGTGCTTACGAGCAGCCCGACGAATCGGCCTATGTTTCCTACAGACTGTCGCGGTAGCCGACTCTTCACCCACGGATTTGTCTTCGGACCCCCGTGTGGTGCGGTTGCTTGACGAGTTCGCCGATATCTTCGAGTCACCTACCGGTGTGGTACCGGATCGGCCGATCTCTCACGAGATCATTCTGGAGGCCGGTGCTGTGCCGCCGAAAGGTTGCATTAATCGCATGAGCGAGGAGGAGTTTACGGTCCTCCGTGCGCAACTCGATGACTTGTTGGACAGCTGGATCCGCCCTAGTAGCTCCCCATATGGAGCACCAATTCTCTTCGTAAGGAAGAAGAACAAAGATCTACAATTGTGCATCGACTACCGCAAGCTCAACGTGCAAACCGTCAAGAATGTGGGGCCTCTTCCTACTATCGACGATCTTCTTGAGCGATTGGGCGGCGCAAAGTACTTCTCTAAGTTGGATTTGAAGTCAGGATACCATCAGATTTCGATTCGGCCGAACGATCGCTATAAATTCGCGTTCAAGACGCGGTATGGGCATTTTGAGTGGGTGGTCATGCCTTTTGGCCTCACGAACGCCCCGGTGACCTTTCAATCGGCAATGACCAACGAGTTTCGTGCGATGTTGGACCAGTTCGTGTTAGTCTGCTTAGACGACATCTTGAGCACCTTCGACGAGTGTTGGAGACGCTCTGCCGCGCCAAGTACAAAGCCAACCGCGACAAGTGCGAATTTGTCCGGGAAGAGCTGGAATACTTGGGCCATTTTGTCACACCGGAGGGCATTAGTCCGCTATCGGACAAGATTCAAGCCATCCAAGACTGGTCGGAGCCGCGGAACGTCACGGATGCCCGTTCACTCCTTGGCCTTGCCGGCTACTACGAACGTTTTATCAAGGGATACTTGAAGATCGCGGCCCACTTGACCAAGCTTCAATACGAGGATCGGTCGTTTGACTTCGAGAGGATGTGCGGGAATCATTTTTGGCTCTCAAAGCCGCGCTATTATCTGCGGAGGTCTTGCGCATATATGACCAGCTCTTGCCAACGCGCGTCACTACAGATGCGTCTGGCTATGGCATTGGTGTCGTCCTCGAGCAACACGATGGCGTGGACTGGCACCCAGTCGAATACTTCAGCAAGAAAGTGCCCGTCGTGCACTCCATTGATGATGCACGCAAGAAGGAGCTCCTAGCCTTCGTCCACTCGCTCAAGCAGTGGCGGCACGTCCTCCTTGGTCGAAGTAAATTCCGATGGGTAACGGACAACAATCCGTTGGTCTTTTACAAGACCCAAGACACCGTCAACAGCACCATCGCCCGATGGATGGCTTTCATCGACCAATTTGACTTCTTTCCTGATCACATTCCGGGGAAGTCTAACCGTTTTTCGGATGCTCTTTCACGGCGTCCGGATCATTGTACCGCGGTTTATTCGACCTTCGAGATCGACGACGAACTGTGGGACAGTTTCATCTGCTGCTACCAAGCCGACCCTGAGTTCCGCGACAAGTACGAGAATTGCTCCTCTCCTAATCCGACGCCTTCTCACTACCGGATCCAAGAGGGGTACTTGCTTGTCCACACACGAGGGAAGGACCTTCTTTGCGTACCGAGTGACTCTCACTTGTGTGCACGGCTTCTTGGCGAGTTTCACGAATCTCCCGACTGAACACTTTGGAGTCAATCGCACGATTGGCCGACTTCGCAAGCGATTTTAGTGGCCCTGCCTTCTCGGTGACGTCACACGCTATTGCGAGTCATGCAAGGTTTATTGACGCTGCAAATCCCGCAACCATCGTCTGTACGGTGAGCTGCGACCATTATCGGTCCCCTTGCACCGAAGGGAAGCGATTGCCATGGACATTACCGGGTCTTTCCCCAAGCACAAGGCCGTTGTGGATGGGATTCTCACGGTGGTCGACCGACTCGCCAAGTTCGCCATGTTTTTGCCTTGCCGCTATCATGCCAAGGCACCGGAGTTGGCCGAGGTTCTTTACGCCGGTTGGATTCGAACCAAGGGTTACCCCAAGGAAATCGTCTGCGACCGCGACACTCGGTTCATATCTGATTTTTGGTTGGCACTCATCAAACGATGGGGCTCATCTCTCAAGCCAAGTTTGGCTCGCCACCCTGAAACCGATGGCCAAACGGAGAGGGCGCGCCAGACCGCACAGGTTCTCCTTCGCACTCTCATTCGTCCCGACCAAAGGTATTGGGTGGAGCGGTTGCTGGATGTCGAGTTGGCATACAACTCGTCCATCCACCCGACGATCGGGATGTCGCCCTTCGAGTTTGAGCACGCCTCGCCGGTCACTTCTCTGTTGGACATAATCATTCCACGAACGGCCGAGAGCGACGACCATCTTCTCTTCTTACGTCGGATGCAAGAGCTACTTCTCAAGGCACGCGACCAGATGGCTAAGACGCAGCAACGCATGAACCAACAGGCCAACCGCCAGCGTCTTCCTTGCCCATTCCACGCCGGCGATCTCGTTTGGGTTTCCGCCGCGGAGTTCAGCCTTGAACAAGATCTCTCTCGCAAGCTCCTCCCGAAATGGATGGGGCCCTGGCCGATCATGACATCCGTTGGGGATGCACCCGAAGGACCTTCACCGTTCAGGTACCCGCCCACTTGCCCGTCTACCCGGTCTTTCATTACTCCAAGTTGGCTCTTTACACGCCAGCTGATGATGACGATTTTCCGGGGCGACGATCGCAAGACCCACCCTCTATGGACGATTTTTAAGAGGTCGGCGACATCATCTCCTAGCGACGATACGGCAACAGGCCAACTGAGTACTTGGTACACTTTGCGTACTGCACTCACAAAGTTGACCGTTGGTTGACCCGTGCGGAACTCCAAGCAACAACTCTAGATGTTCTCGCACGCTACGAACGCAAGATGCAAGGCAAGCCGGTATCTTCGGCTCCACGTCACACCCGCGTCCAGGTTCCACCTTCAGATCGTCAGCTTCGCCCTCGACCCGGCTTAACTTCATAAGGAAGGGGGGGTGTTACATGCTGCGCCTGCAACAGGCTGCACGGGCCATTTTCAGGCCCGTGTCGTTTTCAGCCCGGAAGCCTGAAAACAAGGGCCTACATGCCCTGTGTCGTTTCAGCGTAAATCCGGGCCTTTCCGGCCCTGAGTCTTTTCAGCCTGAAACTGAAGGCCATTTTCAGGCCCTCATAAGATCGACCTGCCCTGAAACTCAGGCACCAAACCAAGGTTTTAGCACAGGCCATTTTGGGCCTGTTTTCAAGACAACCCTTGGTGTAGCTTCAACGAACGGGTCTGGCACGTTTTGGCATTGGCAAGGGCAGCCTCCTGGACGGGCCAGCACTATATAGGACTGGCCCGCCCTGCAGGCTGCAAGTAGTTCCTAGGTACTTCCCAGGCACTTCACGTGCAGTTCAGGAGGCAGGAGGTAGTCTTCAGGATTCGGCAGCAGCACTCTGGAGGAGCGCTGCAGNAGTTCCTAGGTACTTCCCAGGCACTTCACGTGCAGTTCAGGAGGCAGGAGGTAGTCTTCAGGATTCGGCAGCAGCACTCTGGAGGAGCGCTGCAGTAGTAGTAGTAGCGCTAGCAGTAGTCTTCAGCGCTGGGCGCGTGTAGCGTTAGCAGTAGTCTTCAGTGTTGGGTGCTATTAGGAGCTGGAGTAGTACTAAAGAGAGAGAGATTGGGCGGAGGCCAGGGAGACTTACCGCAGCGCCATAGCTCCAGCTTCGCCTTCGAGGTACCTGCAGCACGACGCCATCTTCCCAGGTTAGTACCTGGCACATGAGAGAGAGAGAGAGAGTTCCTCTTCTCAGTCCCCCATCTCCTTCTCACCCTCTCGTTACGTGACTTCACTGCATCAGCAGACTATGAGAGAGCGGGCTTGGTGACATTTGGATCCAGACTCGACATTGGGCTTCAGACATTCGACAAGGGATTATCTAGGACTTGTAACGAAGACATGGTGTTGACGACATTCCCATTTTCCCCCTTCTTCTTCGTCTGCTCCCCTCCTCTTCGTCTGTGTATGGACTGGACCCGGCACATTCTTCCTGTGTGTAGCGCCAGACCCTTTCACACCTTGTGATGAGGATGATGTATGTTTGGTCTGTATTGCGACATTGATTTGGCTAGTCATTGGTATTCTAGCATTCTGCTGCGCTGTCTTGCACTACGTGAGAGAGGTCAGTCCCGGTCAGGTCAGGACTTGTATCTAAGTCTTCCACTGCGCTATAAAGCACCATTTTTGTGTGTATCATGATGCACACTGCTTATTGAGATTTCACTTGCACTTCGTTGTCCATTCAGTCATTTTCATCACATTGCGGATCCTCGGTTATACATGTACATTGCCCAAGTGGGCATGCGACAAGAGGGAGAGAGTGAGAGCACACACACACACTCACTCACTCGACAAGACTGATGGACTCAACGGACGCAGACAAAGTTGCGGAGTCTCAAAGTCGAAGTCTTCAAATCTCGATGTCGGAGAGGTAAGTCACACAAAGCAAGCACAGTAGCTGAAAACTGGTTATTCGTACTGGGCTCGAGTCCGGTCTCAAGTACCGGACTCAAGTTCAGTCCCGAGGGTTGAAGTGCAATTTCCCTCGGGGCTGAACAGAAAATCGAAGGTCTAAGTCTGGGCGCCAGAATGCCGGATGGCGCCAAGTATCGAAATCCGAAAGTGCCAAAGGAGGAATTTGAGAACGGGCGCCAACTGC
This sequence comes from Chara braunii, assembly GCA_003427395.1. Lineage (NCBI taxonomy): Eukaryota > Viridiplantae > Streptophyta > Charophyceae > Charales > Characeae > Chara > Chara braunii. The sequence continues at coordinate 7,684,974 of BFEA01000007.1, read as the reverse complement.
AGAGGGCGCCAATAGTCAGGTACCGGAGATCGGAAACTCAAAAATAAAATAGCAGCATGGCGGGTGGTAACCCGCGGACCAGGGACCCCTGGCTGAGTCCGTAACACTATCCCCTCCCTCTGGAAGGCAACGTCCCGGCTGCCAAAGACCTAATGAACAACTGTGAAGGACGAGACGGGGCCGATCACTGGTCAGAAAAGGAAAGGGGGAGTAATGGAAGTAACAAGGTAATCTTACTAATGTTCTTCAAGGGTGAAGGTATCAATGTTAAGGTAACAGAGTAGTTGAGGTTCTACAGGGTTGAAGTAACAGGTTACAGATCAATACTATTGATGTTCTACAAGGATGAGGGAATCAATGCTCAAGTAACAGGGTAATCCTATTGAGGTTCTACAAGGGTGAGGGTAGCAATGTTCAGGTAACAGGGTAATCCTATTGAGGTTCTACAAGGTTGAGGGTAGCAATGTTCAAGTAACAGCATGATCCTATTGAGGTTCTGCAAGTAACAGGGCAGTCCTATTGATGTTCTACAAAGTTATCTAGGTTGTCAGGTTTGGAAAAAATAAAAATAAAAATTGTTTGTTGAATGCTCAAGGGTTGTGGTGTCTGAGGGATCTGGGAAAACAAAGTCTCAAGTCTGAAACAAAGTGTCAAAATGCGAAAAATGTCTTGAGAAAGGTCTTCAGAGGTCTTGGTCAGATCCAGGATAGGTGAGAGAACCGGTATTCAGCAGCTGCAACAGGTAGTTGTCAATATCCAAGCTGCATGATAGCGAAGTAGGAGTACAAGTGTCCAAAGCCCAAGTGCTGGATTGTGTACGGTTCATGAACTGCAAGGAGGTCTGATCCGGTGGCAAGGAAATCGCAGACTGATGCAAAGGTCCAGATCACATGTCGCTGCTCCAGTAAGTCCGCAATTCCAGATGCCGGCCAAGGAAAGAGCATGGTGGCCAAACCAGCTGCATTATCTCCATCGTCCTCGTGCGCTTGTCATTAGATACTTTATCGTCGGCGTCACGCAGGTCCACAACCATTGGTCAAGAGAGACAGAGAGTGTGGTAGAGGACGGATGGGAAGGACTAGGCTGATGCAAGGAAGGATCAGACAATGAGAGATCAAGATCAAGGGGAGGGGTTAGTTGGGTTCAGGGGTGGTGTGTGTAGAGTAGGTATGTATAGGTCGAGGCATAGGCAAGTAGATAGCTATGAGACGGGGTGGGTACGATCATAGGCACGAACGAATTTCATGGTGTTCTTTAGATTTGCAAGGGGTTCCCATGTCGATTCTTCATCTGGGTATCCAGTCCATTTTACTTTGTATTATGTGATAGGCTCGGGGTGGTTGGATACTCGAGTTGTTCTACGACCGATGATTGATTCCACGAAGAATTCAGGACCAGTGGGAAGCATGATAGGTGCTGGACAAGGATGAGGGCGATCAGAGAACTGAGGAGGTGATTCATGGAATTCTTTCAAGTATTCCACATGGACGACATGGTGGACTCGATTCATGTTAGGAGGGAGTTGGAGCTTGTAGTTTACAACGGATGTTTTTTCAATGATGGGGAATAGACCGAGCCACTTGTTCGAGAGTTTCTTGGACAAGCCTTGTTCGGGATCAAAGCGTTTGACGGAGAGCCAGACTTTGTCCCCAACATGGAAAGTGACGTCACGACACTGTGTGTTCGTTTGTTTGGCTTGTTGTTCCTGAGTTCGTTGGATAGATTCAGTGGCTTCTCTTAGGAGGCGGTTCGTTGTTGCAACCCATTCACTGAGAGAGGGACAGGGAGTTGATGGGTTGAGCTGCGAGGGGAGCAAGAAGTCAAAGGGCAAGCGAGGATGGTAGCCAAGGTCGAGGTAGGAAGGAGACATGCCAGTGGAGGGGCAAACAATGTTGTTGTAGGTGATCTCGGGAGCGGAGAGGAGCTGGTCCGAGTCGTGCTGATGGGGATGACAATACTTTTGGAGGATGCGCTAGAGAGTATTGTTCATCTTCTCTGTCTGGCCATCAGTCTGAAGGTGGAAGGCGGTGTTGTACTTGAGGGTGGTCCTGTATTCCTTGAAGAGGTTTCTCTAGAACTGTGAGAGGAATTGGGAGTCGCGATCGCTGATGATGTTTTCGGGGAGACCGTGATGATGGGTGACGTGGTCAAAGAAGAGTTTGGCGACGTCATTGGCTTGGCAGGTGGTGGTGCAAGGGATGAAATGGGCACGTTTTGTAAGGCGGCAGACAACGACATAGATGCAATCGTGACCATGGTCGGTCGTGGGGAGACCACAGACGGAGTCCATGGAGACATATTGCCAGGTGGGTGGGTATGGGGAGAGATTGGAGTTTGCCAGCCTTGGCTTGGTTGGAGTGATTGACGACTTGGCAAGTAGGGCAAGAACGGATGTAGGCTTTAACGCCGGCAAGGAGCGAGGGCCAGTAGAGGTAACGAGAGATATTGTCAAAGGTTTTCGGGAAACCGAGGTGTCCGACAGTCTTGGCATCGTGGTGTTCAGCCAAAATCTGGGTAGAGAGACCATGGACAGAAGGGATGCAAAGGCGGCAAGTTCCTTTGGTGTTGATGTAGAGGAGATGGTCGATGAGGGAATAGTCAGGGACAGTGTCAAGGTGGCGGAGTTTGGTGTAGGTAGAGGCGAAGTCGGGGCAGGAGGCGTAACCATGGATGGAGCGATGTTGGAGAGATTGGGGAAGGTTGACATGCGTCATGGCAGCGAAGACTTTTTCATAGGGCTTGTGATCGGGTCGGCGAGAGAGGGCATCGACAACACGATTGGCCTTGGCGGGAGTATGGAAGATGGTGAAGGTAAAATGGGCGAGAAAGTCCAGCCAGCGGGCCGGACGAGGGGTAATATCCTTTTTGGTGAGGATACCGGAGACGACGGTGTTGTCGGTGCGAATGGTAAAGTACTGGCCATCGAGGTAAGGGCGCCAGACTTTAAAGGCATAGATGACGACAAGGAGTTCCTTCTCATTGGAGGGATAGTTCATCTCAGCGGCGATGAGCTTCTTACTCGCGAATGCGATAGGGCACTCGTCAGGAGGTGCTTCAGATCGCTTGGGGGAATCTTTGATAGTGTGGGGGTCGCGAGGGAAATGTTGGGATAGAACGGCGCCAAGGGCAAAGTTCGAAGCGTCGGTGGTCGCATAGAAGTGGCGAGAAGGGTTGACGATCTTGAGAAGAGGGGTGGTAGTGATGAGGTGTTTGAGTTTGTCGAAAACGGCTTGGCGGCGTTCGGTCCATGTGAAGGACTCGGTGGCGCGGGTGAGCACATGGAGTGGATAGGTGGTGTTGGAGAAGTTTTGGATGAAGGGGCGGTAGTAGTTAGCGAGTCTAATGAATGACCTAAGCTGGAGCAAGGTGGTGGGGGGTGGTAACTCGACGAGAGCGGCGACCTTCGAGGGGTCGATACCATCAACAGAGACAATGTAGCCAAGGTAGTTCTCGCTCGAGGCGGCAAAAGTGCATTTGCTAAGCTTAGCGTAGAACTTTTGCTCGCGGAGGATGGAAAGTACCTTCTCAATGTGTTGAAGGTGGGACTCGAAGGTGGGATTGAGGATAAGGATGTCGTTGTGGTAGACCACGCCACAGACTTCGAGGAAATCGCGGAAGATGTGGCTCATGGGGGACTAGAAGGTCGCTGGGGCATTTGTGAGGCTGAAAGACATCACTAGGAACTCGTAATGCCCGAAGCGAGAGCGGAAGGCGGTCTTATGGGTATCTTCCTCACGAATACGGATCTGGTGGAAGCCACTGCGGAGGTCAATCTTGGTGAAGTATTTGGCTCCGCGGAGGCAATCAAGAAGTTAAGATATCTGAGGGAGTGGATACTTATTCTTGATCGTAATCCGGTTCAAGGCGCGGTAGTTTGTGCACATGTGGAGCGCCGAGGTACTGCCATTTTTGTTGAAGTGGAAGCCGGTTCCGACGGGGGATGAGCTAGGCTTAATGAATCCTTTTTCAAGGAGTTCATTGAGGTGGCGCTTCATCTCCTCGGCCTCGGTTACAGAGACTTGGTATAGAGAGCGACAAGGAGGAGAATGGTCGGGTTCGAGGTCGATGGTGTGAGATACCCTGCGATCGGGTGGCAAGCCGACAGGCAAGGACTCGGGAAAGACGTCCTTGAATTTGGAGAGGAGAGAGGTGATGCGAGGGTCGGATGGGGGGGGCTTGGTCGGGTTTGTCCGTTGGAATCAAGTCCTCAGGACGCTTGCGGTCGATGACGAGGCAATAGTAGGTGGAGTCAGGGTGTTGGCGAGACATGTGGAGGAATTGGTGGGGGGAGACGGGGGGTGGGGTGGTAAGGGGAAGAATGTAAGGGATGTCAAGGGTAGAGTTTGGAGTAGAAGATGCGGACAAAAGAGGGATAGAAAGAGTAGGGCATGTAGCGATCAATCCAAATAGTTCCCAGGAAGACGTCGCACATAAGGTGCATGACGTCGAAGGAGATCTGACTGCGGAGGGAGCGGACAGTCATGGTGACCTCGGGAATTGTGCGATCGACAATGACGATTGAGTCCTTGTCCCCTAAACGAATGGCGATCGCGGAGTCATAGCCGGTTGAGGGGAGACCGGCTTTACGGACACAGGCGTCGGTAATGTTGTTGTTAGCCCCACCGTCGAGAAGGGCCCGAAACTCACTGTCGATGCATCGAGGGAGATGGATGTGAACTTGAGCTGGAACTGGGCGGTTCCGGCACAAGCGGTAGAGATCCAAGTTTCAAGAGCAGGTTGTTGATCAGATTCAGGCTCCTTGGAGGGGCCTGCAACTGACTGTTCAGCGTCCCTTGCTGTAGAGAGTGCTGACGACTCTTCTACGCCCTTTGCTTGTTTCCCTGCAGACGATAACAATCCTGCATAGCGTGCCCAAGCTTTTGACAATGCAAGCACACGCGCAGTTTAGATCTTCTCTCCCATTCCTTTTGACTAATGCGGAGGGCTTTCCAAGGCTTGGTGGAAGCATCCTCCGACTTCTCAGGAATCTTTGCGTTCTTGGGAAGGTGGGTTATGGTTCCCCTACCCGAGCCACGGTTAGGCCCCTTGCTTGAAGTAGTCCTTTTAAAGGCATTACATTTTTCTTCGGTATTCACATCAGACTCTAGGGCTAACGAAGAACAACCCACGTTAGAGTCCGGCTCTCGATCGTCATCTAGAGACAGATCATCCGCATAGGACTGATCGCCAGTCTCCTGATGCAGGGCACACTGGTGGCTGCTTCCGTACCGTGTGCGTCGTGAAGTTTTTCCTGCAGTTGGTGTCTTCGCACGCCTGGCGAGGTCTTTGGCTTCTAGGTTGACTAGATCCGTCAACAACTCACGCAAGATTTAATGCTCCTTGAGTCCTAGCCGGGAGATATAGTCTTCAGGGGCCACTCCCATTACTACATCCATGCAAGACAAGTCAGTCCATCCTAGGTTTGGAGTAGTGAATAGACCAGTCAAGTGCTGCTCCAAAGCCTGCATGAAGTCCTCCACTTTTAGCCTTTGAGGGCCTCAAGCTTTAGCCTTGCCTTAAGCACAGCATGCTTATCTTGATACTGTGCGACGTGGAGGTCCTCAAGAGTTCGTACAAGAGTTACTTTCAACCCCTCGGTCAGGTCAATTCTCTCATATCCTGCACCAACAACTTGGAGCTCTATGAAACTCCATAAGGCGGGTTCAGTATTTGTGCCCATGACCATACTTCGGTCTTCCTGCGACGTACGCAGTACCTCGAAGTATGAGCTCATGGAGCTGATCCAAGAGGTGATGTCCCCCTTCCTGTCGTACTTGGATGGCAGCGTGGCCGCCTCTTGTCCACCATGGGACCGTTGTACTGTACGCCAGTAAGGATTGTGGCGTTTTGGGTTGATGTTCCTGCATTTGGGACTGGGACCAGTGCAGAACTGTCGGCGCTGCAGCTCAAAGAGCTGGCACCGGTTCCTGCGTTCATCACAGTTCCACTTGATCTCAGCACAAGGACTGTGTTAGGGTGAGAGACTAAGACTGCAGCAGGACGTGGATTAGGAGGACGAGGGGCAGTCAGTTGAGCCTGTTTGACGCTGACGATCTCAGCCTGCACCTCTTGGTTCCGCTGCTTTAAAGCTGTCACACGGGACTCAAGATCTTCCAAGGTCCGCAGTTGAACCAAGGCCGCTACGACAGCGGCTATCTTCTCTTTGAACCGGGCATCACTAGACTCCAGAACCTCGAGGAGAGCCACTTGGGCAGCAATGCTTGTGGCTTTGGCTGCTGCTTCTGCCTCATTTTTCTCAGTGTATCACATCCTCATAAAGTTTATGAAAGAACGGTTTCTCGAAACCGTTCTTGGCCACTGCGTCCAGAATGGCCTGCCATTGCACGGATGAGATGTCTGTCATGCTGGAGGATGGGGTATCAGTAGATCTCTCAAGCGGGGTCCGCTCACGTTTGAACGAACGCTCCTCTTACCCCTCCTCACACTCTCAAAAAGAATACCTTCTCTCTCCCTTCTCTCTCCTTCCGTTTTCTGCACACTCGTCTCAATACTAGATATAGATAGTTCAGATAAACAAAAAACAAACAAATCACAAAGAGCAGAAGGTAGAACTCCTAGCCGGAGCGGCAATTCATTTGGATTTAGAGAATGACATTCACGCAGCAGAATAAAAAAATAAATAAAAACAAATGAAAGAGAGGACTGACTTAACGAACGGGTCTGATGAGATAAGCTAGAGATCCCCTCTTGTCTAACCTGACAAGGAACATGTACCACGAGGGGTGCAGACGGTCGCCAAGCCAGATGGTCGCCGAAGAAAACTAACTGCAGGAATGGAGATTTCGAGGGGTGCAGACGGTCGCCAAGCCAGACACGGGGCAGTGTGTGAGAAGATGCAGTAAGACCAGTCAAGATCCCCTTGAAAGGAATGTCCTTACAGCCGTGTGTCCCCCAAATTCAGCACAGCACGGAGATGCATTGACGGCAACATATTTGGGTCCTAAAGGTCCTGTCCCATTGCGCCTGGTCCCACTGAGCCCCGAAGGGTCCCAAGTAGGTCGCGGACCAGGACCAATGAGAGAGGTGTGCCAAGTCAGTCCCAAACTGCCTCTACCGTACTGAAAAGGAAAAGACGACTTTCAGCAAGAACCTGCTCCTACAGCCGTTCAGAATGAAAAGACAATGCACTGTAGAAAGATATGTCATTGAGAACAAGATACATCACCCATCCATCCATCAGGTGAGAAAGCAATCCACATGCTCACACACACAACCAAGACCGCAGAGAAGAGGAAGAGTGCCCAGCACACCCCAACAGGCCATGAAGCACCAAGCAACAACCCATAGGCATACCCAAGTCACACGGCACTTACCTGTGAGGCCCGGCCCCCAAAGATGGATGACGACTCACCCCCCTCTCTCATAGGTCCTCCTGACCCCTAGCTACCACTACATGAAGTGTCCTAGCATGACTAAGAGGGCCTCCCTACACCCCTGTTACAACGCCGGATCCTCCATCGATGTTGAAGACCAAAGTAGCAACTTTCAGCTCTTCGATGCAGATATGGCAGTCTCCGATCAAGTCTCCATCTTGAGGGTAAGCCCAAAAGTTACTCAATGGCTTCTTGAAGTCCAGATTCCAGGTGCGAGTACCTCTCACTCTCTACTCCCTCTCGCTTACTCCAATCAGCCTCCTTTGTGTCTCGCCACCCCATTCAATCACTCAAGCAACCTGGTCAGGTCTTATGTCGACGCTACATGACCTAACCAGGTGGGGCCAGCATCCACATACCTCACTGCCCCTCTTAACCCTAACCTCCAGCCCTAATCCGAGATTAGGTTAGCCCTAACCTAATTCGGAATTAGTGTTAGTTAGGGTGACTAACACCTCCCGCCACCAATTGTTATGATCCTGGTCATTCCCAAAGTGCAAATTCACAATGAAAGACAATGCCACCCAATTGCGAAAGAAATGAAAGCACTTGCAAAGAGATAGAGACCAAAGAAGAGAGAAAGAAGAAGAAGAAGAAGAAGAAGAAGAAGAAGAAGAAGAAGATCTACACCAGCAAGACCAATAACAAATCCCCCTTCTCTCTCAACCTTCCTCCTCCTCCTTCACTTCGCCAATCTTATTCTTCTTCCAATAATAATAATAACAATGAGTGGATGAACCAGAATCAATATCCGAAGTTCCTTCTTACTGCTGACACAACAAGAGGTCCACCATACCTATGGCTTTCCCCCTTCTTCCTCCTCTCACATGCCTAGGCTATGGCGGACTACTAAGGGCTCTGCCCTCCTGTGCAAAGGACAACGCATTGCAGCTATGTCGCTGCACTTCTGTCCAAAGGACAACCCAAAGCAGCTATGCCGCTGCTCACTAAGCCGCCATGCCTGACTCTGCCTCGAGCTTCCTTGGTGTGGCACTACCCCAACTGGGGCCTTCCAGATGCAGCGCCCAACAAGGTGATGAAGATGGTGTCCACCATAGCCAGGTAGGTACCTCACCACTCTCCTCCTTTGCCCCCTTCTTCCTCCTCCTCAGGCTGGGCTGCTCGGCATAGCCCGGCTGAGCACCCAGCTGCTTGTCTCCTTCAGGCAGCACTTCCCAAGTCCAGCGCTTGGCTCCAGCAGCATGTCGCCAATCCTTGCATACCACAAATGAGGAGGAGCTGCTTGCTCCTCCCGAAGATATAGCGGCCTACTGGCCTCTTGGGCGGTGACTTCCTCTGCTTGTGAAGTTTGGAAAGGCCGAGCGGCCTCCCAGCAACCGGTGTCGGGCGGGGAGGTATCCACTAAGTCTTAATGTGGCCACTCCTCTTTGGCTGCTATCTAGACCGCCCCACCGCACCTGCCACATGCCCCCACCTTCTTATGCGCGACATGCAGGGCCTCGATTCATAAACCGGACTCCCACATCTCAGAAACACGCACTTTCACTCAGAACAAGGCAAGGTACATCGGTGTGAATGCACTAAAAGACCGAGGTGTCACATAGTGGCTTTCCTCCCGCCCAGCAAGCGGGCACAGTTCTCTCT
>BFEA01000007.1:7625268-7642564 GCA_003427395.1 Chara braunii | reverse complement strand
TTCTGCCCTCGGGGCCTTTGCAGAAATGCCCCTGGTACCGTACGTGTCACCGGTACTTATACCGGCTCCCCGTACGGTACGGGGACCAGTCTCGAACCAGTTCTCTGTTGCTGTACTTGTACTTAGTGTGACTTGCCGTTTCGGCATTGGGAATCCAAGACTTCGACTTTGTGCCTTGCCACTGTGTCTGCGTCCAACCCTCAGTCCGAGTCCGTCGTGTCGAGTGAGTGAGTGTGTGTGTGTGCTCTCACTCTCTCCCTCTCTCTCTCCTCTCCCTCGGCTCACCCTCAGCCTCACTCCCGTTACAAGGATCGTAACATTGGTATCGGAACGGATTCTACTTGCTGGCGAGAGTTGACTTTGCTGTCATAACCCTAACCCTAGTGGTAAGGGCTAATCACTTAGGGTTAGGGCTGGAAGTTAGGGTTAAGTGGGGCAGCGTGGTGAAGGGAAGCTGCTCCCACCTGGCAGGGCCGTGTAGGGTCGACACTAGACCCGGCCAGGTTGTTTGAGTGCATGTTTGTGGTGGCGAGACACAAGGTGGGACTTCGTGATGCAATTTGAGAGAGGCGACAGTGAAGGGCACCTACAACTTGAATCTGGACTTAAAGGAAGATGAGGAGTGACTTTAGGGCTCCCCTCAAGTCAGGCGAGCTTGAGGGTGGCAGCCATATCTGCACCTTTTTGATCTTCAACATTGACGGGGGATCCGACTTTGTACTTTGGGGTAGATGTTGACCCTCCTAGATGATAGGACACTAGTGTAGAGTGCTAATTGGGTCAGGAGGACTATGTGAGAGGGGGGTGAGTTCTTTTCATCTCAAGAGCCCGGCCACTCAGGTAAGTGTCGTGCCACCAGGGTGCCCATGTGTGTGTGCATGGAATTGACTGCCTGTTGGGGTTCTCTGGTTCTACCATCCTCCATAGTCTTGATTGTGTGTGAGGTGTGGGATTGTGTGTGAGGTGAATGAATGGAGTATCTTGTTTGCCATGCGATATCTCTCTACAGTGCTTTGTTTATTTCATTCTGAACGGTTGTAGTCTGTAGGTTCTTTCTGGGGCAAAATTTCGTTTTTTTCAATTCGGTAGGGACATAGTAGGTCTTTGTGGAACTCTTGTTGGTTGGGACCCGGTTCTGACTCCATTGGGACCATTTGGGACTCAGTGGGACCAGGCCCAAACAAGAAAGGCCCCTCAGGCCAAATCTGTTGACGCCAGTTACCTTGCTCTATCTGATTCGGATGCGGACTTTATGCTTTCGGACCAGGACACTCGCTGCAGAGGGGATCTCCGCTGAGACGTTTTATCAGACTTTACCGCGCAATCCGCCGCCTGACTCGCACCTTGGGCACCACTCAATTCTCTCTTGCATTTCGCTGTACACCTTGAATCTGATTTGCTGCGTCTTCACGGAGCTGAGTCCGGCTAGGCTTGAGAGGACCTCATACATAGTCGGTCCAGACTGTGTGGCTGGATCAGATCTCTCTGATCTTTTCTTTTTTTGTTTTGACTGCTTTCCAGTCCAAATGAATTGTCGCTCCGGCTAGGAGTTTACCTTCTCTTCTGATTGATTTCAAGTTGTCTCTTTGACTTGGTTCGTTAAATGCCTGCGTCTACACGATCGCAAACGAGAGAGAGAAAGAGAAGAGAGAAGCTTCTGAGAATTGCTCTTGAGGGAGTGAGGAGAGGGAAGAGGAGTGTTCGTCCCAGAAGTGTGAGGAAGTACGGACCCCTCTTGAGAGATTTGCTAACGCCCTCATCCTCCACTTATGGCATCTGCAGCAGAATGGAAGCTGCAAATGGACGCTGCCCCCGAGGCAGAAAAAACACAGTACCGATTCTTCTATGAGAAAGCATTGAAGAGGGAAGAGGAGGAGAAGGAGAAGGAGAGGGAGGAGAAGGTCAAGGCTCATGAAGCCATTTTCTGTACCTTGCCTGCCCTAACCGATGCGGAGGTGGAAGAGAAAATTGTTCCACTCCTCCGGGCTTTGGTAGAAGTCCGGGTTGTTGAGGACCATACTGGCCAACTCGCCAAAGTGTTCGACGAACTCAAGAAGTTGCAAGAAGACATGGCCCTGATGGCGCAATTGCACCGTGACCAGCTGCAACAGTTCGCTAATGTGCAGCCAACCCAAAGTGTCCTTCCGCCTGCTTACCCTGCTTCTAGTGTTGCGTGTCAGTCCGTTCTTGCCCCTCTAAATGTGTCTTCTTCTACTTCTTCTTCTTCTTTGAGTGTGACTAACAACCTATCCGGATCTGCAGCAGGTCCAGACCCCGCTGCTGCTGTTGCTGCTGCAGCAGCAAGTAGCAATGTAGGGCATTCTAGAACTGTTGCAGTCCCGAGTTCGGACCCAGCAGCCCCTGGTCCAAGCTGCGGCTTTCCTTACATCGATAGAAAGGCGGCACAAATTCCGTCTAAGTATGACGGAAAGGACAACAGCGAGTCTTGGATCAGCTCCATGCGATCCTACTTCGATGTGCTGGGGACACTCCCAGTTACTCAGTCGTCAGTCCTAGGGACCAATGTCGAACTCGCCGTAAGAGGATTCTTGGAAATCCAAGCTGTACAAGCAGGCTATAAGAGAATAGACCTGAACAAATGGCTGAAGGCTACACCTGTAGCTACACTCGAGGAACTCTTGATCAAACAGTATGCTGATCCACATGCTGCAGCCAAAGCTAGACTCAAGCTTGACAAGCTCAAGCACAGCAAGTGGACCGGCACCATGCATAGTCTGCAGCAGTATGTTAGTAAACTTTTTGCTACTCCTAACTTGAAATGACTGCGCAGTTTTGCTTGGATGTGATAAAAGGCACGGTCCCCTCTACTATAACACATCGCCTGGGGCTCGGACTCAACGCATATACAGATTGGCTTACCCTCATGCGGGACTTAGTCAAACTGCAGGTACTAGACCTCCCGGGTGGATCGGGTGGCAAAAAGTCCACCGGTCGCAAACGGTTTCCAAGCAGCAACCGTTTTTCAGCGCACGATCTACTTGAGGATGATGAGGAGACCTTCGCAGAGGATCCTTCTCTTGATGACGATCAAGAGCAAGGCTGCGAGGCATCTTGCTCTTCGTCGGCCCATGAGTCTGAGTGTGTGAATGATGATGAATCTATGAATGCTTTCAAGAAGACTGCCTTGAAAAGTAAGGGACCGAGGACCACAGTGAAGAATAACACTAACACCATTCTTCTTCCCAAGAGAGCGAAAATTTCACCCAAACCGGAAGATCCTGCCAACAAACCATGGGTAGATCTCCGAATCAGTGAAAGTGAGTGGAAACACAGGGTGAAGAAATGGGTTTGCCTGCATTGCACCAAACGGGGACACTCAGTCCAACATTGTTTCAGATTGCAGCAGGGAAACCAGCAAGGGGGGTAGAAACATCATCAGCACACTCTACGGATGGAGAGGCTGAACATGTAAGTGCAGATCCTTCTCTGGATTCTGATCCCACTCAGCAAACCTCTCCTGAGACCCATCTGATTCTGATTCCAAGGCTGAGAAAATACACATCCTGTACAAGGAGCCTTGGGTAGAATCGGAAGAAATTGACTTCCATGGTCTGTTCACGCATTGGGCTCATATGAAGCAAGAACGCGTGCAAGGGAGAACGAAGTTGATCTTCTTCAAACTCTACATTAATGGCCATTACATCCGTGCGTTGGCTGATTGTGGTGCAACCGCCAACTACTTCTCACCGCACGACATTCGTAAGGCACACTTGGAGATAAAGCAAATGACCTTGCAGAATCCTTGCCGGACCCGAGTAGGCAACCAAGAGGTTGTCACATCTACGCATGCAGTCAAAGGTGTGCGCACTACCTTTGATGCTGACCGCACGATCACGCATGAGTTTAACTTCTATGTCCTTGATCAGTGCCCCTTCGACGCGGTTATTGGCTTGGGCTGGTTGCAGGCCCAATGTGAAAGAACCACGTGGAAGGACTCACAATTCATAGTCAAAGATGCCATGGGAATCGAGCATCCAGTCCTCTTGGATGAGCCACGCGAGTCCCAAGTAACTTTTCTCAATGCAATGCAATTCTGCAAAAAGTGGCGCAGGCGCAAAGTGGATGAGCAAATGTATATAGCCTTTGTTAGGCCTGATCATGTGCCTTCTATTTTTGTTGTACATGGCATTTCTATTTCTGAAGCAACTACTTCTACCTCTACTAAATCTACTTCTAGTCCAAATGACTCCACTTCCAATTCTATTGTGATGGCTGCGCCTATGCAATCTGGTATGCTCGCACCCGAGAGTGATGATCCACCTCCGGAAATCCCATCAGAAATTTGCAACCTTCTCAACCGATTTCCAGAAGTCTTGGCCGAACTGCATGGAGTCCCGGTGCGTCCGGTCCGACACAGGATCGAGTTGATTGAAGGTAGCACTCCTCCAAAGGGTTGTGTCTATCGGATGGGCTCAAGCGAATTGGAGGAGTTGCGAAGGCAGATTGATGATATGATTGGGAAGGGATGGATCAAACCAAGTGAGTTTGAGTTTGGTGCACCGGTTTTGTTTGTCCCTAAGAAAGGAGGCAAACTACGGATGTGTATTGATTACCACGGATTGAATCGAATCACAAGAAAAAATGCATATCCTTTGCCACGTATTGATGATTTGCTTGATGCTGCCGGTGGATGCAAGGTCTTCAGCAAGATCGATCCCAAGTCTGGCTACCACCAAATTGAAGTCGATCCTGCAGACCAGCATAAAACCGCATTCAAAACTCGCGATGGGTTGTACGAGTTTACAGTCATGCCCTTCGGTCTCACGAATGCGCCAGCCACCTTTCAAAGTTTCATGGATAAGGTATTTCGCAATCAGATCAACCGATTTGTTGTTGTATATCTGGATGACATACTAATCTTCAACAAATTGATGAGGAGCGAGACACCTTGAGGAAGTGATGCAGATCCTCAAGGACGCGCAACTCCATCTCAACTTGGAGAAATTTGAGTTTGGGAGGGACAGCGTCATCTGCCTTGGACATCGGTTGTCTGCTGCAAGCCAACAGCCCGAGGCAACCAAAGTTGAGGTCATCCGAAAATGGCCTCAACCTGCGAATGTCCGCGAGTTGCGTTCTTTTCTTGGTCTTGCGTCATACTACCGTAAGTTTGTGCCCAAATTCTCTATCATCGTCCGTCCACTGTCTAGACTAACAAGCAAGAATGTGTCCTACACATGGAATGAGGAATGCACGACAACCTTCGATGCATTGAAAGAGGCTTTGGTGAGTCATCCGGTGCTCCGCATTGCGGATCCCAAGCTTACGTTCGTAGTAACTACGGATGCAAGTTTGTATGGGATTGGTGCGGTGCTGCAGCAAGACGATGGTGATGGCCTACGTCCGCTTGAATACTACAGCAAACGCATTCCCAGTCACAAGGTAGATGCTTCCACTTACATGCGAGAGCTCTATGCCTTGAGAGAGGCACTAGATCATTGGAAACACTACCTCTTGGGTCGCTATTTCAAAGTGTTCTCAGATCACGAGACTTTGAAATGGATTCAGACACAGATTAATCCCTCAACCAGATTGACCCGCTGGCTGCATGAGATTGATGTGTACGATTTTGAGATTAAGCACAACAGAGACTATTATAATCGAGTTGCGGATGCTTTGTCTCGCCACCCTGAGTACATGACTTGCCTTGTGGGTTCCTATGATCTGCGTAAAACTTTGAAGGAGGAACTCATTGAGCATACTGCCAAGGATCCGGAACTCAGTCCCATCCTTGAGCAGATTCGGGTTGACCCTAGCAGCCAGCCTGATTTCCATGAAAGTAAGCGCCTTCTCTTCCGACGCTACGAGAAGCATGACCGATTGTGTGTGCCCAACCATGAGCCGATCACGACTCACTTCTTGGATTTGGCTCATGGTCGGAGTGGACATTTCGGTGTTGAGAAGACATACGAAAATCTGTTGGAAAAGTTTGTGTGGCCTGGAATGAAAACAATGGCACAAAGGTTTGTGGCTGAGTGTGAAGTTTGTCAGCACATCAAACCGTCCCGACAGAAGCCCTATGGGCTGCTGCACCCTCTTCCTATCCCTTATGGCCCGGGTGAGTCTGTTTCCATTGACTTCACAGACATGGGGAAGAAGAGTAGAAACGGTTATTCACAAGTAATGGTGATCGTTGATTGTTTCTTGAAATTTCTAAATTTTATCCCCTTGCCACGTCACGCCCCAACTGACCTTGTGATCGATGAGTTTAACAAGAGATACATTCTGCATTATGGCCCTCCGAAGACTCTTGTGAGTGATTGGGATACCAGGTTCATAAGTGCAGATTGGAAAGATTTCACCTCCCAGACCTACGACATGAAACTCAAGATGACGTATGGTCGACATCCCGAAGCCAATGGACTGGCCAAGTAGATCAACCAGACTATGATCCAACTTCTCAGGGCTCTAATTGTACCTGATCAAAACTCTTGGGATGAGGAATTGCCGATTGTGCAGGGGCTGTACAACAACTCCATCCACTCTTCCACCGGGATGACGCCTAACCGGTTGCATCTTGGATGGAAAATCCGCAATCCTCTATCTTATTTGTTCCCTGAACAGCCACCTAGCCTAACACTTGGCCAGCCAGGCTACAACGCTAAGTTTGATCGCCTGCTCAAAGTTGTTGTCGCAGCTATGGAAAGGCGACGCAGGGCCATGATTAAACATGCTAACAAAAAGCGTCAGCCTGCACCTTTCACAGTGGGAAGTTATGTCTGGGTCAAAATGTCTGAGTTTTCTGAAGAAGAAGGTGTATCACGAAAGCTTCTTCCTCAGTACTACGGTCCGTGGAAGGTGTTGAACCAGGTAGGGAGTGATTCCATTGGCCCTTCGTATACGATCGATGCGCCTGCTCATATCTGCGCACATATCCAGTCTTTCACGCATCGAAGTTGTTTCCGTATGAATCATCCGAAACGTTCAAATATAGAGAATTGATGGTTCCCCGCGCAATCAATGGCGGTCACGAGATTGATAGGATTGTCGAGCACAGTGAGAAGGCAAGAAACAGATAGTACAAAGTTTATTTTCTGTACCACCCATTGGATGATTTCTACTGGATTGCTAAGAAGGACTTACTGCAGAGTGCACCGCGCGTCGTTAACGCCTATGAACGATTGATAAGTTTTGAACAACAACCAAAATTCACTGCTACCCTGACTCCTACGGAACACACCCGATCTCTCTTTGCTATCTACGCCTATGATGCATTATGCAAGGACTCTGATTGAGTTACTCGCTCGAAGGGACCTCGCTCTTGAGGGGGGGTAGTGTAATCACCCGTCATAACACAGACTGAGAACACTTCTTGTGAGTGATCGGGATACCAGGTTCATAAGTGCAGATTGGAAAGATTTCACCTCCCAGACCTACGACATGAAACTCAAGATGACGTCTAGTCGACATCCCGAAGCCAATGGATTGGCCAAGGAGATCAACCAGACCGTGATCCAACTTCTCAGGGCTCTAATTGTATCTGATCAAAACTCTTGGGATGAGGAGTTGCCGATTGTGAAGGGGTTGTACAACAATTCCATCCACTCTTCCACCGGGATGACGCCTACCCGGCTGCATCTTGGATGGAAAATCCGCAATCCTCTATCTTATTTGTTCCCTGAACAGCCACCTGGCCTAACACTTGGCCAGCCAGGCTGCAGCGCTAAGTTCGATTGCCTGCTCAAAGTTGTTGTCGCAGCTATGGAAAGGCGACGCAGGGCCATGATTAAACATGCTAACAAAAAGCGCCAGCCTGCACCTTTCACAGTGGGAAGTTATGTCTGGGTCAAAATGTCTGGGTCAAAATGTCAAAGTTTTCTTAAGAAGGTGTATCACGAAAGCTTCTTCCTCAGTACTACGGTCCGTGGAAGGTGTTGAACCAGGTAGGGAGTGATTCCTTTCGCCCTTCGTATACGATCGATGTGCCTGCTCATCTGCGCACATTCCAGTCTTTCACGCATCGAAGTTGTCTCTGTATGAATCACCCGAAACGTTCAAATATAGAGAATTGATGGTTCCCCGCGCAATCAATGGCGGTCATGAGATTGATAGAATTGTCGAGCACAGTGAGAAGGGAAGAAACAGACAGTACGAAGTCCATTTTCTGTACCACCGGTTGGATGATTTCTACTGGATTGCTAAGAAGGACTTACTGCAAAGTGCACCGCATGAACGATTGATAAGTTCTGAACAACAACCAAAATTCATTGCTACCCTGACTCCTACGGAACACACCCGATCTCTCTCGTTGCTATCTACGCCTATGATGCATTATGCAAGGACTCTGATTGAGTTACTCGCTCGAAGGGACCTCGCTCTTGAGGGGGGGGTAGTATAATGACCCGTCATAACACAGACTGAGAACACTGCTGATTTATGAAGTTCTGCTGATGGAATGGATGCATTGCTGAGATTCCCGCATTCCGCTGTGTTTTCTAAGTCTGTCTGTGTGTGCGTGCTTGTGACCTGCGTGCCTGTCTGAGTGCTTGTCGGTATGAGTGTGTGTGTGACCCGCAAGGGTACTTGTTTGTTTGGCAGGCCCGTAGGGCCGGGACTTACCTGTGGCCGTGGCATTGAGGGTTGTAGCAGGGAAAAACACAAGTGGCGAAGCTAGCGGCCCCGCGGCCCTTGGGATAGCGGAAAAACACTCAAGTAGGCAGGTAGGCCGAAACTGCACCCACCGGAGGCCGAGCAGAAGAAGACAAAGTTGGCATTTTTAGAGTCCAATAGCGGGAGGGTAGGTCTAGGCCGGTACCAACCAGTCTGAGTCTAGAGCCTGTACGGGTAATATCAGGGTCTGCAATGATGTTTCCTTCCGAAACGGAGGAAGTACCGGTTGCTTGGGGAGGCCGAGCGGCCTGGAAGTCACCACCCAGGAGGCAAGCAGGCCGCTATATCAAGAGGCCGGGCGGAGAGCTCAGCCTCATTCTTCAGTGTGCAAGTTTGGCGACACGCTGCTGGAGCGCTGGCTGGAGTGGCGCTGGGTACTACAGCGCTGCTGGGAGGAAGAAGCCGGGAGCTTCCACCTTGGCTATGGTGGAGCTCTACCGGTAGGAGGAGGAGGGAGAAGGGGACCAAGGAGGAGAGTGGCGAGGCACTTACTGGCTATGGTAGACACCATCTTCATCTCCTTGCTAGGCGCTGCATCAGGAGGGCCCCAGTGGGGGTAGTGCCGCATCAAGGAAGCTCGGGACAGAGTCAGGCATGGTGGCTGAGTGGGCAGCGGCATAGCTGCATGGTGATGACCTTGAAGTGGGGCAGCGGCATAGCTGCTTTGGGTTGTCCTTTGGACAGGAGGCTGAAGCCTCAGTAGTCCACCATAGCCTCGGCCTGTATGTAGAGGAARAGGAAGGGTTGCCATGGCTATGGTGGACCTCATGTTGTGCCTGCAGTAGAAGTGGGATTCGGACATTGGTTCTGGTTCAGTCATTCAACATTATTATTGTTATTTCTTGTTKGAATAAGAGGGGAGGAGATAAGGAGGAAGGGATTGGTTGGCGAAGGAGAAGAGCCTTGAYATTGGTMTATGCTGGAGTATATCATCTTCTTCTTCTTTCTCACTTCTTCTTCTTCTTCTTTCCCTCTCTCTCCTCTCAAGTTCATTCATTTCTTTTTGCAATTGGATGGCATTGTACTTTCAGCTGAATGTATACTTCGATATTGGCCAGGATCGTAACAAAGACAAAAAAAGGGCAATGTATCTGTTGATGTTCCAGCGGAAAAGTCGGTATTGTTTTGCACATTCGGAGACTGAGAGATCCACACGCCTCACTACAGTTACTGAGGTTCATACTCCACATACCAGAGGCAGGGGCAAGGTCCCACTTGCACGGATTACGAGACTCTGACCGTTAATCTGTGCTATCTACGGTCAATATATCTCTTAATTCGTGTAAGGGGAGAAAATCAAGTGTTCTTCAGCCTCAGTATGGGGGCGATCTTGTCTGCACTACAGAGACTGACAGATTCACGGATCTGCGGCATGGACCCACTACCGCCCCCATGCCCTATTTCGTGCCGTTTTCATAACTTTTCAGTCCATCGGACCAGACCGCGCCGTGTAGTGAGCCACCCTGCTTTTCAGAAGTTGGCTAACTACACGGCTGCCTCACAAAAGCTGCCTTCCCTCCTCACGGAAAACAAATGGGAAAATGGCATGTATCAATGGAAGAGGCCCACCATTTCTAAAACGCGCGGGGAACCCATATGCCGTCCGATCTGTGGCCTCTGGACGGCTGCGGCCTGTCACACCCTGCGCACACGGCCTCTGGACGGCTGCGGCCTGTCACACCCTGCGCACACGGCCTCTGGACGGCTGCGGCCTGTCACACCCTGCGCACAAACTACACTACACACTGCATGTGGGCCTAGGCCCCAGGAAGCAAGCTCCGCCATCGCCCCGCGCGTGGCAAGAAGCTTCTCCCTCACTAATGCGCCCCGCACGCGCTGTTTGCACGTTGGAACTCCACTGGGCATCAAGCTCCTGTAACCAGCTCGTAAGGGAGAATCAGTCCCACCATCGGCCGTGCCGTCTTCAGCCTCCAGCTCAACACCCGCAGATGTCAGCGGCGACAGCTGTCACGTTTCCTTGTTGCCTGCAAGTCCCCAGGAGGTCTCCAGGAGGTCTTCAGCAGGCACATTCCACCCTACAATCAAGCCAGCCACCAAGGTACGCCGAGCCGCCACGCGACTTACACAAGGTAAGAATCGAAAGAAGCAGCTAGCGGCTCAGCTTTTTCACTAATCCGAACTGATCAGAGCGGAGTACTTGCCTTCGCCCTCCTCAATATCGTGCACACTTCAGCCCTCATCCTCCCTCTCACTCCCAAGCCAAGATCCAAACTCCATGCCCGCCTAACTTACCTCCTTCCCCCCAACCCTCCTGCTAACCCCTCCCTACACCCCCGCTGTTCTGCCCACCCATCAACGACATCGCCTCCTTCATGTAGTCCATCTCAATCCTCGTCCGTGACATTGCTCCTCCCACGCATGCACATGCAACCCACCTACACTGACCGCCTCCACAAAACCCCCTACCCCAGCCGCCCCGAACTTCCTCCCCCCCGAGCATCTCCCACAAAGGCCGACCTTCCTCCCCATCACCACCTCACACCGTAAGGCCACAGCCCCTCCACTCTCCGCTCTAGGCTACTCAGTCTCTCCCATTGAAAGACCTTACCAAGTTCACGTCCCTCCTCACCCCTCCTGCCTCATCCGCTGCACCCTTCACTGACTGCACATCCTACACGGACACTTAGCATACCGCAAACCCAAGATAATCTTGTAAGCCGGCAGGCTGAAAGATTAGATCATCCACTCCCTATACTCCCCCTTAACCCCAACCCCACCACCCACACACTCAGGACTTACGCAAGCTACCTGGATCCACATGGCGAAAGCGGAACACAAATAGTGAGCACTTGGTCCTTACGCTGTCGTCGTTATCTTCGCCTGCATGAATTGCACGTCAAAACCCAGTTGCACTTGAATGTGTTCGATCAGCTTCCCGACTTCATCTTCGCGCACTTTCTGATCTAAAACTCGTTTCACGTAAGCTAGCAATCAGGCTCTCATTTTGAATTGGCTAGTTTTAGGATTACCGCGATGTATGGAAACGAATACCACGAGAACCACAAGCTCAACCAATGATCAAGAAGACGCCCACAGTTGGTACGGCGCTGACCACCCCCACGACGAGGAATGCGGCGGCGGGCACCGCCGGGACCAAGACTGCGATGACGAAATTCCCCCAGAATCAAGAATGCGACCACAATAGCAAGTACTACCACTCATAGAATCTAGAAGGAGATCTCAATCTGTCAATCCTTGCTATGTCTTTAGCAGGCTGATGTCTCGTCCTTCAAAGGAAATAACCAGACAAATCACTTCATCATCTAAGAGCGGCCATGTACCATCGGGATTGAGAGGAAGACCTCCAGGAAAGTGCCGACCAGCAGAGTGAATCTCCCACTATATCATGGGAAGATGCATGCACGGTAAGTACTCCTCCCTCTAGCGTTTTTCCCTTCTTCTTCACCCCAACCTACTACTATTTTTCTACTCCCCTACTCCTTCGTTCGTTTCCCTTCTCCTTTTTCCCTCTTTCACTGCCCCTGGTTGGGATCCCGATCAGGTTCATGCGATTCCCACAGCGTACATAGCCTGCTGCTCCGACTACGTGCAAGCTGAGTTGGAACCCAGCGCCAACGAATAAAAGTGAGGTAAACGTTCCGCTACGAAGCAACGAGCGGGAAGAAGGCTGCCAACGGGACGCAGATTACAAGCAAGGCAGCGGTGATCGCTACAATGTGAATGGCAACGACGACCACCAGGATGTCCCTGGATGTCACGAAGAGCAGCACGAGAAACAGCAGGCGATGGCCAAGCTCCTCTTCTCACGAATTGTGCAAAATGCGAATGAATCCCCCGCAGAAACGTGGGAAGATACATCATCGGAATGTTGATCCCTTCCTGGTTTTCCCGCTCGTCCCCACCCTTGCTCGTTCCTCTACTCAGTCCTTTCCTCGTCCCCTTTTCTCTTATTCTATTCCTCAGGCATGTCCCTTCCCGTTTTTGCCGGGTCTTCCCCCCGCACTCTGCTAGGCGCTGCGAACTACCAGGTGACGAATGCGGCCAGGATCGCGGGCACCGCCCCGCTACTCACCAAGGGTGTAGCGCAGCAATGAACCTGCCTCTAGATCACGGGCAGGTACATTGGCATGCTACCTCTGCCCCTTCTCAGCATACGATGCATCTGGTTGCTGCCGTGCCCAGACTCGTGTGGGCTTAGTAACCACGGTGATGGCAGAGGTCGTGGGCGAAGCAGTTAGTGATCGCGGTGGCAAGGAAGACGGCCATGATGGAATGGCAGTCGGGAAAGTCCTTCGCTCTTCCTCCTCGGCCAAAATGCAACCCCACACGCAGCTCCTATTGCTCACGCCACCCAAATCATTGGCCAAATCGAGAATCTAGCGCGGCCATTCAACTCGGAATGGTTCGAAACCCGTTTTGGCATCTCAGTTTGGCAAAATCAGTCAAGAAACGACCGAGATATGCCGACTTCTGCTCCCTACCATCTCCACTCCCCAACATCACTGCACAGCCCTTAAACCTCGTAGCGCCCAAACCGTTGTGTTAGCGCCGATTCTGGCACTGCCAATCAAGTCGCCATGCATTAAAACCCCGGTTTACACTCTTTATTTGCCCGATTCCGTCAAGAATAGGGTAAGCTTACTAAGCTATGAGATTTCTAACCCACCGTACCCTTCTTCTTCGTCTTCATTCTTCTTCTTCTTCGTGTTGACATCATCCTTTTTACTCCTCATTCCCCTCGATTCCGACTAACACCACGGTGGCACTGGGTCCGGCTATCTCTTAATCGAAAAAAAAATGAAGTCATCGAAAGTGACCGCCTCCTGTGCAAGGAACATGAATGTGCACGAAGTACAGAAATCCAATTTGCAAATCACTCTGAAGTCCAAGTAGTCAAACAAAGGCCAGATGGCACATTGGAACCAAGAAACCATTCATATGAGAACAATACAGCAGAATCGTGAGGTCAATGTCCCAGCCCGTAGGGCCACACCAACAACAGAACCCAATGTAGCTCTCTCTCTGAACGGCGTTGGCGCCCTACCTACACTACTCCCTAGAGCTACAACTACAGCATCATCACAACCAGACGACTTGAAGACCAGTGTGCTTGACGTCAACACCAATGCCGACCTCCTCTCTCAACGCCAGGTAAGTACCTCCGTTGCTCCCCACTCTTATCCTGTCTCCTCACTCTTGTGCCTCCTTCCCGAAGACCACCTTCGCCTCCCTACCTCTCACTGCACCCTACAGCCCGGCTATGGCTGCCGACGCTCGCTGCCCTGCACCGCCCCACACCTCTGCGCCCGCTAGCGCGCTTGACCACCTAGCGCAACATGCACGCACTCGCTACACAATGCAGCAGCGTGCCGACAATGCCGCACCGGCCAAGATCCCTTCTCGTGCGCCCAGACTGCCTATATGCCGTGGTAGGCGCGTGTGCGACTCCCTCTAGCCTGCGACTGGGCCCTGGTATCTCTGTCCAGGCCCAATGCAGATGGGGCCCAGACTTCACAGTTGCGCCCATCAGCCCAGGGCCGATGTCCAGATTCAGATAGCGGGCCGGTTTCCCATTGGCACGCTCGGCCTCTACGACGACAACGCTGCTTTTCGATTGGCCAGCATCCACTGTGTGATGGGTCGGCCTCCCCTGGCTTGTGCCCAGGGCTCAACCAACTGACGCCCTGGGCTCAACTGCTTCTGCAGGAGTCTGGGCTTCACGATGCACTCCAACCAACTGGCATGCTGCAACTGTCTGATACCCACTTCACGAAATGCTGAAAGAAAGGCCTCTCGTGGATATTCTGGCCCGCCTTCACTTAGGGCGGGCACGAGGCCTGCTGGGGGCCTTAGCCCAGAACATATGCATGTCGTCAAGGCTCCATTGAGGGCTCAATCCTCACACCTGCAAGGTCAGCCTCCTTATACTCCCTTCGGACTGGCCCGGTACAGAGTGCAACAGGGACTGTACTAATCTTCTCTATGTCGTTCCAAATGTCCCGAAAGGGACTGTCCAGCCCCAGGTAATTCAGAAGTACGTCATTTTGTTAACCAGACTGCATCTGGATTCGAACTCAGGTCTGCATTTCAACAGTTCAGGGGTGTACCAACTGAGCTAAGCCCGCTGCAGAGGTTCTCTCTCAAGTCCGCAATTCAGGGAGCAGCAACCCCCCCGGATTTTCAGCCATCTGCGCACGGCCTGTATGCACGAGACTGCCCTCACAGCTTGGGTATCGCCTCAAGTTTTAGCAGATGTTCCGAAGGACTCTGCCACAAGAACGGGCCCTAGGTAAGTCAGATTTATAGCATTTCACTCATCTGTTTCTAATGAAGTTCGTACTCGGGTCCGTATTTCAACAGTTCACGAGTGTACCAACTGAACTAAGCCCCTTGGTCTCAGCAAAGGCGGCGGGACCGTTACAGCCTCGGCCCCAGATAATCCAGATTTGTACAATTTTACTCAGCTACTTCCAGGGGAGTTTGAGCTCAGGTCTGCTATTTCAACAGGTCGCAGGTGTACCAAGCGTCAGGCCCGTTGGTACATCGTCTGCCTCGGGACCAGTACATCCGCACCCGCTCAGAAAAATGGAACCAACAGGAATGTAAATAACTGACATTAACTGACATTAAGTTTAAATAACGGTAAAAAAAAAAAAAAAAACCCTGATGTTAGAGGCTCAAGGGCTGCACCCGGGACGCGTAGCTCACTAAGGCAAAACTCGACCCCTTTTTTCCACGTGAGGGCAGTCCACCGCACAGACTAAAATCCTACCCGCTAAGCCTCTGCACATGCCTTATTCATGTGCCGAGTCTTTCCCGATCCGACTGCACCAAACCGATGCCAAGGCCGCGCCCGGGTCACACATGACGCCGTCTACTACGGACGTGACTGCGTCGGGTGTGACCTGCACAAGGCACGCCAAATACCCTTGTAAAGTTGTAAGGGTATTTGGTACGACAACGGCGATATTCTCTACCCTGTGGTATATGGCTTCCATTTGGTCCCCCCCTGACGACGATCTCAAGACTCTGAAATCAAGGGTCAGATGCTTCCTTTGGACTGGGGACCCTAACAGGTCCACTTGTATAGACAAGGTTGCCTGGCAGCTCGTCACCAGGAAACCACAAGAAGGAGGCTTTGGTATCATCGACCCAAAACAGGAAGCAATCGCCCTTCAGATGAAATGGATAATTAAGATCCTAACCAAACAATTTCTCCCATGTGTTATGATCCTGGCCAATTTAGAAGTACAAATTGATAAGGAAGCACAATCTCGTCCAATTGCAAAAGAAATGAATGAACTTGAGAGGAGAGAGAGGGAAAGAAGAAGAAAAAGAAAGAAAGAAGAAGAAGAGGATGTACACCAGCGAAGACCAATGATAATTCCCTACTTCTCACCAACCACTCTCCTCCTTTTCTCCTCCCCTCTTTATTCACAATAAATAATAATAACAAGTGGACCCACTGCAGCGAAGGACGATGACATTTTGCGAAACACCCCAGCCATCAGTTGGACCCCATCTTTGCAATGCACCCGTACCGGACGCTGCCAAACTTTGCAAAATGCCCCGGCAGTTGCCAAGTTTTCTTCGGTGCAATTGCAAAATGCCAAGCGAATTTGCACATGCACCTGACAGGGGCATAACACAAATATGTCAGGCCAAAAGGCCATTCCACTGTGCCCATATCTTTTAGGGACATTTTGACATATATCTCAACTTTGGGGGTATTTGGAAAATTACCCCCCCACACACAAAAAAGGAGTCTCTCTCTCTCTCTCTCTCTCTCTCTCTCTCTCTCTCTCTCTCTCTCTCTCTCTCTCTCTCTTTTTTTTTTTTCTTTTTTCTTTTTGCACACCTGCTCCTTCTTGTGCGACCTTGCAACCTTGTCGTCCTCCCTGGTGGCCCCCTCCTCCCATTGGCACGAACTCCTCCCCCTAGCACAACCTCCTCCTCCCACCGGTGTGATCTCCTCCCCCTCCCGTACGACCTCCTGCAACCTCTCGTCCGCATTTTACGACCTGCCCCTGCCCCTCCCACAACTTCCTCCTCCCGTTTGCACGACGCACTCCTCCCCCTCCTCGGACCTCCTCCTCCCCCTCACATGACCTCCTTCCCGTCCTTGCACGACATGCTTTTCCCCTTCGCAGATTGTGTTTGGACCTCCTCCTCCCCCTCACATTGGCCAAGGCATTTGTAAATTAGAACTATTTTATTGTGGTCGCCGCTGGATTCGAACTCCCGTCGTGATCTTCCCCCTTGCACATTGTGTTCGGACCTCCTCCTCCTCCTCCTCCCCCCACATCGGCCAAGGCATCAGCACGCACATTGTTGCATACCTTAACGGTGCAGACCAGAACAAGAACCGACCTCTCTCGCATAGTACAGGATAGGGCAGCGGAAGGCTAAAATACCAATGATCAGCCCAATCAATGTCACAATGCAGACCAAACATACATCATCATCATCATCGCATGGTGTGAAGGGGSCTGGCGCTCACACAGGAAGAACGCTCCAGTCCCAAAACATACACAGACGAAGAGGAGGGGGATCAGACAAGGAAGAGGGGGAAGATGTGAATGTCGTCAACACCAAGTCTTTGATATAGGTCCCAAATAATCCCTCGTCCAATGTCTCGATCCCAATGTTGAGCCTGAATCCAAATGTCGTCAAGTCCCAAAGTCAC
>BFEA01000007.1:7565414-7592227 GCA_003427395.1 Chara braunii | reverse complement strand
CCACTTGCCTGCACCACTTGACCACTTGCCTGCACCACTTGACCACTTGCTAACCTTCTAGAAGGACTGCAGCTAGCCTTCTAGAAGGACTGCAGCTAGCCTTCTAGTCTATAGGTCTACGGATCGAATCCTGGCTACCTATAGMCCTACGACAGACCKACCTACCACWGRCRGTTCTACAGGTCGCAGGTTCAACTCTTCGAGTTGACGCTGGTATTGTACACAGGTAAGTTGGGAAACTAGGGATCGAGCCCTGGGATCTACCTCAGCTACCACGAATTGGTGAATACCGTTTCAATGGTGGACCTCAAGTGATGCCGGCAGTAGAAGAGGAACTCGGACATTGATTCTGGATCAGTCATTCAACATTGTATTATTATTTCTTGTATGAATAAGAGAAGGGGGAGATGAGGAGGAGGAGATTGTTGGGCGAGGAAGAAGAGCCTTGTCATTTGTCTATGCTGGTGTACATCGTCTTCTTCTTCTTTCTTACTTCTTCTTCTTCTTCTAATCCTCTCTCTCCTCTCAAGTTCATTCATTTCCTTCTGACATTGGACAGCATTGTGTTATCTGATGAATGTGTATCTCGAAATTGGCCAGGATCATAACAGACCAGAAAAGCATGCAGTCAAGAGACACAGATTCCTGAAGGACTGGTTGTTAAGGGGCAAGGTTGCCACCATAACGGACAACAGGCTGATATGGAAGAAGTGGTATCAAGCTTAGCGGCAAGGCAACGGAATACCATGAAGTTCACGAAGGAGGAACAGTACGAGTTCAATTTTGACTTGCCGAGGGAATTGGAACCGGACTGACGCTCCGCAGAATGGAAAAGGAGCCAGGACCATAAGGACCTATTTAAAATAAAAAGGAAAATAAATTTAATAAAAATAAATAAATCATCAAAATTGGGGCACTAAACCTTCTGTGCCTCACGGTCTCAGCCCACCTACCTCCCTCGCAACCCCTTTGCACATGGTAGGCAGAACCTATCACGGCCTCTGTGTACCAGCACATGGGTGAATCTGTATTGATGATCGCTCGAGTCTTTGGTGGTGTTATGTCCTCTGACATCGAGGAAACAAATAATTAGAAAATAAATAATATGAAAAGGTGAAAACCAGTATAGGGAGAACACTCGTTGGGCATGAGCCGAATGTGGGCAATTTTCAGCTGCTGATGTCTATGAAGGGATGTTAATTCGTTATTTTGAGGTAAGCAATGGTTTTGGCACAACGCAGGGAGCCCTGAAGAAAGAAGGCAGATTTGTCTGATATGATTTTCACTAATGTGTCTATGTTTACAGAGCCATTCAGATAACAATGATGTGCTAGCCTACTGGCTTTCAAACACATCCACTCTTCTTCATCTTCTGCAGCGAACTCTCAAGGCCGGTGGCGGAGGTGGGACAACTCCACAAAGGAGAAGACAAACAACGTTGTTCGGGAGAATGACACAGGTATGAGGAGCTAAGCGCACTGTAGGCAAATACTGCTTTCGTGCATGATTTGATCATTTTATTGCCATTGCAAATGCTAAATTGAAAAAGAAACATCTATGTATATTTTGATCTGCACCTCTGAAGACTTTCTTTAAGCCATTCACTCAAGACTCTCAGAAGAGTTTCTGCTCTAGCCTTTCTACAGGACACAGTGACGCCAGGAAACCTCAGAGTCGATGCTGAGAGAGGAGCTGAGAGATGGTTAACGGAGGCCTGAATTTTCAGTGATTTGTCATGCCATTTATACGAAGTCCAATGGCCTTTTTAACCAGACTTGCCATCAATCCAGAATGTGGACACCATACTTCCTAACAGCAAAAAAAAAAGAAAAAGAGTGAGAGAAAAGAAAACAAATCACCATAATGCTGTAAGGCAAAAGTGCACTGAATGTAAAGGGTAAACAAAAAAACCAAAAAATGAAGGGCTGGGGAAAAACCTAAAATATTCTAATGTTTTATTAGAATAAGGATGGAAAGACCCAATCTCCGTTTGCACATCCTCAACAGGAAACTTGAAACGGTATTCACCTGTTAGCAGTAGCGAATGCAGATCCCAGGGCTCGATCCCTAGACTTTCCCTTACCTATGTACATTACCTGCGTCGATCCCGAGAGTTGAACCCGTGACCTGTGTATTCGCAACAGTCAGTAGAGTGTCGTAGGGTCCATAGGTTGTAGGGGTTCGATCTGTAGACCTGTCGGATAGAGGTCTTAGGGAGTTCTCGAAGTCGTAGCTGTAGGACTCCTGAAAGGTCAAGGTCATAGCTGCTACAGTCCTGAAAGGTCAAGGTCGTAGCTGCTACAGTATTCGAAAGGCCAGGACTACAGACTTCCGGAAGGTCCCAGTAGTGGCCTTTCGAAGTTGGTTCGTGTCTAGACAGAGGCAAGTGGGCAAGCGGTGGAGTCCACCCTTGCTGAGTACCAGTCCCAGTCAGTCCTAGTCCAGTCAAGCAACTGTGTGCATGTCGCATACCGTGAAGGTGCAGACCAGAACGAGAACCGACCTCTCTCACAAAGTACAAGATAGCACAGTGGAAGGTTTAAATACCAATGATCCGAACAATCAATGTCGCAGTGCAGCCCCAAACATGCATCATCATCAGTCCATGGTGTGAAGGGGCCTGGCGCTCACACAGGACGAATGCGCCAGTCCCCAACCATGCACAGACGAAGAAGAGGGGGGTTAGACGAAGAAGAAAGGAAGATGGGAATTTCGTCAACACCAAGTCTTCGGCACAGGTCCCAAATAATCCCTCGTCAAATATCTGAATCCCAATGTCGAGTCTGAATCCAATGTCGTCAAGTCCCAAAGTCACCAATCTCTCTCTCTTGTAGTCTGCAGGTACTGAGCAGTTAGGCAGCGAGAGGGTGAGGAGGAGATGGTGGACTTAAAAGAGGAAGAAGAAGGACTCTCTCTCTCTCTCTCTCTCAGTCCGGTACTAACCTGTGAAGGAGGCGCCTTGTTGCAGGTACCTCAAAGACGAAGCTGGAGCTATGGCACCACAGGTAAGTCTCCCTGGCCTCCGCCAACCATCCCTCTCTGTCCACCACTACTCTAGCTCCTACTAGCGCCCAGCGCTGAAGACTACTGCTAACGCTACTACTACTGCAGCGCTCCTCCAGAGTGCTGCTGCCGACTACTGAAGACTGCCTCCTGCCTCCTGCACGTGAAGTGCCTAGGAAGTTCCTAGGAACTACCTCGAGCCTGTCTCCAGCCTGTAGGGCGGGCCAGTCTTATATAGTGCTGGCCCGTCCAGGAGGCTGCTCTTGCCAATGCCAAAACGTGCCAGACCCTGGCGTTCAGGTTCAACCAAGGGTTGTCTTGAAAACAGGCCAAAAATGGCGTGTGCTAAAACCCTGGTCTGGTGCCTAAGTTTCAGGGCAGGTTGATCTTATGAGGGCCTGAAAATGGCCCTCCGTTTCAGGCTGAAAAGACTCAGGGCCTGGAAGGCCCTGTATTAGGCTGAAACGACATAATAGGGCCTGAAGGCACTCGTTTTCAGGCTTTCAGGCTGAAACGACACAGGGCCTGTAAGCCCTTGTTTTCAGGCTTTTTGGCTGAAAACTCTGGTCGGGCCCTGCAGGCCCGTGTGGCTGCGTAGTATGCCACACCCCCCTCTCCTTGAAAGACCGAGTTTACCTGCGAGGGCGAAGCTGTCTGTCTGAGCGAGGGACCACAGTCCGGGTGGGAGGGGTAGGTCGTGAAGTTCCCTGAGCGAACCTTTGTCGCTCGTAGTGAGCGTAGATCAGCGGTGCGGATACTTTCAAATCTGCTCTTGAAATCCATCGAGTGTCGTCAAGATTGCACGCTTGAATGTAACTTTGTACTGTCAAGGCTTGCTGCCGTTCTTGCGATCAGTGATGACGCGGTCAACGTCCTGATGACCGTCCATAGATGGAGGATCTTGCGATCGTCGGCCCGGGAAGTCGTCGCTCTTAGCTGGTGTATATGTCGCCAACTTCGAGGCGTGAAAGACTGGATGGACCGTCAGATGCAGGGGGATGTTGATCACAAATGAGGGGTCATCGGGCTCATCGCCCGCGGCTGATGTTACGGGTCATGGTCCAAACCACTTGGGGAGTAGTTTGCGCGAACATCCTGCTCGAGTGCAAACTCTTTTGTGGAGACCCAAACCAGATCACCGGCGCGGATGGGACATGGCACGCGACGCTTGTTGGCTTGATGCTGCATGCGAACTTGAACCTTTTGTATGTTCGCGCGGGCTTGATCCAACAATTCCCTGTACTTCCGAACAGAAGCGGGGGAGCAAGCAGC
This sequence comes from Chara braunii, assembly GCA_003427395.1. Taxonomy (NCBI): domain Eukaryota; kingdom Viridiplantae; phylum Streptophyta; class Charophyceae; order Charales; family Characeae; genus Chara; species Chara braunii. The sequence goes on along the minus strand of BFEA01000007.1, from coordinate 7,587,952 downwards.
GTCTATGTCGAATGTTTGTGGGAGGAGAGGATCAGCGAAGATACGGCCCTTCCGGCCACCGTGACGCAACTCGAATGGAGTCAACGAAGTGTTGTAGGCGAACTCGATGTCGGGGAGGCGGTCAACCTTCTGATCCGGACGGATGAGCGTACGAAGCATTATTTGAGCGGTTTGATGTGCCCGCTCCGTTTGCCCGTCTGTTTGTGGATGTCGAGCCGAACTTGGTTTCATCTTCGTGCCGGATTCCTGCATGAGAGAAGTCCAAAATGCTGACATGAAACGAGTGTCGCGGTCGCTGACGATGTCTTTCGGTACGCCGTGGCTGCAAATCCAGACAGTGTGCAAGAGGGGCGCAAGTTCGGGAGCCGTGGCGTAGTACTTGCAAGGGAGAAATTGCGCATACTTACTCAAACGGTCAACGACCCTGAAGATGCCGTCGTGCCCGAGGCGATCGCGGGGAAATGGACCGGTGACGTCCATGACAATGGAGAGACCGGGTTCCCGTGGGATAGGCATCGGGAGCAACTCGCCATAGGGATTGCTGTTGCGGGGCTTGCTTCGTCGGCAAACTTTGCAAGAGTCGCAATACCGAGTGACATCGGTAATGAGGTCGGACCATGAGAATCGTTGTTGAAGTCGTGCAATAGTGCGATTGACTCCGAAATGGCTGGCGAGTCGCGAGTCATGGTACTCACCGAGAACGCGAGTCCGAAGACGATGGTTTCGTGGGACATACAATAAGTCCTTGCCGCGCAAGTGGAGGAGCAAGTACCTGTCGACGATGCGATAGTGGCTGGCCGGCGGGTGATCCGAAGATAGCTGCGCATACAACGTGGCGAAATCCGGATCAGACTCATAGCCCCGGATGAAGTGTCGCTGGAGTTCCTCGTCGAATGCGAAGGCATGATGTGTCATAGCGCAAAGATTGAGTCTTCGCGAGAGTGCATCTGCTGCGCGATTGGAGAGGCCGGCGAAATGTTTCGGTGTGAAGTCAAATTGGTCGATGAATCGTGCTGCTCACCGTATCCTGCGTCTTGTAGTAGGTCAACGGGTTGTTGTCTATGACCCATGTGAACCTACGACGCCCAAGGTGACCCATGTGAACCTACGACGCCCAAGGAGGTAGTGCCGCCATCGCTTGAGAGACATTGCGAACGTGAGCAGCTCCTTCCTTGCATCATCAAGTAAATTGATGGGAGGCACTTTGTGGCAGAAATACTGCACGGGGTGCCAGTCGTCGCCGTCGTGTTGTTCCAAGACTGCCCCAATGCCATAGCCGGAAGCGTTAGTTGTCACTCTCGTTGGCAGGGTGGGGTCGTAGATGCTAAGGACGGGTGCCATGAGCATGGCCGTCTTGAGTGCTTGGAATGACCGGCGTGCGTCGTCATCGAATACGAATGGCACCTTTGGCGATTGTAATCTCGTCATAGGTGCGACAATCCTTGAGTACCCGGTGATGAAGCGTTGATAGTAGCCCGAAAACCCCATGAATGAGCGAACATCCGTGGTGTTGGTGGGCTCGGGCCATACACGGATGACCTTGATCTTGTCCGCAAGCGGATGGATGCCTTGCGCCGTCACATAATGTCCCAAGTACTCCAGCTCTTGCCGTGCGAATTCGCATTTGTCGCGGTTGGCTTTGTACTTGGCTTGTCGTAGCCGCTCCAAAACGGTGCGCAGGTGCTCCACATGCTCGTCCAAACTCCGGTTGTACACCAAGATGTCGTTGAGGTAGATAAGTACAATTCTATCCAGCATGTGTTGGAACTCCGTTGTCATAGCCGCTTGGAATGTGGCCGGGGCATTCGTAAGGCCAAATGGCATAACTAGCTATTCGAAATGCCCATATCGCGTCTTAAATGCGGTCTTGTAGCAGTCCTCCTGCGGGATCTCGAGTTGGTGATATCCCGATTTGAGGTCAAGCTTGGAGAAGAACTTGGCGCCACCCAGCCGTTCGAGGAGGTCGTCGATGAGCGGAAGAGGGCCGGCGTTCTTGACGGTTTGCGCATTGAGCTTGCAATAATCGATGCACAACCGCAAATCCTTGTTCTTCTTCCGGACGAAGAGAACGGGAGCACCATATGGCGAAGAGCTAGGCCGAATCCAACCTTTCTCGAGAAGGTCGTCGAGTTGTGCCCATAGCACACTTAACTCTTCCTGTGTCATGCGGTAGAGGCAACCACGCGGAGGTACGGCCCGGCCTCGAGGATGATCTCGTGGCGGATGGGCCGATCCGGTACTACCCGGTGCGGGGCTTCGAACACATTGCTGTAGGCGTCGAGAAGCTCGATGATGCGTGGGTTCAGTGACGAGTCCGTCGATGGAATGTCATGGGGCGGGAGGGCGTGGAGAAGACACACCCCCATCTCCTCGATGTCATCCTTGATGATGGAAACTCTAATGCTTGCGGCGGACACCACGTGGCAGCTGATCGAAGGGTGAGGAGGAGGCACCGTGCATGGGACTAGTACTTCGTTCCGATCACGATCGTGAACGGTGCGGCGGTAGAAGTTCACCGGGTGATCCTCGCTTCGCAGCCATGACATGCCCAAGATCATGTCGAATTGAGTGTCCGAAATGTCGAAGGACACGGCCTCGCTTGCATGCGGGGCAAAGTACACGGGGACAGAATCAATGCATCGGTCGATTGACTTGTGCGTTTGACCGTCGGCCAACGTGACTTGCGTAGGCTACGACTTCCTCTGAACGTGTGGCCCAAGGCCAGCGCGTACCATAAAGTCTTGGCTCATGTAGTTGCAAGTAGCTCCGCAATCGATCAAAGCGTTGCAGGTCGCCTCTCTGATATGAATGCGTATGTATAACAATGGCGCGTCGATGTCGTCTTACCGTTGTGTCTTCAACTTGCGGTCAATCTTCGCAACGTAGTCGTGAAGGTCGACAACCTCTACTCTAGCGTCCATCAACGGAGCTGGTACTGCAGTGTGCAAGTAATCCCGCATTTGTGCCATGAGCACGTTGCAATGCAGTTTCGGCAATCGACCGGACGGGGTAAGGGTTATCCATCGATCAAGAATAAGTATCCACTCCCTCAGATATCTTAACTTCTTGATTGCCTCCGCGGAGCCAACTACTTCACCAAGATTGACCTCCGCAGCGGCTTCCACCAGATCCGTATTCGCGAGGAAGATACCCATAAGACTGTCTTTCGCTCTCGCTTCGGGCATTACGAGTTCCTAGTGATGTCTTTCGGCCTCGCAAATGCCCCAGCGACCTTCTAGTCCCCCATGAGCCACATCTTCCGCAATCTCCTCGAAGTCTGTGGCGTGATCTACCACGACGACATCCTTATCCTAAATCCCACCTTCGAGTCCCACCTTCAACACATTGAGAAGGTACTTTCCATCCTCCGTGAGCAAAAGTTCTACGCTAAGCTTAGCAAATGCAGTTTTGTCGCCTCGAGCGAGAACTACCTTGGCCACATTGTCTCTGCTGATGGTATCCACATGGACCCCTCGAAGGTCGCCGCTCTCGTCGAGTTCTCACCCTCCACCACCTTGCTCCAACTTAGGTCATTCATTGGACTCGCTAACTACTACCGCCCCTTCATCCAAAACTTCTCCGACACCACCTATCCACTCCATGTGCTCACCCGCGCCACCGAGGCCTTCACATGGACCGAACGCCGCCAAGCCGCCTTCGACAAGCTCAAACACCTCATCACTACCGCCCCTCTTCTCAAGATCGTCGACCCTTCTCGCCACTTCTATGTGACCACCGATGCTTCAAACTTTGCCCTTGGCGCCGTTCTATCCCAACATTTCCCTTGCGACCCCCCCACTATCAAAGATTCCCCACGTGATCCGAAGCACCTCCTGACGAGTGCCCTATCGCATTTGCGAGTAAGAAGCTCATCGCCGCTGAGATGAACTATCCCTCCAATGAGAAGGAACTCCTCGCCGTCATCTATGCCTTTAAAGCCTGGCGCCCTTACCTCGATGGCCAGTACTTTACCATTCGCACCGACAACACCGCCGTCTCCTGTATCCTCACCAAAAAGGATATCACCCCTCGTCAGGCCCTCTCAAAGCCGCGTTACTCTCTGCGGAGGTCTTGCACATATACGACCCACTATTGCCAACGTGCGTCACTACAAATGCATCCGACTATGGCATTGGAGTCGTCCTCGAGCAAGGCGATGGTGTGGACTGACACCCGGTCGAGTATTTCAGCAAGAAAGTGTCCGTCGTACATTCCATTGATGATGCACGCAAGAAGGAGCTCGTCCCCTTTGTCCACGCGCTCAAGCAGCGACGACACTTCCTCCTTGGTCGAAGTCAATTCAAAGTCGCGCTACTATTTGCGGAGGTCTTGCGCATATACAACCCGCTATTGCCAACGTGCGTCATACCGGAGGGCATGAGTCCGTTGTCGGACAAGATTCAAGCCATCCAAGAGTGGCCGGAGCCGCGGAACGTTACGGATGTCCATTTGTTCCTTGCCCTTGCTGGCTACTACCAACGTTTTATCAAGGGATACTCGAAGATCACGACCCACTTGACCAAGCTTCAATGCAAGGATCGACCGTTTGACCTCAGAGAGGATGCGCGGGAATCAATTTTGAATCTCAAAGCCGCGCTACTATCTGCGGAGCTCTTGCGTATATACGACCCGCTATTGCCAACATGCGTCACTACGAATATATCCGGTTATGGCATTGGAGCCGTCCTCGAGCAACACGATGGCGTGGACTGGCACCCGGTCGAGTATTTCAGCAAGAAAGTGCCCGTCGTGCACTCCATTGATGTTGCACGCAAGAAGGAGCTCCTCGCCTTCGTCCACACGCTCAAGCGGTCGCGGCACTTCCTCCTTGGTCGAAGTCAATTCCGATGGGCACCAGACAACAATCCGTTGGTCTTCTACAAGACCCAAGACACCGTCAATAGCACCATCGCCCGTTGGATGGCTGTCATTGACCAATTCGACTTCTTTCCTGATCACAGTCCGGGGAAGTCAACCGTTTTGTGGATGCTTGTTCATGGCGTCCGGATCATTGTACCACAGTCTATTCGACCTTCGAGATCGACAGCGAACTGCGGGACGGTTTCATCCGCGCTACCACGCCGACCTCGAGTTTGGCGACAAGTATGCGAATTGCTCCTCTCCTAATCCGGCGTTATCTCACTACCGGATCCGAGAGGGGTACTTGCTTGTCCACACGCGGGGGAAGGACCTTCTTTGCATACCGAGTGACTCTCTCTTGCGTACACGGCTTCTTGGCGAGTTCCACGATGCTCCCGCCGCCGGACACTTTGGAGTCAATCGCACGATTGGCCGGCTTCGCAAACGATTTTGGTGGTCCGGCCTTCTCGGCAACGTCACACGCTATTGCGAGTCATGCAAGGTTTGCCGACGCTGCAAATCTCGCAACCATCGTCCGTATGGCGAGTTGCGACCATTACCAATCCTTTTGCGCCCAAGAGAAGCGATTGCCATGGACATTACCGGGCCTTTCCCCAAGCACAAGGCCGGTGTGGATGGGATTCTCACGGTGGTCGACCGACTCACCAAGTTCGCCATGTTTTTGCCTTGCCGCTATCATGCCAAGGCACCGGAGTTGGCCGAGGTTATTTACGCCGGTTGGATTCGAACCAAGGGTTACCCCAAGGAAATCGTCTGCGACCACGACACTCAGTTCATGTCCGATTTTTGGTTGGCGCTCATCAAACGATGGGGCTCATTTCTCAAGCCAAGTTCGGCTCGCCACCCCCAAACTGATGGCTAAACTGAGAGGGCGCATCAGACCGCACAGGTTCTCCTTCGCACTCTCATCCGTCCCGACTAAAAGGATTGGGTTGAGCGGCTGCCGGATGTCGAGTTGGCATACAACTCGTCCATCCACCCGGCTATCAGGATGTCGCCCTTCGAGTATGAGCACGGCTCGCCGGTCACTTCTCCGTTGGACACAACCATTCCACGAACAGCCGAGAGCGACCACCATCTTCTTTTCTTGCGTCGGATGCAAGAGCTACTTGTCAAGGCACGCGACCAGATGGCTAAGACGCAGCAACGCATGAGCCAACAGGCCAATCGCCAACGTCTTCCTTGCCCATTTTGCTCCGGCGATCTCGTTTGGGTTTCCGCCGTGGAATTCAACCTTGAACAAGATCTCTCTCGCAAGCTTGTCCCTAAATTGTTGGGGCCCTGGCCGATCGTGGCACCCGCTGGGGCTGCACCCGAAGGACCTTTCACCATTCAAGTGCCTGCCCACTTGCCCGTCTACCCGGTCTTTCATTGCTCCAAGTTGGCTCTTTACACGCCGGCGGAACATGACGATTGTCCTGGGCGACGATCGCAAGACCCACTATCTATGGACGGTTTTCAAGAGGGCGGCGACATCTTCTCCCAGTGACGGTATGGCAACAGGCCAACTGAGTACTTAGTACACTTTGTGTACTGCACTCACAAAGCTGACCGTTGGTTGACCCGTGCGGAACTCCAAGCAACAGCTCCAGATGTTCTCGCACACTACGAACGCAAGATGCAAGGGAAGCCGGTATCTTCGGCGACGTGCGGCTCCACGTCGCACCCGCGTCCAGGTTCCACCTTCAGATCGTCAACTTCGCCCTCGACCCGACTTCACTTCATAAGGAGGGGGGGGTGTTACATGCTGCGCCTGCAACAGGCTGCACGGGCCATTTTCAGGCCCGTGTCTTTTTCAGCCCGAAAGCCTGAAAGCAAGGGCCTACAGGCCCTGTGTCGTTTCAGCCTGAAAGCCTGAAAACAAGGGCCTACAGGCCCTGTGTCATTTCAGCCTAAATCAGGGCTTTTCCGGCCCTGAGCCTTTTTGACCTGCCCTGAAACTCAGGGACCGAACCAGGGTTTTAGCACAGGCCATTTTGGGCCTGTTTTCAAGACAACCCTTGGTCGAGCTTCAACGCCAGGGTCTGGCACGTTTTGGCATTGGGAAGAGCAGCCTCCTGGACGGGCCAGCACTATATAGGACTGGTCCGCCTACAGGCTGGAGGTAGTTCCTAGGTACTTCCCAGGCACTTCACGTGCAGTTCAGGAGGCAGGAGGTAGTCTTCAGGATTCGGCAGCAGCACTCTGGAGGAGCGCTGCAGGAGCAGTAGTAGCGCTAGCAGTAGTCTTCAGCGCTGTGCTCTAGTAGCGTTAGCAGTAGTCTTCAGTGCTGGGCGCTCTTAGGAGCTAGAGTAGTACTAGAGAGAGAGAGATTGGGCGGAGGCCAGGGATACTTACCTGCGGCGCCATAGCTCCAGCTTAGCCTTCAAGGTATCTGCAGCACAGCGCTATCTTCACAGGTTAGTACCTGGCACATGGGAGAGAGAGAGAGTTCCTCTCCTTCCTCTTCTCAGTCCACCATCTCCCTCTCACCCTCTCGCCACCTGACTTCACTGCATCAGCAGACTATGAGAGAGCGGGCTTGGTGACATTTGGATCTTGACTCGACATTGGGCTTCAGACATTTTGACGAGGGATTATTTGGGACTTGTAACAAAGACTTGGTGTTGACGACATTCCCATCTCTCCCCCTCTTATTCGTCTGTTCCCCTCCTCTTCATCTGTGCATGATCTGGACCTGGCGCATGCTTCCTGTGTAGCGCCAGGCCCCTTCACACCTTGTGATGAGGATGATGTATGTTTGGTCTGTGTTGCAACATTGATTGGGCTAGTCATTGGTATTCTACCATTCTGCTGCGCTGTCTTGCACTATGGGATAGAGGTCAGTCCCGGTCAGGTCAGGACTTGTATCCAAGTATTCCCCTGCGCTATAAAGCACCATTTTTGTATGTATCAGAATGTTCACTGCTTGTTGAGATTTCACTTGCACTGCATTGTCCATTCAGTCCTTTTTATCACATTGCGGATCCTCGGTTATTTATGTACATCGCGCAACTGGGCATGTAACAAGTACATGAGCGTAACTGGCCAAAGGCATTGCGAACCACAAGGGTCTGGCAATAAAAGTGGACTGTGCATGTGGACCAAAATACATGGGCACAACATCAATGCATCAGTCCAGGAGTTGTTCCACTCCACCGTCCACAACATTGACCACCGTGGCGCAGACTTTCCTTCCAACTAGCGGCCCTAGGGCAGCAAGCTCAATGAAGGCCTGACTAACAGAACTATAAGTCACTGAATTATAAAGCAAGGTGGTGCAGGACACCTCCCCTGGTTGTAGGCGGAAATAGATCAGCGGAGCATCGATGCGCTCGTAATGCTGTGTGTGACTTGCATCCAATAACCGCAAGGTGGCCTTGCATAACCACCACATCATCTCGTCATCGAAAGGTGAACTTGGCAGTGCGTTGGTGGTCAAGAATTCCAGCAAATGTGTGTGAAGACTGCAAATTGTGTGCCCAATAGTCGACCCATGATGGGGAGAAAATTCCAAGCGAAGTCTTCGGGCGTCAAGGAGTCCAAATCCTCCAACGTGGCCCAAATTGCAAAATCCTCAGGGTGTCCCAACTGTAAGACAAGCTAGTCAGACTAATCTTCAAATTTCTCAAAAGAAAAGCAGGGATTTATGACATCTGCATGTTACCCCGGACGTAGGAGAGGCCGTTTGCAAGGCAGCCAAGTCTGGCAGTGTAGGGGGTGCAATTGCCTGACCCTTGGCGGTACTTAGTTTAGTTTCCAACCATTTCTTACTATTCTGCTTCCTGCTGGTGCTGAAACGGTATTCCCCTGTTCGCAGTAGCGGATGCAGATCCTAGGGCTCGATCCCTAGCCCTCACCTTACCTGTGTACAATATTTGTGTCAACCCCGATAGTTGAACCCATGATCTGTTTATTTGTAACAGTTGGTAGACTGTCGTAGGGTCCGTAGGTGATAGGGGTTCGATCTGCAGACCTGTTGTTTGTAGGTCTTAGTTGGTCCTAGAAGTCGTAGCTGCAGGACTTCTGAAAGGTCAAGGTCGTAGCTGCTACAGTGTCCAAGGGCCAAGTCCACAGACTTCCGGAAGAACCGGAAGTGACCCTTCACACGTTGCTCACAGTAGTCCAGAGGCAAGTGGGCAAGTGGTGGAGTCCACCCATGCTCAGTCAGCGGTACCCAGTCCCAGTCAGTCCTAGTCCAGTCAAGCAAGTACCGTATGGGATTGTGTGCACCACGGGCATGGGAATGGGGCAGACCAACGAGTTACAAGAGTATAAATCAAGAGGCAGCGCCCAGCCATTCATTCATTCCTGCGTAACCCATGCGGAATCGCTGCCACAACGACTTGTGCAAGGTGGTCTGCATTATGCCCGAAGACAAAGTGGGCCGAAGGAGAGCTTAGCCATAGCCGTAGAGGTAGTAGCGGCCATAGCCGCCATAGCTGGGAGTAGAGTGTAGCGTGTGTGTGCGTGTGTGTATAGTGAGTCGCATGTGGGATATCCAGGGTGATCCTATATATGTGAACAGCAGAGTTGGGTGAGTGACGAACAGAGAGTTGTACAGGTGCTAATGCGCCATAGCCATCTGAAGTGAGCTTGTACCTGAACTGTGTTCTTGGTTACCATATCACTGAGCTTTGAGTGGGCGCTTGTCGCCAGTTTGCTGTGCTACCTGTTTACATGTATGTGAAGTGTGGAAGAAAGCGAGTTTGATTGCAGTGCATGCAGAAGTGTCATCGTAGTCACTCTTGCACCCCAGCCACGAATCGCGGCTTGGTTCTTTGGGTTGGTTTTGAAAATCGACCCCCATTGGCTGCTGCTAACTGAGGTTGAAGCCTGGTTCTTTTAAACTGTGCCAAGCTGCTGCGACTTGGCCCTATTGTTGTATGAAAAATAAGCTGCAAACGAGGATGCGAGCTGCGGTGTTCATTTTACAAATTGCAGATGCCTTGTCAAAGACCCCCCTTGGCTGTTGTTAACCGAGGTAGCAGTCTGGTTCTTTTGAACTGTGTTGCACTGCTGCTATGTAACCGCGACATATTAATGTCGTTGTTGTGCCCTATTGTTGTATGAAGAAGCAGCTGTAATGAACCCGGTCTGGCAGATACTCATAAGTCGTCAAACACCTGTAGTCTCGGCATCTGCAACATAGTCTCCAATTATCGTGAAAAGATATCTTTACGTCTTCTTCATACAAAACTGCAAATTCACGTGTACCTGGGGGTAACCTCTGAATTTGGTCGTTTGTTAATGCATTAATGGGACGCCTAGGCTTCCATCCTTTGTGCAGTGCGTGAGGCGTTCTTCCTGTAATAGTATGTATACTGTTATTATAGGCACTAGCAATTTTAGGCAAGTTCTCATCCCAATCAATCTGATCAGGTCGGACATACATTCACAAAAGTTGTTGGCATAGACAATTCATTTGCTCAATTTGGCCATTCGTTTCAGGATGTCTGCCTGATGACATGGTCAACCTGGTCCCATAGATTCCATCAACTTCTGCCATTGTAAATTAGTGAACCGAACATTCCTATCAGAGACAATGGTTTTCGGGAATCCATACTCAGAGACCCATCGCATCTGAAAATTTTGGATGACTAGTTCGGTTCTAGCTTCAGCAGGCAAAGGAATGAACATACTTTGAGAATCTATCCACGATGACCATTACCTGACTGTTGTCATTTCTACTCTTAGTGAGGTTGATAAAGTTAATGAAATAGACTCACTTGACTCACTTGGAATAGGCAGCGGTCTCGGTAGTCCCATCGGATTATCATGTGAGGGCTTGTTCCTCTGACAAACAAGACAAATCCGCACATAAGTTAGTACATCGTCCTTCATTCCTTTCCATTCAAAACATTCACGCACAACGACGTACGTCTTCTTAAAACCAAAGTGACCTTCCGCATCTTGACATTCCCCAATGATTAAACTTTTAATTGGTTCTTGGTGAGGAATACACAATCTTTCTTCAGTTTTATCCAGAAAGAGGAGTAAGTCATCAGTCATTCGATATTCTAAAAATAACTCGGGTTTTTTTCGTAGAGTCTCAATGATAGGACTCCAAATAGGATCACTCCCATAACCCTTGCGGATTTGTTCTTTTAGTTCGTTTCCGATATCGAGATAGGGGACAATGGTTCCAAAGAAATTTGCACGTCTGGACAAAGCGTCCGCAACCAGGTTAGACTTACCTTTGATGGTTTTCACCTCAAAGTCAAATGTATCAAGGAAAGCGGACCATCTTAGCAACTTGTTAGAGAGTTTAGGCCGAGTCTTGATCCACTTCAAGGTAGAGTGATGAGAGTAGACAGTGAAACACCTCAAATAAGTAATGCTTCGAGGTATGTAGTGCAACAACTAAGGCATACAATTCTCTTTCATAGGTGGAGTTGGCCACTTTCTCTGACGGAAGTCTTCTGGATATAAACTCGATAGGTCTATATCCCGTACCGTCGTTTTGCTGTAGCACAACCCCAATTCCATACTGACTTGCATCAGTCGTAACGATGAAAGGAAAAGAAGGGTCAACAATCTTTAGGATAGGGTAGTGAGTCAGAACATGCTTTAACTTTCTAAACGATAACTCACAATCTTTGTCCCACAACCAAGTTTTTTCTTTTTTCAGTAATCTTCTCATAGGAGCAACTATCAAGGAGAAGTTTCTGACGAACTTCTTATAGTAGCAGGCAAGTCATTGGAAAAATCCTAGTTCAGTTATAGTCTTAGGTTGTGACCAATCTCTGATTGTTGTAATCTTTTTTTCTTCAGGCCATTGTCCTTTCTCGTTTACTATATGTTTTAAGTACAAGACTTCAGGCTTAGCAAACTCGAGACTTCTTCGGATTCAGTTTGAAGTTGCCCTCGCGCAACTTTTGCAAGACCATTTGTAGGTGTTTCTCATGACCTTCGAGTGTCTTACTATATACTAAAATGTCATCGAGGTAGATTACTACGAACTGATCAAGCCATTGACGAAACAATTCGTTCATTGACCTTTGGATTGTTGCAGGCGCATCGGTCAAACCGAAAGGCATAACCACGAACTCGTAGTGACCATACCTGGTTCGGAATGTCGTCTTGTGTTGATCCTCAGGAGCCACCTCGATCTGGTGGTACCCTGACTTGAGATCAATCTTGTTGAAGTACCTGCATCCTTGCAACTGATCCAATAGATCGTCAATGCACGGAAGAGGTTTCGCATTTTTGACAGTAACGAAGTTCAGCCCACGATAATCTATACATAGACGAAGTTCACCTTCCTTTTTGGGTACGAATAGGACAGGCGTACCATAAGGAGATGAGCAAGGGGGAATCCATCCTTTGTCAGTAAGTTCTTGCAACTGTTTACGCAATTCCTCAAGTTCCCTAGAAGACATTTGGTAGATGGGACCCTAGGGAATCTTGCTTCCGGGAATTATCTCGATCATGTGCTTAATAGCACGCTCAGTGATTCTCGTCGGCTCGGTCTGCAAGTCCTTGTACTCATCGAGAAGTTTTTCGATAAAAGGTGGATAGGATGAGGAACACTCACCGACTTTTCTGACAAGCACCATCATCACCTCCTGATCTCTTCTTTACTATCATCGAACGGAAGGTTGGATAACGCATACAACAAAAAGACAAAGAGGAGTTGAAGCGCGATCTATGATACAATTTAATCACACGTAGGTCGGACTTCTCGTCCTTTAGTTTGATAATTTTCTCTTTGAACCTTACCTCTGGGTCGGCTTCCTCGTGCCAATCCATTCCCAGAATCATATCAAATGGTAGGTTATTTTCTATTAGGAAGGATATCTCATGTAAAATCTTCTTACCTTCCTTAGTCCTGAAATAACATTTAACACGATCGACGTATTGAGAGACAGTGATTGTGCTCTTGTCAGCCAGCATAGACGTGATAGGTCGAGGTAAGTCTTTCACCTTCATTCGCGGATGCAATTTTCGAATTGTCTTCTCTGAGATAGGACCGCGTTGATCCTGGATCTGACAACACACCTACTCGCGTGTGCGCAATCTCAATATCCGCGATCATCAGTTCACCCTTAGACTTAGCTTTCTTCACCCACGAACTCCGTAGTGCTATGAGTTCATTGTCGAGCTCGTCAAGGGAATCTAATGAGGCAGAGCAAAGAACAATATCAGGGTGTTATGGACGACAGTCGGAAGAAGAACCATCCTCTGAGCAAAGAACAATATCAGGGTGTTCCGGACGACAGTCGGAAGAAGAGTCATCCTCTGCCTTAAGAGTCGAAGGGGTAGAAGGGGTTGTAGTTGCCTTACCTTTGTCTTCATCTAAACCCTTCGACTCAGTAGGAGCAGATGCTACTCCTACTGGCTGCTCGCTTTTGGGTTCCTAATAAGTGGGCACCAGGCACGGCGCCACACTTGAGGCATTGGCGATTGTCCATTTTGGACTGCCACTCCTCTCGTGTCATGTTCATTTTCTCCCAAGGCTTCCCGAACGCAATGTCGGGATGCTCGGGAAACGAGCGTGGCCTCCTCTTCTTCTTCCATTGGGTTTAGCGTCCATTGTTGGCCATCACGACAGTGACATCACCCTCCCCAGATTCATTGTCGCCGTTACCTCCTCCTCCCTCGGAGTCGTTGAGGGGTAACTTCTCTACCGTATCATCATCAAACACTACAAGCATGTGGTCCTGGCGCTTTTGCCGCAAAAGGACCCGCTTGCCATATCCACCAACCGGTCCTGACTTTACTACCGAAGCGCACGTACCTTTCAGTTGTGCAGTCATTTGCTCTCGTTGGAGAGCGAGATCGCGAAATTGCCGATAATTGTACTTACCAGACTTGGCTTCTGCCACGAGCTGTCCGCGAATGGGCTCGGGCATTGCACGTGAGTATATATACAGAACCTGATTGTCTTGTAAGTTCAACCCTGGTACCTGTAAAATACGGTCAACTTCACGTGACAACGCATCCACTGAAGTCCAACGTTTCTAGCCGATTGTAGTGAGTTCGTCGAAGGCCTTATCGACCGTCATCTTGTCAAGAAATCTCTCCTTGTTTTTTTGGAGAAATTGCTCGAGGTTAAGGGTCTTAGCCCACTCACCGATATCCTCAAAACTAGCGGCATTGGTTTCGGCCAGCACCCATTCCTTGGCCACTCCTCCAAGACAAGACGTGGAGAAAGTGACCTGACTTTCAGGCTCAACGGGGGCGCAGTTCCACAGTAAGTCTTTATTTCTGTAATCCACAACAACAGATTCTCATCTTTCTTGTTGTTGTACATGAACAACAATTTCATCTTGACTTTTTCTTTCTTCTTCGGCTTCTTTGCCTCTTTGACCGGTTCTTCCTTTTTGGTGGGTTCCTCCTTCTTTTAACAATCAGGGCCTTATGGTCCCAGCTCCATTCTATTCTGGGGAGCATCAGTCCGGTTCCTATTCCACCGGCAAGTCAAGAAAAATACATGTAAAGTTACTCACACACGCTTCCTTCCGTCTGGCCGAAGGACCCCTGGACAACATTGATTAGTCCACCTCTGTGGAGGATTGACTGCTAGCTTGCCCAGGCCCTTCTCTTCCCTCTCAGATTGGTCATCCCCGTCTGCCAGATAGCATCGTTAAACCTAGAAAGAGCCCCTTCGTTGACCTTGTCAATCTGATCCCCTCTCATTCCACCTTTCCTCCCGTATACTTGAATAGTTCCCTGTCCAAAACCCTTAGACCCTCAGCCGATGTCGCAGGCCTCTGAGTTACCATTTTGAAGTCGGCAGGGATACGTTCCCCCAGTCCTTGTGATAAGACATCCTTATGTACTTCCCCGTGCTTGCTCTCGAGTGTCSTCGACCTCGGCTTATTCCCTCCCTCCCATGTTACCTTTTCAGGAGCTGTATTTTGAAAAGCCAGAAAACACACTTCCCTATCCCTTTGCCACTGCGCTACCCCTGCTAAAACCCTAACCCCTAACCCCTAAGCGTGTGACCCCCTCCTCTTTCCTTTCCTTAGTCCCTCTTCGTTCGTTTGGGATGTGTCCGCCTACCCTTGGATTATGGCTGCCCCAGTTCTTGATCCTGCCGCATATCYTCTTGCGATGTGTCCTGGTGATCCTCCTTRAACCAATGGAAGCRCAATGCCTTCCCTTCCAGWGTCGCYACTTTGCCTGCAGCTAARACCTTAGTCTGAAATTTGTTGATTATGTCCTTGGCCTTTTCCGGGTTCACCTCTTCCTGCTTYTSAGCTTGCTTCTTAACRCGCTGCCATTGGGCTCTGATGTCTGTCTCGAGCAGATTGTAWAGAGTTGCTCTAGCCTCCATTATGGTCATCGAGGCTTTGCCCACCACCTRTTKGCATCTTCTTTTCCACACTGTCCATAACGTGTAGAGCCTCAGCAGCTGAAAAATACATTTTTGACTTGATTTCCATCCCTTAGGTGCTTCAGTTCCGATTAGAAGCCGACCCCTGATCGATGGGAAGGCAGCATCCATAACTCGAGCCCAAAGTGTACGAGCTAATGCCCATACCTGCTCCGCTTCCGGACAAGAGAGTAAACAGTGAACCATAGTTTTCGGTATCCCCCCCGTACACATGGAGCAATTTTGCTCCTCCTCGACCCTATTTTGTCTATTCCTTTTTCCATGCAGCCAAGAGTTTACTGGGAGGGCCACGTGAAATATGAGCCACTGCGGACTTCTGACCTTGCCCAGTCTTATACTTTGTAATGGTGACCAAGGTAGTTTCCCCACCTGCTCTCTTGGTATTCCCTCCCGCTTTTCCCATCTTATTGCCAAGGGGAGATCTAACTGGGTCGATCTCCTCCTCAACCTATATCCCAATTTCGTTGTGTAGCGGAGTATATTAATCTTCATAGCTATTCGTGAGTCCCTTCCCTTAATATTCCACGCCCATTGCGCCGGGTCATACTCCAGATCTTGAATGGATACTGTGGGTGCAAAAATTGTGAATTCGTCGTACTCTACCACCCTGACTTTCCTTAGCATGCTTTTCTTGATGGTAATTGCAATCTTTGATTCCTTATCCAGCAGGCCAACTGTGACACCCGGGTTTAGGATTGTAAACATTTCTGCATCCAGCCCCTACCTCTTGCTGAACACAGAAAGTTTGTCCTGGTATTTTGCTTGCGATCCAGGTCGCCCAATCGCCCCAATCCCATTTGTGCGATCCTCTCAACAACTGTGTCCACTCTTGCGGTATGGAGATAAGGATGTCATTTAAGTTTTTTGTGAGCCTATGACACCCTTTCATCGTAGTTCTTAATTCTCTTCCCGTTGTCCATCGATTATCACTTAGAGACCATAAGTGCTTGATTTGCCAAACTCCGTGTTCTAACCAATTATCCCATTTAGCGTCATTTGTTGTTAGCGTCCTTGGCTTCCCTTGGGAGTCCTTCCACCAAGGGTTACAAAACAGGGGTTGTCTGAGGACTTCTTCCTTTGATCTAGGTTTCCTTACTCTTGCCGGGAATATTTCCTCCCATATCTTGAGGATTTGGGCCCAATACRAAGAGGTGGATGTCCCCTCCTCGCCCCCCTGTTCTCTTGCTCTACCCTTCTTTGCCCACCCTTTGCAGAATATCCAGAATGTACCTTCCATATTTGGAGGAGTTGTGTACCTGGACATCCCTTCTTGTAATCTTCGGAATTCCTCAATCTTTCTCCTTTCTTCTCTTAATGTATTTTCTAATTGTCTGACATTCTCCTCCATTATCTCTACAGAAAGTTGTGGTTCTACAGTTCTACCTTCTTTTTTTTCTCCTCTTCTTTCCTCTTCTTCCTTTCGTGTTCCATCTTGTCCAGATTCTCGGCAACATACCGGTCAAGGACTATTCGTCCTTGCTTTATGAGGTCCGCTACCTTCTTACCGGTCTCTATCACTTGAACGGCGGTTTTCGCGGCTTTCAGTTCACCTCTTACATCACGCAGATTGAACTGGCCATGAATCGTTTGTTCAATCTCTGAACGGCGCATTGTACCTCACCGAGAAACTGGTGAAGAAACCCGATCAAGGTCTGTTTTCTTGTTTCAATTTGGCCACGGGTCCTTAGTTCCTCCCCTTCCTCATCGGCGTAGACTATGAGAGGGATAGGGAAGAAAAGACGAGGAATGAACCGCGTCAAGATGGAAGCACAGAGGCATTTCTAGAGGAGAGAAGGTTAACGGAGACCCTAATTTTCAGACCACTTGCCATGCCATTTATATGAAAATGCCTACAACAAGAAGTAAGCAAGGCAAATACAAAGAAGCAGGTTATCAATCCAAAAGTCAATCCTAATCACCCATTAGATATGTTCTATAGGTACCGCAGCCACGGCCAGTGTGATCAGGACAACAACACACTCGTAAGTATACACAGCAACCACAGACAATCAACAGGTGATTAGAAAGCCAACACAACAACCAATCAATGGTTAGCTTCCTTCCTCTTGCGGCTATACCATCTGCAGCAGCAATTCAACCCAAGTGCACACTCACACCCTCAGCAGCCTGTATGCATGCCACGTGTCACCCCTGGCATGCCAACGCAGCAGTTCTGCCACGTCAGCGTCAAGGACCGGAAAGGTCTACAAGGAGGGATGCCACGTCGCAGTGCTGGTCTGCTACACACTCAACACCGGCATGCCAGGTCAGCGCATCAACAGCAATACCACGTCAGCATTCCACATTATGCCACAAGCAATGCGCCGCATCAGCGGTCCTGATCTCTTTCTTGACCAGCGCCACATCAGCCTGTTGCCAATGAACCTGTCGCTGGTATCTTGAAGTCTTCAGTGCAGCCACGGCGACAGCTGCTCGCACGTGCAATACTACAGTGTCTAGACCTGCGGTATTACCGCGCGCGTTAATAAACGCGTTTCGTTTTGCACATGCGGCACCTCCCACTTACCTGGGTGCCACATCAGCACCTGACAGCAGACAGCAGATTGCGATGAAGGAGTTGGCTCCGATACCAAATTGTAATGAACCCAGTCTGGCAGATACTCATCAGTCGTCAAACACCAGTAGTCTCAGTATCTGCAGCATAGTCTCCAATTATCGTGAAAAGATATCTGAAACAGTATCTCATTACCATTAGACGAAGACAGTGGAGGGGGATCAGACAGAGGAGACGGTGGAAGAGATGATCACACAAGAGTGATCCCGTCAACCCCACTCCTTCTCCGGGCTTCTCTCCTCTCCACATCAACAACCAGTATATGATAACGAGTATAATAATCCTGATCACACAATAGTGCCACGTGGCACTCTTATCTCGTGAAGACCATGAAGACACAGCAGATTACAGTGACGACGTCAACCTCAGGTGAGTACCTGATCCCAATCATCCACAGATCCCGACCAGAGGCAGTGCCACATCAGCATGCAATGTAGACCAGAGGCAGTGCCACATCAGCATGCAGTGTAGACCAGAGGCAGCGCCACATCAGCATGCAATGTAGACCAGAGGCAGTGCCACATCAGCATGCAATGTAGACCATAGGCAGTGCCACATCAGCATGGGCAGCGCCACATCAGCATGCAATGTAGACCAGTGGTAGCACCACCTCAGCATGCCTGGCGCACAATGCAGAAAGCGCCAGCATGCTGTCGTCGTCGCCCACAGTGCCGGCATCCAGCCAGCGTCTCGCCAGCGTCTGGTCGAAGTCAAGCCAGCGTCCAAGCAGCATAGCAAGACTGAATGCTTGACCAACTCGAGGCCAGCCTTAAGTAGCATTTGTCGAAGCTGTCTGGTCTCGGTTGCCTTTCCCACAGTCGTCCAGATTGTCTCACAGCCGAGGGCCTGGATTGTACAGTTACAGACTTCCCCCTTGGACCTGATGCCGTCTGGGTACCTGCATACAAACAAATGTGTGTGTCCGACCGGCGGCCTGGGCTGGGTACACTTTGACTTTGACTGTTGGAATTTCCGACACTTGACTTTTGTCAACTGTGCCTCATCCAGGCCCTGAATCTTTTACTGGGGTCTTTTCCCTCGTTTTGGCCTGGATCTGGGTGTGGCCTGGCGAGGCCCTCAGTTTCCACGAGGCATACCACATGGGTTATTGCACAGCTGCCAAACGAAGATGCAAGCTGCGGTGTTCATGTTACAAACTGCAGATGCCTTGTCGAAGAGTCCAGTGGCTGTTGTGAGCTGGTCGGCATACTGTGTGAGTGCTTTCTGAAGTTCCATACATGACTGCTCGATGAAGAGCTGCTTGATGCCAGAGAATGCCAAGCTGAAGGTTTGGTGTGGAAGCCAACCTTTGGAATCGGTGATCCAGTCTGCACTGGGCATGGTTTCCTGCTGGCAAAGAGTGACTTGGTCAATGAAAGCATCTCTAGTACCTCCACTTGGAACTGTTTATTCCTTGCAGGGACGAGCTGAGCCCAAGTCATTTTCATATGTAGCTCCACAATCTGCATGTTACGCCATGCAACTAGGTTGTTGAGCCAAGCCTGGCTCAACGCCGTTATGGGAAGGATTACAGATAGGTATGGAGGAAGAACATCTTGTTGGAGCCTGGCTGCTCAAGGACTGGTACAAAACGGGTGATACAAACTCCAAATCCACCGACAAGTAGGGACAACCATCGGGACAAAGAATGACACAACACCAACCTACACTGAGTAACGCATTAGACTTGACTCACAACAGTGAATTGCTACACTGAACTCATCTCTCGCATATCTCCAGCATAAAGAAGGACGAGAATACTGTGCTGAGTCCAGCGCCCCCAGTGCCACGTAGCCTCCAGACACAGCTCTCGAGAGAATAGGTCGATATCTGACAACAGGATTTCTAGTCGAGAGAAGCTCTGCTTCGTGGCCTAGTTTCCTCAGTGTCCAGGCTTCACTTAGATTTCCAAGTGAATGACCTAGGAACTTCTGCTCAGTAGACAGGGGGGCGAAATGGGGAGTTGGTGAGCTTATCATTGGCTGGGGGAAGAGAAATGTGCAAAAGGGACACTGGACCCGGTTTCCAGCTTTAGCGCCAGGGTCAGAGGTGTGGTTAAATTTGAAGGGAAACGAGGGAGGCACATGGAGTTGCCAGCAGAGTGCATTGCTGTGCTAGTTAACCCGGAGAGTGTCGAGCTCTGTTTATTGAAAAGACGAAATAAATCCTTGCAGAAAGGTGTTTGCCGAAGAGTGTCGAGCACTGTTTATTGAAAAGACGAAATAAATCCTTGCAGAAAGATGTTTGCGCGTGTAAACCGTGCCAAACAGAATACTGATAGGATTCACTCCTGATTGTAATCTTGGCTGGAAATATTGGTGGGGGAAGAGTGAATATGCCCATTGCATGCACCAGTGAAGAGGAGTTGGTAGCATTGGATTCAAAGAATAGGTAAATGATGGGTGGGTGTAGTTATGTGCTTATCAACCCTGCAGCGTTTACTGGGAAGAGAAATAGATCCTTGCAGAGAGGTGTCTGGGCACGTAATCCGAACCAGAGGACTCACCCTCGGTCGTGCTTTTGGTGTTGTTGGAGATGATTATTATTAGCGTTGGAATTGGTGCATGCACCATATAGTCAACAGTCCATCTCTGAATTTGTGGGGAAGGATACAAGAGAAGGGAGGAGGAGATAAAGAAGAAAAAGGAAATGTGGAAGGTGTGGAAGAAGTTCCTGAACACAAGTCCAACTTATGTTGTTGTACAAGGACTCTGAGCGACAAGGTTCATGGAAGTTGAGAGACGAGTGACAGTTGCTGATCAATGAGTGGAGTGTGAAGGCGGAAGGATTTGGTGGCAAGGTTGTCATGAGTACCCCACAAAATATTGGTGGGAAATATCAGATACTGAAATTTTCTTGGCAAAGTGGGACAACAGTTTCTGCAATGGGTAGGGAAAGTGGGCTGGGTGGAACAAATAAATGATGACTCAGTGATGAGGAAACTGTTTTTGCACGTGGTGTGGAAAGTGAACCAAATACCGTAGAAATCAAAGGTAATTTGGAATGAAAAGTCGTTCTGGTTCTAGCAATTGTACCGGGAGATCAAAGTTTTCAGAGGTTTGGTGGGAAGCTGGAATGGTCCAAAGACTCTTGCCTTGGTGCCTCTGCCTGTCTTTCCCCTGACATGGACGAAACACATTGCGGAGAGGAGTTTGATGCTTCTTGGTCTGGCTCGCGTTAGGACGCTCTTGTGATGGGAGCCAGCTATTTTTGAGGCTTGGTGCTAAATCTCCGAAATCTCTGACTTATGTTATGGTTTCACAAGTGTCATCCATCCACGACTGCCACTGTCTGGGAGGGGGTTGAGTGCATGCTAACTTCTTTAACCAAAGTGCATGATGAAGACTAATTGCCACTCTGAGATCTCCTTTTTCTCGTATGATTGAGTTCTCTGGTTTATGAACCCCACCTTTGAATTCTGGCTTGGACTTCACCTTGTGTAGCTTTCTACTCTTTTTCAGTTCTGTTCCCGTTGAACTTCACCTTTACAAGACTTCCTGTGCCAAGTGGTACTGATGGGAATTGTCTGGTCAATGGGCAGTCTTGCAGGTTGCAGTTGGCCCTGGCATATGCAAGTCACAATCATTCTCACAACTTTTTGGCGGTTGCTCCTTTTTTTTTTTTTTGCGGTTGCTCCTGACTTGGCAAGTAGCTGTCAACCATTTGTCTGACTCTGTTCATGTGTGTGGTCTCAGAGGTTCAGCTCTCAACAGCAGAATTACCCAAACGGTACGGGACCAATTGGTCTAGACAACGTAAGGCAGGTTGAGGCGAAATACCCTGCTCTCTTATTTAAGCAGCAGCTCACTGCTTATGTGGAGAAGATATATGGGATGCTCCGTGACAACTTGAAGAAAGAGATTACACCTCTGTTGGGCTCTTGCATTCAGGTATGTCGTGGTTTGCTCACCGAGTAAGATCGCAATGGTGTGCTTACTAATGTTTGCTGAGTGATCTGGTTGTTAGCAAATCCGTTTGAGCAAAGTTGGGTCTTATGAGGGTACATCACTTGGGTGGTGATGGGAAACTTGATGGTGGAAAATTATTGGGTTGGAGAGGGCTACCTAATTGTGTTAGTCGCTAAAATTGCAGAGGTGGCTTTGTGCATTGGCGGTTCTATCTTGTGTTGGCAATAAGATGTTAGGGAATGGGATAAATTTACATTGATTTCATGCTGGGAGGGATTGGATTCTTGCACTGAATGTGTTTCCGGGCAATGGAAGGGTTCATCATTTTAGGTGGCAGGGGGAGGGAACTGGGAAAACTTTGTAATGCCGGAAGGGCATCATCCGATGTATGGGAGACAGAAATTGGCTCTCTGGTTTCAGTGACACGTATCAGAGAGAACGCAGTAGGGGGAAGTAGACAAGGCAGTGCTGAAAGAGAATGAAACCACTGGCCTGAAGTGTAGGAAAGGAAAAATTGGCCAAGCTGAAAGAAAAATGGAAGAAGGAGAAATTTTGGAAGAAAGAGAAATGGTGCATCCACACACTCTGCAATGATCCCACAATTCACGCTCACGATTCACCCTTCACCACATCCAACCTGGCATAGAAGAGAGCACACTGACACATGATGAGAATACTTCAGAGATTGCTCAAAACTTGTCTTATACAACAATATTCCCATGTGTCCACACACTTGTGGGAAGGGCTGCCAAGTTCATACTCAAGTAACTCTCTCTCTCTCTCTCTCTCTCTCTCTCTCTCTCTCTCTCTCTCTCTCTCTCTCTCTCTCTCTCTCTCTCTCTCTCTCTCTCTC
>BFEA01000007.1:7539520-7552399 GCA_003427395.1 Chara braunii | reverse complement strand
GTTTAGCTTTCTACCTTCTTGACTGCTGTCAGTATCATGCACCTGACCCATAACTTGCCTAGGGCGCGATCGACGCGCAACAGAAAAGACAACAGCGGTCTTCTCACCTCCGCGTCCCAGGGCGAACCCGGCGGCTACCACGGTCACAGGCCGGCTGTGCTCTGCTGTACAGCAGGGCGCCGAGCCTGCGTGGACCAATGGAAGTCTTGTGGCGCACCCCTTTTGTTGAGGGCAACGTCACCGGGACTGGTCCGCGCCGAGGCACAGCCTGGGTACCAGGAACAGCAGGGGTCCAAGATATGTCTATAGGCCAGAGCATCAGAGCGAGGACTGGTACCAAGCAGGAACTTGGTACACAGAGGAGGGTCGGGATACCGCGCCCTCCGACACCGCGCGCTATTCCCCCCTGCCTGATCGCACCCCTCTTCCCCGCAACTCCCCCCGACCCCTCCCATCGATCTCCTTCCGCCCTGCGCCCAACTCCGCCCCTCTCCCCCGCGCGCTCCCAATCCCAAACACGAGCTCCCCCATGCCCGCCCACCTCCCCAGTCCCCGACCCTGATCTCCCGCCCCCCCCCCCCCCCCCCCCGCCGTCGCTCCCCTTCTCCTCGTCATTCCCCCCTTCGCTCCCCTTCGTCTCGTCATCCCCCCCCGGCTGTCTACCCGATCTTGATCACCCCCACCCCCGGTCCCGATACTCCCCCCGCGTGCACCTCTTCTCCCCCCACGCGGCTGATCTCACCCCCTGCCCCCACCGCCCAACCTCGCTTCCTCTTGCCCTTTCCCCCGCTCCGTACAATACCCCTATTTGATCGACAAAAGTTTATAATACTTTTACTCTCCCATTTTGAACATTAAAATTAATTGAACTTCTTTATTTTTGAAATTTTACATTTCCCTTTTTGAACGTAAATAATTAACTTTTCGTATTTCAAATTGGATTAGAATTTCGCATCTTCGCCTTATTATCAAACATTAATTCAATTAATCTCCTTTTTTTGTTTTATTTTTTGACATCTCCTTTTTTCAAAATTCATTTTCAAATTTCTCGGCAATTACTTAAATTAACTTAAAATCCAATCTAAATCTGTTAATTTACACTAAAATAAGTTAATTTCAATCAAATCAGTTTTAGTATTTAATTCATTTAATAAAATTCGTTGAAATTAATTACAGTCGCTTTAAATTCGTTTCAAATTTATTAAAATCCCTTAAATTACATTGATATTAAAGTTAATTAAACCCATTCATTAAATATTAACAATTTAAATTGCATTTAATCCTGACCTCACCAGCGACCAACCAGCCACGACCATCGCCTTCCCCGATCTTACGACCATCCTCCAAGCACTTGCCTCCCTCCAATCGTCCATCGCCAACATGAACACCACCATGTCGACCATCTCCGACCGCGTAGCCACAATTAAGGGAAACTCCCTTGCCATCACGGTCGTCACCACGACTGCACCACCCTCCTCCGCACCACAAACCACCTCGTCCTCTACCCCACAACCCACCTCCTCCTCTGAACAGGCCTCCGCTTCAACCTCCACACTGACACCTTCTACATGTACCTCTCCAACCAGCACATCCCTCGCACACCCGTCATCATCCACCACTTCCGCCACCGTTGTTACTCCTGCTCCCCTCCTACCCAAGCCCTCAACCCCCGCCATCACACAATCATCCAACATCCCCCTTCAAACCAAACCAACCCTCACTTCATCTACAATCATCTCCACCCATCCTACCTACACCCCGGTCACCTCCTTCCCCCCAATGCTCCACCCCGCTCCACCTATCTTGCCCCCAAACGTACTTATCCCCAAAACCCTATGTAGTCACGTCCTCCCCCTCTACCCTCGACTTCAACACCCTCGCCGCCTAGGACCCCAAAGAAGGAAAGATCCCACCCTCTTTCCGCTCCAACGAGCTCCAACCTTTTCCCGCTCACCCCATGAGGACGTCTTCCTCGTCCTCACCCAACTCCACCAGGCCTTTTCTCTCCACGGCGTCCCCGTTATCCATTGGGTCCACATCGCCAAAACCAGACTCCTAGACACCGTTGTGCGATGGTGGTACACCGAAACGGCAAACCGCACCCACGCCAGCCTCCCACCCTATTCCTTCCTTGAATGGGCTTCCTAGCTCATCTCTACCTTCCGGCCAGAGAAAACGGTCGATGACTACATCGACCAATTCTTCCAGATGTGCCAAAACAGGCCGACCGACCGTTTCGTTCAATACGTCTGCGTCCTACGCCAACACATTCCCATTGACTTCATAAGCGACGTCGTCTTCATCTCCCGTGTAAAACGAGTATGCCACAAGGATCTCGCAGCCGGCCTCGTCCACGAACCCTCAATGCCCCTCCACGACCTCCTTAACCGCTGCCTCCAAATCGATCGACTCCTCACCCCTTACAAAAACGTCGTCACCTCCACCCCACACCGTTGTCATACCAACTACCCTTACAAGGGTATTTGGCGTGTTTTCTGCAAGTCGCACGAGTGCGGCCTCGCCCGGGTGAGCGGCGCGCGCGGGGTATTGGCGGCAAGGCGCATCCATACGCGGCCTGGGCGTGCGCGACGTTGCAGACCAGCAAAACGCGCGGCGTTTATTCCTACTCTTATTTTTATATATTTATTTATTTATTGTTTTATTGTTTTCTAAAGTCCTTAGCTTGGTGATCGAGTTTGAGACGGACGTCGAGACCGACAGGCCTGGCTCTACTTTTAGATTTCCGGACATAGGCGGTCGTCGTGGCAGTCGAGGACCTTGATCATGCACCTCTTTTGATGGACTCGTTCGAGTTCCTGCGTATTGGGGATGTTGGCGAAATTTTTCCGGCCTACCGACGTTGGAACACGGACCGAGGAAGTCAACGTGTGCAAGTGTGGTGGGGTCCGTGGTCATGGCTTCCCTCACTTTCCACTTGGAGAGTGTCGGTAGCCTAAAGTGAAAGGGAGTCGAAGGACATTCTGAGAGCGTCAGTTGGGGGCTCAACGGAGGGGGGGGAGGTGTGCTTGGGCACAGGGAGCACCAGACGGAGGCACCACAACGGTACTGGCTGCAGCGGCCATTCCCATAGTGCCTTTCCCCCGCCTCGAATTTCAAAGTTCTCATTTGAATAATTGCTTCTACCACAAAAAGATCTGCGCCGGGCCGTTTTGCCTAGGCCTGCGCTTGGGCACATACCAGACCCGCGCCCTCGACTCCACGGCTTGCTTTGAGAAGTCGGGATAGGGCTTGTCCGCTGAGAGGCTGAAGGGGTGGCGGGGCCTGGTTGAGGGAGAGGCCAGAAGAAGTCCGGAGGGGAATGTGGCGGAGGCTGGAGCGATAGCAGCCTAGCAGGTCGGTTGTCAGCCTCCGGGTATAGGGGCGAAAGACTAATCAAACCGTCTAGTAGCTGGTTTCCTCCGATTTCCCTGCAACAGAAAGTTGGAACTGCGGAACAGCTCGTACGACTTAAGAGTTGGCTGTTGTCGGGCACTGCGTCGGCCCGAAGGAGGTCTACAGGGACGAAGCTAGTAACGGGGAACGGAGGCAGCGAGCGAGAGGAAAGAGGGGCTGAACCCGGATGACGAGCAGCGACGGTTGCATTCGAGGTAGTAGGAGGAGCACGAAGGGCAGTGAGGGGAGAGGCGAAAGACTATTCGGACCGTCTAGAGTAGTAGGCTCCTCCGAGGCTCAAGACGCTGCACAGACAGCTGCGGTCGGGGAACAGCGATGCTCGGAGAGAACGATGAGGTGGTAAGACGACAGGATGAACCTGGCGCGATTTCGCGCCAGGTACAGTTGAAGTGAAGATGGCGGAAGTGAGTCGGGCGCATCCGGTATGGCCTAGCTCTCCCGATCCTTGGTGGAATCGAGAGAGGTAAGAGGCAATCCCAGGGTTTTTACCTCGGGCGAATCCAATGGTGAGGCCAGAAAAGAAGGGAAGCTAGTTGGTAGGAAGTTAGAAGAGAAAGATACTGCGAGAAGGAGTTGGGAGGTAAGAATCGCAAGACTTGGGAAAGCGATGTTTTCGCTCGATCCTGCGTAGGATCGAACGAGCTAAAAGGCAAAGTCGGGGTTCCTAGTCGAGGCGGCCGTGATAGTGGATTCAGTTTGAGTGATAAATTAGTAGGAAGTGAGTTAGTAGGAAACATGGAACGATGAGCTATGGTGGGAGCGAGGGAAGAAGAAGGAGGGAATACGTATATCTCGCTCACTTTTGAGCAGATTCGAAGAAAGAAAAGACTATTGTGGGGTTTGATGATGGGCGACTTTGCTTTCGTGTCTGAATCTGGGTAAGAGTTAGTAAGGAGGGGTTAGTAGCAACTGGGCGTATGAGGAAAAATTAGCGGGGATAGAAAAGAGTTGGATAAGTGAACCGGGCGCGATGTCGGGTCCAGGTGCATTTGGAAACAACAGAAGTAAGGGGGGGGCGTAAGTGGGAAAAGCGGACTCACCTGCCCGAAGTTGCGATCTGACTGATTACCTGCGAGGCGACGGAGAGAGTGAGTGAGATTAGGAGGAGAGACAGAGGAATAGAAAGGCAATGAGGAAGGGAAAGGAGTCAGTGACATGCTGATGTACTTACTGGGTATTTTCGTTCTCCTAGTGTGAAAAGTGAGTATAGGGGGGAACGCAGATCTGTTGTGGAGCCTGCCTGGAAAAGCACGGGCTGGGGGAATATTTACCTGCTATGTGTCGTTCCGGTGTCGAGCGCATCGGCCCCCGCGCGAGCGAGGCCCCTCCCGCCCATGTCACGCAGGAGATAAACAAAACAAAAACCATCCAGAGACAACTCGGGAACGACGCATAACATTCCGCGAACCGCCGAGACGGACGCGGTTGCATCGCTCCTTCGCCGCTCTAGCCGGGTGCGCCAGCTATACATCCCGCGATCCCCTACGACAGGATAGGTTTGCGCGGGGCATAAGCTTGCATCCCTAAGGGGTTGTCACCACCCTTAGGGGCGTATCCCTACCGAGCTATTGACCCACGTGCGAAGGCTTTTAAATGCAATCGCAAAGGTAGATCAGTCGAGGGCGTTTGCTCGTCTCGCTGAGAGCTTCACACTTGGTTGTCATTCTAAAATTAATAATTGATGGAAAGAACTAGGACTGATCTTCCTATCATGACTATTGAAGTTTGTCGTAAATAACTTCTGCAAGTAAGCCACTGCTATCATGCAGATCAACAAGTGATCTGGTTCCTGGTCAATGTTTGAATTCTCGGTTCGACCACACCTGCGCACCATATGCAACTACCTGGAAGTGCGAATGAAATTTTATTGGTCGCTTTGTCCACCTGGACAATAATTACTCTTTTTGTTTCACGAATGATGGAGTATCCATCTTCAACACCAAGTTACTCAACATTAAAATGTTCCGCCTCCCGCTGCTTCGCCATTGTCATTACGCTTAACAATTTTTTCAGACGTTCGCTTTTCACTTTATTCAGCTTATTTTTATGCGAACGATTACCCCTTAATGCATAAGCATGATAGTGAAATCATCGGGGTAATCCGAATACTATCCATCCGGCGGTCCTAGCTACATGTAGTGTTTTGTTTTTGTTTTTGTTTTTGTTTTCGAGATTACCTCGTGAAGCCATAGATCATATGGCTTCCTCGACGGGATAGTCTATGCAAGGGGGTTTTCTAGAATTTGAATAAGATTTCCAGAAAGCGCGTCTAGCCCTGGTAAATTTGTCGTCCTCCGCGCACCTGTGCCTCCAGCAAATCCAAACAAGCCCGCTCGTCGTTGTCAAGTACCAGGGTTGTCGCTTGCCCACCTCGCATGACTCTAAAAATCTGAGTACCATACAGGGAGGTCATCCGTGAGGCTAGTCTCCACACTATGACTCGGAAAGGCCGACTGAGTCCAAACAAGTGTCTGGTCTCAGTATCCCGGATCCGGATGATGCCGATACGTCTGCCGGACGAGGTAATCGTGATACGCACAATGACTCGAGAGAGACATTGGAGATTACTCGCGCGGTGGAAATACAAGGTATATCCAAAAAACTCATCCTGAGTCAGGGCCGTATTTGCCCGGAAATCCGCGCGAGTAGTGGGAAAAAATCCCTCGTTGTTTTGTAATATCCCGATGAAGCTAATCCATTCAGTAAGAGAACCGTCTCGAACCCGTAAAAGTTGCTCCGCTCCTCTGATAAGATCGACCTCATGTGTGTCACAAACCAGCAGGTACCTCGGGGTCGTCAAGCCGCGTCGTGCTCCAGGCATTTGCGTGTCAAAACGTAAATTACATTAGTCACGTAATCCTTCCTCGAGTTCGTCCTCCTCATCCTGCCATGCATACTCAGAGAAAGGTTCAACTCGTAGAATACTGAACCTGTTTGCCCGCCCTCGTCTCGTATGATATATACCGAAGAATGAACCTTGCCATTCGTTTATCCAAAGTACGAGATGAACGAACATTAACCTTATCTCTGGGATCTCGTCCATTCGAGGATTTAACTCGTATAGCTGCATCACAACTAAATTCATGTTCGGAAAATCTCGATGAGGCAGCGGTGGCGCGAACTCGTAGTGAAGAATGTCCAGACTGGTTCTTGTCCTGAAAATGAGTCGCCTGAAAGGATTTCACGCACTGCCATCCCAGAACCGTGGGGCATCCGCCTCAGAGTATAGCTCATAGGGGTTGAAGACAAGTCGTCATATTCTCTCTAATCTTTTTCCGCGGAGTCTTTGGGACTCGACCCGTTCCGCCGCTGCATCACAATTTCGGAAAAGGCAACAAACCGTCGTTCCCGCAGCCATTTGAAAGAAGTGAAAACAGAAGTGATCAAGTTAAACTAAATATTACTAAAACAATTGTCTTCCTTCTGGCCCGTGCTTCTTGTGGCACGGCCGGCCACGTTGGGAGTATCTAAATATACTCCGTTTGACTAGTTGGACACGAACTAGGCTGCTTGTGGCACCAGTTCCCCATACGTCAGTGGCTCACTAGAACGACCACCAAAAGAGTGCTATGGCAGTTTCTCCTTACGCAAGGCATCAAGAACTTAAAGTCCTTTCGTGAAGATGCTTTTATCCATCCCCCTAGGAGGTGGTCTGGGATACCCCTCGTCCTCGTCCGAGTGAACCCCGGAACTCAGAAGTTGGGCTGGCTCCACTGCAACAGCATGGTGCCCCTCCGCAAAGCAGTCCACTGCGAGTCGATAACAGGGCTGGCCCCTAAGGCAACGAACCCCCGCCCCAGATGCCTCATAGGAAAAGGGAAAACATCTTCACGGCGAGCAAAGAAACTCTTGCCGTTTGACGTTAGGAGCAACTTAGACCAAGGAAAGAAAATTGTAAGAAAAGAGTCATTCAGACGGACAGGCATAGACAGAAAGGGTCATTCGGGAAAGAAATGGGTGACCTTGGGGAAAGAGTCTAAGTCCAATTTGCGTCCCTCTTCTTTATGCTCGCTTCATTTTGATCGTCTTCTTTTTCCCTCTAGTTTACACGCACTCACAAGTAAAGAGATGAGAAAACAACCATTTTTTCCATCACCATTCCTCATCCATCTCAGTCCACATGCCGCACCTGCAATCAAAGTCAGACCACAAATAGACCACCATACAGATCCCCTGCCATCGTCAGACTCCCTGTCATACACGCAAACACACATTCCTTTTCCCTTCCCTATGAACATTCAGTGGACCAAGGTCAAGCAAGTGTGGGTTCACAAAGGTGTGGAGGGAACTGAATCAGGTTAACTGACCTCGAGTGAAGTTGAACGGCACACTCAAGAAAACCGTATAGCATTACGATCTCCTGACGAGAAGGTTGTCGCACCCAGTCGTCAGCAGAGTGATCGACACCACTCTCTTGTGACGACCGCCTGCCAGAGTACCCTCTCAGCACACAATCACTTTCCAATAATCTGGCGGCGTTCTTCTCGTTATCGCCACTTGTCTCCAAACCACAACGTCTCAGCGGTGTCGCGCTCACGCCACTTCATAGCACACCACTGCTTCGGTGGCACCTTCTATGTGCCAATGTCCCACCTCCACTTAGTGCAAAAAAATACTGCGGTTATTGTCGTGAAAACAGTGTCATCGCTGCAAGAATCCGATACTGACGCCGCAAAAAAATCCGGCAGCGCTTCCGCACTACCTCCGTTACAACCGGAGTTGCCGCCGCAGCAGCGCTTCCGCACCACCGCCGAAAAACCCAAAACCGTCGCCGCAAAAATCCGGCAGTGCTTCCGCACCACCGTCGAAAAAAATTGTGTCGTCGCCGTAGAATTTCGACAGCGCTTCCGTACCACTGCCGTAAAAACCCGCGCCGCCGCTGCAGAATTTTGGCAGCACTTCCGTACTGCTACCGTAAAAACCCGCGCCGCCGCCACAGAATTTCGGCAGCACTTCCGTACCGCCGCAGTGAAAAAACAGCAGGCCAAAATAAGTAAAATTTGGGCCCCAGGCCCGAACTTCACTGTGCCGCACTGCCGTAGTCCCGCAGTGTTACTGGGTCTGTCCCGTGGGACCAGCACCGGCCAGAGGGGAGGGGAGCAGAGTGCTCTCTACCTTGGCTATGGCTGCCCATCTCTCCTCCTTGCGCTCCAGCCTCTCCTCACGTTGCCTCAGGCAGCAGCTCTAGCAGCCAGCAACACAAGTGTGCTCGTCACACACTGGCATCACGAGTGCATTGTGTGGCAGCTGGGGGGCAGCTGCTTGTTTTATATTGGCTGAGGAGGGCTGGACGTCACTCCAGCCCCCAGGCAAAATCGCGGGCTCACTGTGAGCCCTTGATCTGGCCAGGATCTAGGGTTGACTGTGGCCGCACCACAGCCGTAGCCTTAGTGTGGGGCAGTTTCTTTAACTGCCCTATTTTCTTTTATTTTTCCCATCTATATCGGAATCTCACGAGATAGCTGGGCTCCTGCCATTTCTAAATCTATTTTTCTTTTATTTTTCTGATATAGAACCCCTTACAGTTTGATGTATCTGGACCCTTTTCCCAGGGCAGATACATCGGGGAAAAGATTGTACCTAGCCTTTTCCTTAGTGGCCCTTCAATTTCCAGGCTCCCTTCAAAAACGGGAGCCTGACAGCTACCTCTGGCAGCTTCTACCAGAGGTAGCACCACGTGAGGACAAGTGTCCTCACAGAAATAAACAAAAAGAAAAAGAAAAAAATAAAACTAATCTAACTGCATGGGCCTGGCCATTTTTTCGTCCAGGTTCATGCAGTTGCTTACAACAGTCCACCCCTCACTTTTCTCTGCCCTCCCCTGAAAACGGGGAAGGCAGTTGGCAGGTTGGGAGGAGTAGGACCTCCCCCTCCCAACTCCCACGTCCCTCTCTCTCTCTCTCTTTCTTCCACGCGAGTAATGTGGGCCGCGAGATTCAAGCTCTCGTGGCCATAGTAAGTTGGGCAAAAAAACGAAGTGGGAGCTTTTGTGCTCCCACACAGTCCCAAGGATTGTTCTAGTCCTACCACGAGGCAGTTGCCTCGTCGTTGCTGCTTCCTCTTTTTTTTTTTCTTTTTTTTTTTTACAGTTTTTAATTTGTTTCGTTTCCACCCTTCCCGTTTTCCCCTGCTGGTCGTGATCCAACAGCCACGCACGAGAAAAGAAGAAACGAAAAGAACTAAAAAGAAAGAAGAAAAAAAAAAAAAAAAAAAAAAAAAAAAAAAAAAAAAAAAAAAAAAAAAAAAAAAAAAAAAAAAAAAACTTACCTCAACTGTAGATTCAGCACGGTGGCCTAATCTCAATGGCCACAGCAGCAGCAGTGGCCTGGCCATTACATGAGGGGGATGTATTCTCCCGCGTTCTGGCGGGAGATTCATTCGATTTTGCTCATCCTAGATTGTCGGGGTTCAACCTCCTGATGAATCGGTGGAAGTCCGACGAAACAGTCTGGCACAGTCCCTTTCCTCCCCCCCTCTCTCTCAAGCGTACCAAGATGGCTTCGGCGCCAGGTTCGTGCCCAGCAACTGATTGTCGGGGTTGCAACCCCCTGATGAGTTGGTGCAAACCCGACGAAACAGTCGGTCGTGGTCATCTTTGAGCTGCCCGTTCGTTCGAGACGAACGACCGTTCCAAAAAGAAAAGAAAAAAAATATAAACTAAATCTAGGAAGAAATCTAAAAGGAAAATCTAAAATCTAAGAATCTAAAAAAAACAACAAAAAACAACAAAAAAGGAAACCACCTTACTTGACATGAAACGGCTGCTCGTTAAAACGGGCTCCCTTTGAAACCTGCAGAGGACTACAGTCCTGTGCTCTCTCTTCCTGGGCGCCATCTGGCTCAGCCGTATTGAAGCCGTTGGCTTATGCCAACGGCAAGGATCTTGTTGAAATACAGACCCAAGTTTCAAAAAAAAATTTAGGCCATTTCTCGATTTATGCATGTCATCCTTGTGCAAGGGCTATGCTAATCTCGCGTGCCTGATCTGGGTCGCGCAATCTCTACGATCGGACGGCCGGATCAGACCGCGCTGGCACCAAAACAACAACGGCCAGCTCCAAAAGGAGCCAGCCCAGTGGTGTATACAGTTTTTCAGATTCGATCCCGGTATCTGTCGGGTGAGGGTCGAGTGCTGTAACCTACTGGGCTAGCTCCTATCACGACAGTGATAGTGATAGGAGCAACTCTTCTCTAAGAAGAGCTCGCCCAGTTGCTATCCCCCCTATCTGTGGCCTTTCATGCTCAACCAGCCTGAGGCCTCGCAGGCTCCGCCCACCTGTGGTCTACCGGCTTACCCCGCCTGTGGTCTACCCATACCAGTTAGACGCGTGACCGCGGCTTGGTCGGACATCTAGCCGGGTAGGCGTCGGCATCAGCCTATTGGCCCCCAGGCTCAAAACTAAACCCCGTGGCTGATGAAATAAATAATAGACAAAAAAAACTCCCTATTCCTACGCACCGCGACCTTATATCCAATGCGGGCGTTCTTTTTAGCCTACTTAGGCCCTGAATCGCGCGGCTTAGCAGCCGCACGACATTATTATAGGTAGGATAAGTTTAATTTTAGCATTCCCTTATCCGCACATTCTTGCGGCCTCGACAAAAGCGAAGCATTACCGTTCACATTCGTTACCCCCGAACGCCAACACGCGTCCGGACTAAAATTTGAAAACTCTTAGTTCCTTAGTCATGGGTCAGGTCTAAATAAACTTTTGGCAAATGTCAGTCTCATCAAGTCCTTCAATTCAACGAAAAGGTCAGACAACGTCCGACGTTGAAAAACCCCGGCAAATACCCTTGTCATGGTTTTTGCCCCCACACCGGATCTGAGTGGAGGTCTTCCTTCTTGAGTGCGGACACAGCGGATGGTGGCTCGATGCGCCTACATTCGTGCTTCGGGTGTAACCATTAGTTGTGCTTGCAGATCCTACAAGGGAAGGGATGTGTGCCGGTTTGTAGCGGGAGCCAGCTGCTTCGAGAGAGAGGAACGGGCGAGAGTAGCCGCGACTAGATGAGGAGCAACAAGAGTACCGATAGGTGCAGTACGCAAGGGAGAGAACATCTGCATGGCTGGGGCCGTGTGCACGGCCCTGGGCCATGATGCCTTGCGCCAGACTGCACTCTAGTGAAGCTTCGTCTTCAGAATTTGAGCGTGTGGGTAAACGCTTGCGGTTAGGCATATGCCCTCGAGGTTCAGAGTGCGTTTCCATGGCTTAGCCTGTGGACTTCGAATAGCTGCCTGACTGTACGAGTGCTATTGTGGCTACTAATAAGGGTAAGAGCATGCAGCTGCGTCGCCACTTGCAAGTAATTGAGCCAGACGTTGCCATCGCTGAACCTCGTGACTGTTTATTGTTGATCAACACCTTCCGTTGTATACTCGTCGTGCTTTCAGTGCGTCTCAGTTAAGATGAACTGAGCTCTGTTGCGCTGTGCACTACAACCCTGGTTGTGATTGTCACGCGGGATTTTGCCAGGTGTGGCATTACGATGCCTGTGTTTGATACTACGTATTGGCACGTTGCACTGTTGATGAACGCGTTTGGCACGCGCGTCGTATCAAGGCTAAGACTGGCTACGGTCTCCCCGCACTTTGCATAGGGCACAAGGGAGACGATTGGACTGTGAAAAGGAAGTCTTCATTTCGGACCGGAGGACCGCCAGAGGGTCAATAGTTAGCAGTTTGGCGTTGGCTGACCAAGCTGCTGTGTTTTCTGGCCGCCATTGCGGGGCCCTCAGCCGCGTCAAGGATTCAAGACCCTCTCCTGGGAGTTGAATTTGTCCCCTCCTTGTATCTCGAGAGTCTCAGACCCCCCATTCTATCCTTCTTACTAAGTCTAGTCATGTTCTGAGAGGAAGGCGGCAGGCGGGATTGCAACCCGTAGGACCGCAAAAAGACTCTGTGGGGAGTCAACCCACCGATTGCGGGAGCTCTGCCGGAACTCAGGAGGAGTTCTGGAGGTAGGGAACTGAGAGGTAACCATTGCTTNACCGATTGCGGGAGCTCTGCCGGAACTCAGGAGGAGTTCTGGAGGTAGGGAACTGAGAGGTAACCATTGCTTCCCTTATATAAACCCAACTATAACCTTTATTTGTATTCCTCGATATGTTTTGACTGAATATACGGAGTGCATCCCTACTTTGGCTTTTCAGTTTGACTTTTAGGACACAAACCAGACTAAGTAAAGGAATGATTGTGCAAATTCAGTTTCAGCCTGTGTTGTTTGACTGAAAGCAGATTGTGGGATTGCATCTGGGGGAAGGATGGGAGGAAGGTTATATTGTCTGAGTTTGACTGGGTCAACCAAAGGCTGGGAGAGTCTGCATAAGTTTGGAGGGCCCAGTGCTATGTTTATTTTGGATTGCCTGAAGGACCAGACAGGTTCCCATAAGTTTGGGTGGTCTGACTTGCGAGGGCTGACTGTGATTGACTTTTCAGGGACCAAGCATGTTCCATAAGTTTGG
>BFEA01000007.1:7526594-7539465 GCA_003427395.1 Chara braunii | reverse complement strand
CCATAAGTTTGGGTGGCTCAGCCTCTTCCTGCTTTGGTTTTAAGAGGATAAACCAGGCTGAGGACCAGACAGGTTCCCATAAGTTTGGGTGGTCTTGGTCCAATGCCGTGCACATGCTGAAACCAAAAGGATATAATTTGGCTATACTTTACTATTATTCTATCTATGATCAGGCTGATCAGACAGGGTTCCATAAGTTTGGGTGGTATGACTATAGTTTATCACCAACTGAAGAGAGTATTAACTAAGAATAAACTTGTGGTACGAAGGCGCAGACTGAATCTTGAGCTAAAGATGATCGGTTTCAATTATATGCTACCTCAAAAGACCAAGTGCAAATGCTTATATAAAGTTGGGATATAATCTTGAGCAAATAATTATAATCTCGCAGGACCCTCAACCCCTCAGTTCGCTCCGTAGCGCTCCTCCGCTGCTCGTTGCTGGCTTCGATCCTGAGATCCGCCTGGTGAAAGTTCAGCACCGCAACCAATAGGGCTAAGCCCAAGCCTGGACAGGTTATGCGCTGCCCAGTATGTGAATGGTAACCGTGGCCAGCCTAGGCCTGCGGCAACAGTATTAGGGTTGCCGCTTGACTTCTCCGCCAATCCCAAGGCCTCTTACATGCCGTCAGGGACCGGATCTTGCTCGGTACGTCCCGATTATAGCCCCCATAATGCCGCACGGAGGCCACCGCTTGCGTCCTACTGTTCCTGCGCACCGACCCTTGCTGTATGAAGGGGTAAACTTTTCCCTTGGGCTACCGTCGCATATGCAGCACAAGTGTGCCGCCACCTAGCAAATCTACTATCGACGGCGCATGCCGTATGAACGTCGGTGCACCATGGTAAAAAAGATAAAACTTTTCCTAGCTTTAATCAAAGCCCGAAATGTTGTAGGCGGATGCGCCGACCCTATAGCATCAAAAATGAAAATCATCACGCGCGCCTCAAAATTGCGCGCCCACGCATACTTTATTTCCTGTCAACCCTTAAGTCAACGCAAACCAAACACGACCGCGACTTCGCATAGTATACTCAGATCCTGAGCAAACCTTATCTTCCGTCACTTGCAAAAAACAGGGCGGATACCCTTGTAAGGGTATTTGCGCCGACAACTTACCGGACCTTATTGAGGGACGTCCCCGTTGCGTCGGATAATCAGAAAGCTATCAATTCAACCACAACTTCAAATGTTGACGAGAAAAGAACCAAGCCGATTGGCCAACTGACTCCGTTCGAGTGGTTAACAGACAATACCCAATATGTCCCGCTGCTGCCAGGGTTTTAACCTAGGTCTCCTGCCAACGCAGGTGTACTAGATCAGTACTACAACGTAAAGTTCATGCTGAGTAGTTGCTGGTAATAATCCTCTACCTTTGTCCTAGACATCTGCCGGTTCATCGTTGGGTGTCATGTTTAGTCATCGTCCTGCATGCAGGGTCATAACTTAGGACGCGGGCCTTAACCGAGACCTTTTAAAGACGCTATCGCCTTTCTCACAAAAATACCCACAAAAATATATATAGTTTTTATCACAGATCTCTCCTGCAGTCTAGTACAGTAGAGTCAGGTCTCCATCTTGGCCCACCATAGCCTAGTTGATCGAGCCAGATCTACGGCCCACCGCGTTGTTATATTAGCGGCAGAACCCTCGTTGGTTGCGCAACGATGGGCGATTCTCCTGATAAATCATATTATCAGGACTCACAAAAAAAATACGACTCGACTCTTATCCCTCCGACATCCCGCGGGAATAAGACTCTCTGAGGCGCCCACACCCCTCAAGCCTTACCCTTTGGTGAAACGTGGGCCCGCTGCCAGGTTGCGCCAGTCAGCAACGAACACTAGGGGTTGCGCCCTAGTCACACTAGATTAACCCCTAGTTGGGTCTCTCATATATGTCTTAAGATTAGCATCATAGTGGCTGGACGGTGTGTCGCAATAACCTCAGGCCTACTGCGGAACTACGCAGAGGTCTGTCTCACTCAAAGGCACGGCGCCCTCTCCAAAATCCACAAAAAAATCACCGCCAGATTCACAGGGCCGTGGCCTCCCACTTGATCAGGGTAAAGCAGACCACACATCTTATAGACATCTCTCAATGTTTCACCAATTTGCGACCTTCCAAAATCTCACCAAAATAAA
The DNA here is from genome assembly GCA_003427395.1 of Chara braunii. Lineage (NCBI taxonomy): Eukaryota > Viridiplantae > Streptophyta > Charophyceae > Charales > Characeae > Chara > Chara braunii. The sequence goes on along the minus strand of BFEA01000007.1, from coordinate 7,537,321 downwards.
AATTTATCTTGGTCTTTCTCGTCAGACTTTATCGTTCAAACCGCTTTCCATGTCATTTCAATCATTTAACCACCTTCCACTTTTGAAGGGGACTCAAACATAAATTCTTACAGCCACCTCCCACATGGAGGAGAGTCATCCATAAACACTCATTACTGAGAGACCAGCTTGTGGGTCCTCATCTCAACTCAACAAATAACATCGGCATGGACAAGCATCTGAGTCTCAAAAGACTCATAAGTCCCTTGGGACTTTTCACACTTTTTCCCCAAACGACTGTGCTCCTCTTTCTTATACCCGAGCCTATTGTCTGTCTGTAGGCAGATTGCGCGAGTATACCAAAGAGTAGGCAGCTTACACATTTCACATTCACAAAAACGCACGAGATGCATTCTGTACACCTCTTACACAAAAAATCATCATACATCAGGATAAATCCACACATGTGAGAGTGATAGTGATCGCCACATAGAGAGATAATCTTAAGTCGTTATTATATATTTGGTCGGGATACTCCAAATTAACGGAATAAAAATAGCCTTAAGGTCCCACATGTACTCGGAGTTGAACAACCTCAACTCAACGGTGCGCAGGGTAATCCCTATGTCACCGATATACTCAATGTTGGAGAAAGATCCCGACTCAAAAAAAGAGTCAGGAATGACCACAATATCACGTAGTACCACACAAAAGCGCTACGGCCTCGATAGCCGAAATAAAAAAAATGGTCTTAGTCAGCATACTACCACAGAGGTTTTCTCAAAGACTCTCATGCTTGACTCGTAAATTATACGTATCATGAAGTCAGTATTTATTGAAACTCTATCGAGTTAGGCGTCAACATCACCCTAATCCTTGCAGTTACAGACACCTAATCTGACCACACCCCACTTAGAGTTAGGGAATTCAATATTCACACTACGATCACTTCCTAAATACCCCATGCCACTCACATTTGTACAACTATCTGTTAGGATTATACCCCTGAATCAGTCTGCCTAGTCAGATCCTTACCAGACCTTATTGTTAAACCCTCAATCCCTTTTTACCTCTAATGACGACCATACAACTGGGTTCTCTTACTTATGAATACCACTTATCTAGTTCTCCAATCTTTTCTTATACAATCCACACACCCCTCTACTGTAATTAAGGGGTTATGCTCGACACTTTAGCTTCCCTTTCACAGTTGCTTCCACCTATGGTTTCGTTGACGCTCATCGCGACCTTCACTGCCTCGCCTGCCTCCTTCACGGCCTCCATTGCTACCACGTCTGCCATTCCCGCGACCTGTTCCAATACCTTGCCCTCGCCCTCCTCGCTTACTGCACTGCCCTGAGACGCTCGCTGTGCTGGTGGGTGGGGCGACCCCAAAAGTTGGGCTTGGTTTGTAGGAGGTCATGGCGGTATCAAAGCTCATTAGTGGATTGACGTGAGGTCCATATCGGCTTATAGGGTCCTGACCACCTAGTGCACATGGCATACACATAGGCCACGAAATCATTGGATTGCATGACAGCCCCCACCTATGTAATGCCGACCCGATCGGAGAGGGCTCGATTGGCGCAAAACTGCTTCCTTGCCCTTGTGGGGCAGTCGTCCCATGTCGTGAACATTGCTCCTTTCCAGTACCTTGACCTCCCTTGGCCAGGTTTCTGGCCTTCCGCTGAGCCTTCGTTAGCTGAGGAGGCTTACGCTCCCTTTCTTCCTTACCTATCTCCTTACCTCTTTCCCTCTCTTGAACGCCCGACGACATTCTCTGAACCTTCATGAGAGGGGAAGGCCCTTGGTCGCCATCTACCTTCTCCTTTCCTTTCCCACCAGTTGGTTCACTTGGCGTTCCTTTCGAGATTTTCCGCTTGCCCTTCCTGGCTTCCTCTAGTCGTATCATCCTTCCTTCCAATACCCCCATCTGTCTTTGTATGCTGCTTAGGTCGCCTTGTATTTGCGCAATCTCTATTACTTGCACAGGATTGCCACGATGTTGACTCTCCTCTCCATCCTCTGGAAACCTTAACCTTAAGGAACTCTCAAACTCGCCCCAGGTTCGTGACTTCAACATAAGGGTATATATCTCCTCACTTAACTCTTCACCAACGAATAGTGGCAACATATTGCACATTGCTTTCTCGTCCCACATCTTCATGCGGCTAAGGTTCTGGTAGTTACGCAGGAAGTCGGACAAATTTCTCCCTCGAAACAGCAGGGCTTGGAGATCTGGGGCCATCGAGTCGTGCACCGACTCATGCAGCAGCACCTTCGTGAGATAAGATCTCCTCCAGAGCAGGATCTTGGCCAAACCACTCTCTTCAACCATGATGTTATAATTGACATGACGTATATGACAAGCAACGGAACATGAGGTTGTAGCCCGAGACGCTCAAAACAAATAGGGGCAATTAACATTGTCAATACTCAATCACACTAGCCCTTTCACTGCTCGTCAAGGCTGTTAAACTCCAGTTATCCTTGTTCTAACCGTACGGGTACGCTGGGGAACATACAACCTACACAGATATAGAGTTCTTAAAACGAGCAATAGGTTGATAGCAGAAGCTGTCACAATTGCTACTAGTCACTGTACTCGTACTCGATAGTAAGATAGTCATAGACGAGTCTTTAGGAATTCCGACCATCCTTTATTGACATGTTGCCGATCGAAGCTCATTCCAATCTTCAATCTTTTTGTCCGGCTTATGGGAGCAGGCATAGGCGTCCACAATATTAGCCATATTTCGAAGCCCTTGACTAGGGGGTAAAACCCTTAAATCTATGTACAGGCCATATATCATCTCACACGTGTAGCACCTATACCCCCATTCTCGCGTCCTCAAGGCGGCTTTTGCTGCTGCCTCTATCCTTGCTCGTCCCCCGAAAAACTCTTCCACGAGGAACTCGGGCAGGATGGCACGTAACGGCGTCGAACTTGAAGGAAGCACAAACTCACTGGCCCGCTTGACCTCTATATGGGTCGAAACCTGCTCTTCTCCTTCCTGAAACCTTTCTCTTGCCCATTTTGCCGCAACGGCCTCAACTATCCTTAAAGGTCTTGCGAGCAGGCTCCCATGCCCAAGTGTCAACTCAATCCCATGCTTTACCCAAAATGATGACGATGCGTACAGGGTCGCTCTCACGATCGCACCGTCTTGATCATCATCAAAGCTCGATTTAATCCAGGCCCCACCAGGAAGAGATATATTATCTCTCCCTGATTCGCCTTGGCAAGGACATCTGGAGTCCATCCTCTCTTTCAACTGGTCGGGTCATTTTGGGATTCTCCTCTGCATATGACATTTTGACTTGCTGTTGTTTGGTCTGGATTCTGCCCATCACAGACAACGTCCAGCATACGTCTTTCGTTATTATGCTGAAACCCTTCTACAATCTCGCTCTTGAAGTCTAAAATTCAAAGTATTTTTTTACTAAACTTCGTCCATTCCAACGTTTTACGACCACCCATCCTAAATGAAAATAAATAGCAATAACACCTTGTAATAATAATACCCTCGCGAATATTTAAACTCGTAGCAATTATTACCAAGGGAAATTATATAGTACTTTATCGAGTAAACGAATAAGCACCACTTTTTACTTTAATGACCAACCAACTTTACATATATGTAACATAAGGGAAAAAGGGGCTATAATTATAACAAATAATACCATGCTAAGGTCAAAATCCAATTTGCCAATAATAAGTGTCCTCAGATACTTTAACAATGAGAGCATTAAACTCTACTCCCTGGCTTTGACAGAAGTATATTGTGTCGAGGGGCAGTGTAACCCTTTCTCAAAGGGATAACATCTTAGTTCCTGAGCCCCGCTCAAGGATCAAGCCTCACTGCATCTCCCTCCGATTCCAGCACCTGCCCCTTGCAGACCCTTGCCGATAAGGTAGCAACCTCACCATACACGCTTCGGGGTGTACTGCCCCGTCCTGTGTTGGTGAACCTACTTGCTGCAAGATGGATGGGGAACCACCCCCTACCTCCTTGTGACACGCAGTAGTCGCCTCCCTCATTGGTCATGGTCTGGCAAGGTTCATACACTTTCCTCCTATTAAGTAGTCGTGTAGTCAAAGATTACATGACAACACCCCACTATGGACCAGAAACAAATTCCGACGTGGGTCTCACTACCACCTTCAAGACTAGATTTATAGTTTTTTCAAAGCCATCTCTCAGGGAACAATAACATAGAGTTGCAACTTTCCTGGGGTAGACTTCACACATTGACCATTTCCTTGCGAAATTTACTTTCTCAAGGAACTGGTCACTCCATTCACCTCCGAATCCGCATCGGACGTGGATTCTATGTAACATCTCTAACCCCTTTAAAAGACCAACCCATGCATAACAAAATGGATATGAATGAATAATTCAAATAAAACAGCTCCAATGGGTTATACATAGCCAGAATGAAATCAGATAGATAGCTCCTGAATAAGACTTAGATAAATAACATCAAGCACATAGTCTCATATGAGTCGACATTTAAATATGCTTACTTGAAGAAAAAAATTTAATGCAGATGAATGAATTTCATATGCATAATCTCAAAATGATAAACTCAAATGCTTGGATAGATAGAATACTACGTCTTCTCCTTACAAGAATCCCTAGAAAAAATGCCTCTCTCTTAGCCAAGCTATTTCCTATCGCTAGCGTACCTTAATACAGCCATAACAACTTAGGCAGCTCATTAACTATGTCAAGGTACCAAAGATCATTTCTTGGGTATCCGAATATACAGAGTTGCACCTAAGGCGAACGATGATCAGTCTATGGCATTAGATACGCAGGACATCGCCCTTATTACCTTATGGTACCTTGGTCCACAAACGTATGAACTGCAATTGCGATTACTCATCACCCACTTACTTAACGCCATTAACACAATTTGTCGTTTTGCCTGGATCATCAGCCTGCTTGTAACCTGGGTTCGTTCTCTTATGGACCCCGGTAGGCAGCCGAGATCCCCGGCAATGGCGCCACCTGTCGAGCGCATCGTTCCCGCACGGGGACCCTCCCGACCGCGTCACGCAGGATTAGGCAGGACTTGCCGCGGAGAGCATTTGCCGCTCCGGCCGAGTGCGCCAGCCGTACCTCTCGCGAGCCCCTACGACAAGACAGGGTCACGTGAGGCACCGCTTACCTCCACCTGCGGGAGCTGTCACCATCCCTTAGGTGGGCGTATCCCCGTCGAGCTACTGAACCACATGCGAAGGCTTTTCGTATGCAATTGCAGAGGTGGCCCAGTCGAGGGCGTTTCTCGCTCGCTGTAGCATAGGGGGTACGCGCGGTCGAATGCCCGAAATCGGACCTGCACCCGAATCACCGCACTGGGGGGCTGGAGTCCCAAACGCGACTCGGGGTCGGTCGACTAGGACGCTTCACGCACACCACGCGTTACGCCACAATACTCACACTTACCACGCATAACACCTAGACACACATAAGACTAACACCGCAAACAACGCCACAACACAACAATACTCCTAGTCCCTTCAGTATCTGACCCATAACTTTATGCAGCAAGAATCAGACGGGTATCGCGCACTGGACTTTCGTATAAGAGTTGAGTGAGCGCATGACCTTCTCATATCAACCAGCCATGCGGGCATACGCAAGCATTCGTGCCGATGGGGTACTACGCAGTACTCGTAGCCTCGCGGCCCTTGATAATCTCAGGGGTCGCGTTTGACATTCAAGTGTCGACTGACAGGCGCTTTGAGGGGTAATCTCTCGACGCCAGACAACCGCCATGTGCGGTTGAATTCCACATCCCCTTCTGCACCCTGTGCAGAGGGGTTGAGTAGACAACTCTAAGCTGTCGTGGCGGTCAAATATCAAGGGGGTTGACTTTGACGGCTGCCACAGACTACAACGTTCAACCCTAACAACTCTAAAAAGCGAAAGGTCAAAGGGGATCTTCCTTTTCTCTCAAAGTATAATCTGTTTAACCTTTGCACACGATCACAATAGGCCGCGCGAACACCTCACGCGTATGTATGTACATATATATATATACAGGGGAATAGATATGTGACGATCGCATCTCACAATCACAATGGGACTCCTCATAGCCATACATATATGTGAGATCGCAGGCAGTCCAATCCAATAGTTCGAGCCACATAACATACCTGCACTCACATCAAAGAGTCAAGCAAAAGTCCACACACTACGCGGAGTCAACTCCAACCAATCTCCGTACTCATACCCCTTGCTTTAGCCATGCAAGCCCCAACCTCCAGCCAACCAACCATAATTAAATACTCAGTACCTTTGTTAAATGGCCATTCAATAAAAGTCCGGGTAAAATCTCAACAAAACAATAAAATCACCAGGGCTAAAGTCTTTTTAGGTTGCGTATTGAGAGTGAATTGGGGTTGAGTCGTAAACCGATGGATCGGCAACCGACCTGTTATCAGTGATAACAGAAGAATAATCCTTTAGAACGAACAGGCTGAACAGGTCGAGCCTTCAATCAAACCATGGAAACCTGCATCACAATACAGGCCAAAGAAAAAGTACGATTTATGTCGAGGAGAAAACATTCCCCTAATCGTAACCTAACTCCTCTACTAGCCTTAGGATCAACTCCCCTGACTAGCACTAAATCACTGAGCACCTCCTCTACCCTAGGTAGACTTGCTAGGTAACTCCTTGCTGAAAAATATTCTAACTCCTCAAATTCTACGAAATTTCGGCAGCGCTTCCCGTAAGAAAAGTGCCTTTTCATAATTTCTACAAGCTCAAAAATGCCTAACTCCTTCAGATTGCAGAAATTTCGGCAGCGCTTCCCGTAGGAACAGGAGGCTGTCAAGATTTATACGGAGCTGAAAGACAGAAAGACAAAGCAACTATACTTGGGACTAACTTCTGACATCTGTTTAATGATTCAGGATCATTGGCAGCCCGCACAACCCCAACCCCTAGATGGGACTGTGGGCTAGCATTGGGCCTAACTCCTAGCAGGGTCAGTCCTATGTTCATCTCAAGTTCTCCCTCCCATCATCCATCTAGTCTACCTATGGCTCCGACACTTGGTGAGTATCTAAAGCAATTATCTTATCGAAAAGACGCCCCAAGTGAGAGCCCACAAGCATGCATACACATACAAGTAGTTCGTTAGATCATTCAGTTCTTCCCTTTAGAAAACCCCCTCGCTTATTGCATAGGATCAGACAAGGCTCTAACTTAAGGTTATGTCCAACCTGCCTAAGTAAACAAGTAAGAGTACGCACAACTGGACTGCCCTAACTTAAGGGTATGGCCAACTCCAGATAAACTCTAGTCATATAACATATGACCAGACCGCCCTAACTTAAGGGTACGCCTGACTTCTGTTTAAACTGACGACATGAAGCATAAGACTAGACTGCCCTAACTTAAGGGTATGTCTAGCCCGCTTTACATAAGGTTACATAGGGCATAGGATTAGGCTGCCCCAACTTAGGGGTGTGCCTAACCTGCCTAGAACAAGTAGGAATGACGAATGGTCACACCGCCCTAACTTAAGGGTACGTCCAACCTACATAACATCAATGACAAGAGCATATCATTAGGCTGCCCTAACTTAAGGGTACGCCTAACTAGCTTAAATAGTATAGTTACATAAGACAGAATCTGCCTGAACAAAGTACAACGACGTATGACTAAGTCGTCCTAACTTAAGGGTATGCTTAGCCTCCGTAACGAAAAATATATAAAAACAACCATTGATACTTGCACAAACTTCATATGTTTCTCTCTTATTAGGCAGATGATCAGCCCTACCCAACTTAGGGAGACATCCAACTCTGCCTTGTGTTCAAAAGGAAAAATAAAACAAGTTTATACTAACTCTCTGCTCCTTTGTCTTATTACGAGCATAGGACCGAGCCGCCCTAACTTAAGGGTACGCTCAACCTGCCCTGGTTACCTTTATTGTATTCTTCATCACTTTTCTCCTCTTATTGTTCTACTTGACTCACTGACTGGCTTTCCCAACTTAGGGTGCCCGGTCTGCCAGATGATATAGGTTCGTATAGTATGTATTAAAGTTGTACACATTGGTTCATGGCTTATGACTGAGCCGCTGTAACTTAAGGGTACGCTCAACCTTATATCGGTGTCCCCCTCAGAAGAAAACACACACAAAACTGGGTCCATGCAACTTAGAGTATTCCCAGTTCTGTTTTCAGCAACCCACAAAAGAAACATCAGGATTTTGAGACCTCCTAACTTAGGGTGCCCATCCTCCTGTTCAGAAACCCCTGAAAAAAACAGCGACCGGTCCGTCCAACTTAGGATAGGCCCAACCCTCAAAACCATACAATCAACCAGCAAACATAAATAAAACACAACACTGAGCCCACATCAACTTAGAGGGGCCCAGCCTTGGGTTGACCCGGTCAAAGCATGCAATACACCTCCATCCCACCTTCCCTTGGTTCATTCTGTCTGAAACCACTCAGTTTATCTGAACTCTCATATATACTGGTTCATTTACCCTTTCTCAATGCATGTCCTGACATACATGACAAAACAAAAGTAGTATCCTTACCTAGTTTTCTTCTGATAACCGAAGGATAATACGTAGGGGAAGGGATCACACGCGTCATACAAAAATATACCTGAAGTTCCCTGCCTCCAGAACCCCGCCTGGGCTCCGGCAGAGCTCCCCCAATTGGTGGGGCAACCTCCCACAGAGGCCTTGGCGCGGACCTACGGGTTTCAATCCCGCCTGCCACTTTCCTCTCGTAACCTCAGACTAGACAGAGTACGAAAGGTAGAAGTAGAAAGTTCAGACTCTCGAGATCCAAGGGGGGTGCGCTCAACTCACTGTGAGAGGGCCTTGTAGTCTTCAACTCCTGAGGGCCCCGCAATGATGGCCAGGAAAACGCAGCAGAAGTCGATCAGAACCACGGCCGGAATGCGGTGTACAGGTCCCCAGACAAATCTTCAAATCACAGCAATGGCCCCCATACAGGGCCTGCTCACCCCTCTGAGCCCACGGCCGAGCTCAGTTGGGGTACGATGAGGGGCACAGCGTAAGTCATCAACGAAGTTCAGCAGGGCACATGGTGCACGGCAAGGTGGGCCTGCAACAACTTCTCAAAGGCACAGCAACACACAGTCTGTGTGCTGGGGCAGCCAGATCCAGCAGCAGCGGTAGCAGCTGCAACAGCCCCCGAAACGCAGTAACGACGCAGCCACCGCAGCAGCCGCATACGAAGCGCATAACAGCGGTCCGCAGTGGGGAACAGCGCCCGCCTCTTAGAGCCCAACACAGCGCCTCACACAGTACCAGCGGCCAGCCCACGTGTAGCATCCCGCAGTTAATAGACAGCTCAGCGTTTGTCCCTAACTAATAGTCCAGCTGCAGATGCGTCACAGCACAGAGGCCCCGCAATGACACAGTCTCAAGGCTGCCTTAGTGGAATAGAAGCGGCAACACTTTCTGAGTACCCTTGGATGCCCAGTGTGATGCAGCACCCCACGTACCCACCGTGGCTCAGCAGCAGGTGTTACAAGGACGAGGGCTCCTCTTGATGATATCGTAAACAAGCAGCCAGTGTTGCAGCAGATCAAGAGAGAGAGAAAAAAAACTGCACTCGTAATAGTTTGACATTCAGCGACGTACAGCATCTCAGACTACTTCAAAACACCCTGCCAGAGGCGGTTGGTAGTGCAGTCAACAAGGGCATGGTAATCCACAGCGATACACAGCAAACACAGCGGAGGTCTAGGTCAGCAACTCCATAGAGTGCACAGCAGCACACGTCGCACGGGCACAACAAGATGCACAGTGGGTGTCCAAAGTCTGAAGCGAATGGCCCTGCGTGTGTCACAGCTTTCTAACGAGGGACGCAGAGCGCGACCCCCCCCCCCCCCGCCAGGCAACCAGTTCGAGCTTAGGCAGGACACAGCAAGGGAGTCGTGCCGCTGGTTCCAGTCGCTCTCCGCACGCTTCAGCACCCACTGTCGTAGGCGGCGGCACAATTTATCACTAGTAGCGAGCCGAATCTCGAACACCACAGCACTAACACCGTGTGATTGCTCAGTCCGCTACGAGGTGCATTCCAATTTTTTGAATGTGACGGCAATACACTATATGGTCATGCAGCCTGTCACCAGCTGCAGTCCGAATCCTGAACACGACGACATGCAGTCACGACAACCTGAATTTATATTGGTCACCACCGCAACCAGTCAAGGCACAAAGATCGCACCCCAACTTCCAGCAGCTCTCTGAAAGAAAACTGAGACAGAATTCTCAGTCTATCGCCCCATTACTGTATCTCTATTAGTTAGTCATCCGACAGCCCCCTTGAAGAGCCAGTTAGTAGACAAGGCCCTCACGCAGCTATTCTAGCAGGCTGGGGTCTTGTCCGTTTAGCATGACTAAACTGGCCCAGACAGAGTCCAGCCAAGATATCACTATGTTTGGTCGCACTCAGACCCTTCCTAGTAACCTGCAGCTGGGGTCGCCTTCTCAGTTGGTAAGCCTGTCTCCCTTCCTCCGCCAGCTCCCAACCTCTCCTCCTCTCTTTCCCTCTCTCTCTCTCTCTCTGTTTTCCTTTCCTTCCTTCGGTAGTTTCTCAACTAACAGCACTGCCCCTGGCCGCAGACTCATGGATTTAGGAGGATCATAGCAACGAGGGGCGCAGCAGCAACCACTACGAAATACAATAGTCACGTGACAGAGATGAGTATGATAGTGAGGAAAGAAGGAAAAAA
>BFEA01000007.1:7479340-7497779 GCA_003427395.1 Chara braunii | reverse complement strand
GAGAGAGAGAGAGAGAGAGAGAGAGAGAGAGAGAGAGAGAGAGAGAGAGAGAGAGAGAGAAAGAGAGAGAGAGAGAGAGGAGGAGGAGATTGCGCTGGCAGGGAGAAGGGCAGCCATAGTTGCGCCAGTGCAGAGTGTTAGTAGTAGACTTTAGAGGGTTAGTAGGCGTATCAGTGGGTGTATTCAGAGTAGATCCTTGAGTAGAAGTTAGCATGTAGGGAGAGAAGACACATCTGATATGTATGTGCTTTAGGGTGTATATATATTCAGTTTCGCCACATTTGGACTAGTAACGAAAAACTTAGCAAAAACAGCGGACTGAAAGAAAGATTTGGCGAACTTCGAAAGGTACTCCGAATAGGGTTTTATAGTGCTCTTGAGTTCGTTTTTTTTGTTTTTTTTTTGCCTGTTTCAAGGCTGTTTTTTTTTTTTAATGTTTGTATTATGACCCTGCATGGTTTGTTCGCAAAAGTTTTGACAACATTGGTTGTAGCGCTGCAGCGAAACCCCCCCAATTTTTGGCCTTCCATTAACCGCTAGTGCATCCCCACGGCCTGTCTGCTTCTGAATGTCAAGGCCTGGAACCTTTCTGAATTTCCATTGGTCTGCTGCTGCTTGGGCCTTTGAGTCGTGACTTTTCGATTTTGGCATATGGATTTGACTGTGCGAGGATCTGGGTCCTCGGCACGCCTAAGGGGCCCCAGTTGCAGTGGTGCCCGCCCTAAGTGAAGGCGGGCCTAACATATTACAAGAGGCCTTTGACTGTCAATTTCATATTTGGGGTACAGGCGGTCGCGACGTGCCAGTTGGTTGAAAGAAACACAGGCCGAGCAACCAAGGCATTTCCACGGCCTACCGGGCCTTTCCAAAGAATGCAGGCCCTGGGCGTGAATCGCAGCCTCATACACTGACAGTTGGGAGGCCCAACCGAACGAGGCCCAGTAGCTGCATCGCAAAGGCAGCATCATGGGGCCTTCCGGAAGCTTCTGGGCCCAGGCCAGTACAGCCAGGCTGCACGAGCAGGCCAGCTCTTTCCATAAAGGAAAGAGCTCTCCCCAGGCAGCCTCATGGAGGCACTCGCATGCTAGCGGCAGCGCTGCTGAAGCAAATGCTCGTGGGCTGCTGCTGGCGTTGAGAGGCGAGGTGCAGAACGTGAGGTCGTGCAGGGAAGCAGGGCGCTGCTGAGGGCAGCGCCATAGCCCAGCCACAGTAGCTGGTGGGCTTGGACTACAGTGAGGCGCATGAGTGGTCTTCGGGTGCAAGGGAGGAAGACGTGGGTGTAAAGTCAGGGAAGGGTGAAGGATGATGATGATGATGATGTGAGGGCACATACCTTGTATTGGCGATGGTCTGCATTTGGGCGACATCTTCAAGTACTTCGGGTTGCCGCTGATGTCAACAGTTGCATTGTCAATTATTAGGCTGATCGTAGCTGTGTAGGAGTAGGCTGGGCGCTGAGCGCCAAGTAGGAGTGTGAAGGGACTGGACTCTTGTGTTGTGGCGGAGAGAGAGAAAGCTCTCCTTGACATTGGTTTTCAGTACTACGAACCTCCATTGGTGTATTATTGGTGCAATGCTGCTCTCTGGTCACAGTGTGACTATGTGGCTTTTAATCTGATGGTGTAATCTGGAATTTGTCATCTCGTTGTTGCTTATTTTCCTTGCAATTGTGGATTGTGACTCCTGCCTCTGGGACACGACTCTTGCCTGTGGAACTTTCCCTTTTACTCGCGGGATGTGTCTCTTCAATACGACTTTTCATTATGAGACATGACTTTTGCCCCTAAGATTTGATTGTTTGCTGGGTGCCTGTTGGACTGGACTGCTGAGGTTCCCGACTGTGAGTTTTCTGAATTCAATGAACTCGGTCTTTCTTGACCAGGGCCTATGACCCGGAGACCCGAAATTGGGGCCTGAATCGTGGAAGGCCTTTCACTCTCGCCGGCCTAATTTCGAGGTCCTCCGAGAAAATTACCAATTTTATCTATCTACTATGAACTCCTCTCTTAGCTCTTTCATAATAGGACACAATATGCAGTGCTGTTTCTTTTTTTTTTCCTTTTTTTTTAAACCACTAGTACCTCCGAGCCTGTTTTTGCCGACCCTGAATTTCACTGCGCTTAGAGTTTGCCGAGCTTGGGTACCACTTCGTTTTCTTTCTGGTACTCTCACGGAAAGAACAAAAATAAAATAAAATAAGAAGAAAAGTTGCGGCCATGAACTCGTAAAAAAAGAAAAAAAAATAAAAAAAATGAAACAAAGCTTTGGCCGTGATTGCAGTTGTATACATTCTTGGAAGTGGCAGTGTGAATGTGCCCTCAGTGAGGGCATCTCTGCCCCGTGGCCAGGTTGTCAGATTCGAAAAAGAGAATAGAAGGGGAAAAAAACAGGCACACGGATCCGGCCGTGAAAATGGCTGGATACATTCCCCTTAGTACCAGTGTGATGAGTGTTACAATCCTCTGACAAAACACAACTTGAGCAGATCACGGACGGCTTGAGCAATTCATGGATTCCGCCCTGCCTTATTGGCAGCGGACTTATAAAAAACACACGAGCAAGAACAAAAAGAAAACAGTAACATCGAGAATGTGACCGCCTTACCGGTGAGGTGCATTCTGTGGAGGAAGATTCTAAGCACGACCTCCAAGACTACCCTGCCCGACATCATTGTAGTAGAGATAGCATTTTCTTTTTTTCCTTTTTCTTTCACTCGCGGGCAATATAAAAATCTGATTTATGGGACAGTGTTGACCCTGTGACCCATCCCCGATAACTTTGGGAACTGGCAAAACATCGTAATTTCCCAATACTGGCGGAGGTACTAGTGGTTTAAACAAATAGCATGCTTTATTATATATAATGCAAAAGGAGACCAGGAATCCCTCCACAACTCAACCCGGAAAACTGGGATCATTACCCAGATTAGGCACATACTGGAAACTGGGTCCGGAGTTCCTTTCTCCTGCCAAGCTACATGCTATTCCTGAACTGGGACGAAGCTGGGTTAACAAAGGACAAATCGCAATAGATGAAAAACTGCCAGCCTGTCTCTAGGTTGCATTTGGAGCCCAAAGAACTGACCCTCCTACCCCCGGGCTACCACTACCGAACTTCTCCCTCCCCTCTCACTTTTCGGCTATCCTCCCCTTAAACCCTAAACCCTACTGCTATCGTTTCTCCTTACTCTCTACCCCTCTATCTGGCTATGTCCTATGTTTTAAGAACTACTCGGTCCTTATTTGAAATTTTAGTGACTTATGAACCTTACCTACCTAAGCTTGACTTACTTAAGTTATTAGAATTGAACATTTTAGTGCCCTGTTCCTCTCCAAGTAAACTGTAGTCTGGAGTCTCGTATAGCTGCCACTTTTCTGTAGCCGAGTACCCTTTGGGTGAAAAGGGTCTTTAGCTCCTGCTCTCGGTCTGGGCATTGGTGGATCTGTCTCCGTATTCGTTTCCATTGAGCACAAACGTCTGTTTCTAGTAAATTATAGAGAGGCCCGCTTGCCTCTTGCTGATGCATTTGTCGCTTTTCAATAGTAATCTGACAGTGTCTCTTCCGTTTTGCCCATAGGATATACTGCCTTATTAGTTGAAATATGAGTTTCTCGAATGACCTCCAGTTGCTCGGCAGCTCGTGGCCTAGGAGTATGGTTGCCTTACTCTCTGGGAATGGTGACAACGTGATTTGACCCCAAAGGGACTTGGCCTTCTCCCATACACCTCTGCCTCTAGGCACGTTAGAAGACAATGTACCATTGTTTTTGGGACCTTCTCTTTGCAGAGTACACACTGTGCGTTGGCCTCACCTACCACTTCGTTGTGCCCTCACCCTGATCTTCCGCTTTCTTCCCCACTATTCGTCGCCGCTATTTCCGAGCTCGTATCTCGTCTGCCATGTTCTGGTTTATCCTGCTTCCGTTCCTCGTTCCCCTTTCCAATCTTCTTCCAACCCTTTTTCCCCCTCTTTTCCCTTTGCTCCTTTGGTTATGGCTTGTCTTGCTCTTGCCGTCCTTTCCGGTGGGCTTCAGTTCCCCCACAATGGTGTAACTCCTGTTCCCCTACTCCCCAGATGGCTCGGCCCGTTGGCGCGGGCTTATCGGCATGTACTCACGTCGCGCGTTGCCCCATGCAGTGCTGTTTCTATTAATTCATCTTTTGTAAACCAGCAATCTTTTGTAGGTTCCTGATAGGCAAATCTAACCTTATGTTGTCGCTGTGGTCTACCCCTGCGTCCATATCTGTAAATATCTTCCCCAACAATTTTATCCACATCATACTTACAATCCATATCTGGGGGAATCATAGATCTGCGTGTCGGAAACATGTCATTACGTACGCAAGGGAGTAACTTCGATGCATGAAACACGGGATACGTGTGCAAGTGTGGAGGAATTTCAACAACATAAGGACCATCTACATCACCAATCACATCAAGAATCTGCCAGGGTCCTCAATAGGCAGGTAATAATTTCTGAGAAATGTTCTCCTCAGGGAGAAACTCTTTTGAGTTCACCGGGACTAGATCGCCTACAACAAATTGCGAGGGTCTGCGATGGTTGTTAGCCTGCTCTATCATCTGGTGTTGTGCCTTACTAGTGTTCTCTTTTACTTTTTCCAGGTCTTTCTGATATTGGACAACGAATTCCCTGATTCCTGGCGGGAGTCTCTGTACTTGATCAGGGCTTAGACAGTCAATGGGTCTATGTGGGCGCCATCCAAGATGCAGTCCAGTCGGTGTTCTAGATGTAGCTAGATGCACAAAATTGTTGTAGGAACTTGCGACTTTGGCAGATGTTCATCCCAGTCAATCTGATCTGGTCGGATGTACATGCGCAACACTTGGTGCAGCAGCTTGCTCATATGCTCGGTCTGTCCATTTGTCTCAGGATGTCTACCTGAAGACATAGTCAATTTAGCGTTCATCAGTTGCTACCATTGTCCATTTGTCTCAGGATGTCTACCTGAAGACATAGTCAATTTAGAGTCGTATACGTTCATCAGTTGCTACCATTGCTCACTTGTGAACTGTGAATCCCTGTCACTACAATAGTCGAGGGATGCCCAAAGTCCTTCACCCAATGATTAAAGAATTCCCTAATCACCAATTCAGTTCTTGCTTCTCCATGGAGTGGCACAAACACAGCAAACTTGCTAAACCGGTCTAGTGTCAGCATAACCTGACTTTTCCCGTTTCTGCTCTTTATCTTAGTGTCCATAAAGTCTATAGACACGGAGTCCCTGGGTCCCGACAGAATAGGGAGCGGTCTGAGTAATCCAAGGGGAGGTTGTGTGGAACTTTTGTTCCTCTGACAACCTTGCACATAGGAGATGCAATCGTACTTCATTCCTGTCCACGTGTAGGAGCGTAGGAGGTTAGCATAAGTCTTCCTCCATCTGAAGTGCCCCTTAGTATTGTGGTTTTCCCCAAGTATTATGCTACGGATTTCTTTGCTGTTCGGAACACATAGTCGGTCATGGAGATCTGTCTTTTCAAACAGAAGTCCCTGCGTTACTCTATAGTCCGAGACTTTGTGAGGTGCCGTCTGCACCTTGCCAATCAACTGGCTATAGACTGGATCATTTGTATAGGCAGACTTGATTTTCTCTTGTAGCTCAGTGCTTGCATCTAAATATATGACAATAGCACCAAAAAAGGCAGCTCTTCTACTTAGCACGTCGGCGACGACGTTTTACTTTCCCTTTACTGGCTTTAGTTCAAAGTCAAACTGATCAATCTCCCCAACCCACCTGGTCAGTTTAGGTGTCATCCGGGCCTTGTTTTTTAGCCAGGGAAGTGTCTCATGATCCGAGTAAGCTTTAAAGTGGTGTCCTAGCGGATAATGTCGCCAATGATTCAATGCGTCCCTCAGAGCGAACAACTCTCTCTCGTAGGTAGAAGCGGCGACCTTTTCGCTAGGCAGTGTACATGACATGAATTCCACAGGTGTGTATCCATTCCCATCATCTTGCTGGAGTACAGCACCGATCCCCATTGACTGGCGTTAGTGGTTACGATAAAGGGTAGAGGTGACTCCACAACTTTCAACACCGGGTAATTAATCAAACATTTTTATTAAACGCTCGAAGGACGCAGTACAATCCAAATCCCATTTCCAAATAGTTTATTTCTTTAACAATCTGCACAATGAGCCAGCGATTACCATAAAGTTCCGAACAAACTTGCGGTAATAGTTGGCCAGACCAAGAAACGAGCGCAGTTCCGTCAACGTGCGCGGGTTAGGCCAATCTCTAATGGCTGCAATCTTAGCGTCTTCCGGTTTAATCCCATCACCATCTACCATATGTCCCAAGTAAAGGACCTGACGCTTTGCCCCCTCACACTTCTTCGGGTTAATCTTCAATTTCGCCTCTCGCAGTTTATTAAGCACAACTCGAAGGTGCTCCTCATTCTCGCTCAGACTCTTATTAAAAATCAATGTATCATCCAAATAAACAACAACAAACTTATCAAGCCAATCACGGAAGAGCTCATTCATACATCGCTGGAAGGTCGCAGGGGCATTTGTCAATCCAACCGGCATTCCCACATAGTGGCCATATCTAGTTCGGAAAGTTGTTTTATGTTGATCCTCAGGCAATACCTCATTTTTTTTTTTTTTTTTTTTTTTTTTTTTGGGGAACGAAGCTCCAATCTATTCGTGGGGAGCAGCACATGCTGGGAACGGGGCCCAGCATCCCATATGAAAATTTGCATAGAATTTTGAAAATTTGAGATACCAGGGCTATTACCCGGCTTTGACCAAGAAAAACTTGAGCCACTTAGAGAGTTACCGACGAAATTCGGAAATAGGAAAACATCAAAAAACGACTCAAAACCCCCCCATCAATCCTCTTTACCTCACTCCGGCAAGACTTACTACAGCAGAGCCACCATCTCCGCCGCTGCTATACCCTATTTCCATCCGACGAGCTAGCCCCCTCACAAGTAGGACGCTTGATATCCCACCGTCTACTTCTCCCACTCACCTCTTTTTTGAGAAACAGAAACATATGCACAATTCAGAAAGAGACTCAGACACCCCCAATCAAACCCCTGTACCCCACTCCGGCAAGACTTACTGCAGCAGAGCCACCATCTCCGCTGCTGCTGTACCGTATTCCTATCCTACCAGCTAGCCCTCTCACTAGTACAGCGAGTGATATCCCACCATCTCCTTCTCCCTAAGATACCGGGGCCATTACCCGGCTTCGACTGAGAATCAATCTGAGAACTATTGAAGAAACTACCGTGGTGGTCCTACAAATGCTCAAACCCTTCGAAATCCCTAACCAACCCCTCCAAGGCTCTCCAACACTGTCTTACTCCTTACCGAGCTCTTCCAGGCCTCACGCTCCCACATCCTGTTGGGTTACAGGGCACACAACTCACAACAGCTCCGACCAGCGTTGTTCGAGCAGCAACCCTTGGTTGTCCCGTGGGATGCCCACCCCAAAGCATCCCCAGATCTCTCTACCAGGCCTCACGCTCCTGCTTCAGCAGGTTACAGGGCAACACCCCAGCACCGGCCAGCGTCGTTCTGGCATCGGACAACCGCAAGTCACTGAGTATTACAACATCGAAAACCACCGAAGATGAGTTGCTAGGAGTCCCTAGAGCCCTAAAACATTCTTAAGGCCACCAAGGGGAGTAACACACAAAAAAGGAAAGCAAAAAATCCAAACTGGAACCACCGATGTACAACCTTCCACTCAACTTTTTGAGGAAAACCAAAGGCCTCATAACCAGTCCTCGATCCTACACACGGCTAGTCTCATACGCTCCTATGCTAGGGTTACAGGACGCCACCATGCCCCGATACCGACCAGCCTAGTATAGGCGGTAGGGAGTGCCTTCCTCCCTCGACATCTCCCATCAGCCGCACGCCCCTGATAGTGACAGGGATAAAACCCCGACAACGGCTACGTCGAACGGGCTGGTTCTGCCTTCCTCCCTCGACAGAACTCTCCAAGCCTCACGCTCCCCCAGGTTACAGAGCAAAGCTCCAGCATCGGCTTGCGTTGTCCCAGCCACGTCCTTCTGACCTAGTAACAAAGACATGGGCCTCCCTTGTTGCTCCCCCCATTCATACTTCTCACCTGTCAGTGTGAAACATCTGCTTCGCTTAATCATGTGTGTTTTTCCTTAGCGACAACGAAGTACAAAATTTGATCCGAACTTCGAAAATTCCTTGGTATAGAAAATTAAGGAGTTAGACATGATGACATCAAATATCGAATTAAAAAAGGAGCCCAAACTTATGCACACAAATATGGAGAACTACGTTAGATTTTGAATTTGATCAAGGATGGATAAACGTAGAACATCAATTCCACGTTAAGAAAATCAATTTGAAACCCTTTGTAATCCAAAATTGAGTAATCATTCATTAGGATGAGAGCAAAAGAACTATGATTGCGAATTTCAGATTAGGAATCGTGCTCAGAGAATACAAATCTAAGATGCAAAACTCTGCTCAGAAAATGCGAATTTCAGATTAGGGATCTCGCTCAGAATGATTAGGGTAAAAAAATGAATTTCAGATTAGGGATCAAATGCATCCGGAACCCACCTACGATCACCATGAATCAGATTTTAAACAGCACAATCATAGCAACGAAATCATGCAAAAACAACCTCAGAAAGAATTCCCAGATCACACCAGCATCAGAATGCATCATCTCAAAAAATTCCAGATCATGTTTTTCGACAGAAAAGCAAAAGCTCAGTAGGGATTTTAATGTTTGTAATCAAAAGGGAAATAACACCTCAACCATCTAAGAGAAACTGCAGATTATCCACATAATTCCTTACCAACCCCCCCCCCCGCACATGTCATGTTCTCTCTCTCTCCCAACCTTCACCTCCTCCTTCATCGGCTTCAAAAGCGTCTCAGCTGCTCGTGACCTACATCACATCTAACCAAAAGGCTGAACGATGAAGATTGTTGGACCGTGGCCAACTAACCACAACACAGCCACGTGGCGAGCCCAAACCGCCAAACCTGTCGACAACCCCTCGCTGACCGTCCGCAGGGAGAAAGAACATCTATGGCGGTAGAACCTACTCGATCCGCCATCTCTCGTAGCCCGCCGTTCGAATCTTCACGAAGAGCAGACCTGCCACAAACGAGCGGAGAAGAGCTGCTCCCTGCCAGTCGTCACGCGCCCACGCCATACTAACGAATCGTGAGTCCCACGAGGCGCCACCACCCACCCTTACCCCCTGCCCCGTCATCCTCCATCGC
Source organism: Chara braunii (assembly GCA_003427395.1). NCBI lineage: Eukaryota > Viridiplantae > Streptophyta > Charophyceae > Charales > Characeae > Chara > Chara braunii. The sequence continues at coordinate 7,488,528 of BFEA01000007.1, read as the reverse complement.
CCCCTGTCACCATCAACCCCACCCTCTTCCCCCAGGCCTCACCGCTTATTGCTGCTCCCCATCACCGCTCGTCGCCACGCCCCGCCATCCCGCGCCTCGTGCTTTCGCCCTGGCTTCGTGGATTGTAGTGGTGCTGGCGGGGCGCGGAGCTCCCGCCGTCGCTGCGCCCCGATTGTCCCCCACCCCCACCCCCCCTGTCCTACCCTAGTGTTAACCACCCGGGACCATCACCCATTGCCATATTGGCAGGGTGACCTGGCCGGACAATGGTTTCAGGCACCCGGGCTAGGCCGATTGCAAAACAACCTTGGTGAAATATCTGCAACCCTGAACTCTATCCAGGAGATCATCTATCCGTGGTAGTGGCTCAGCATTCTTAAATGTTATTGCGTTGAGTCCTCTATAGTTTATGCACATACGCAGCTCGCCGCCCTTCTTTGGCACAAATAAGAGTGGTGCAGCAAATGGCGAGGAACTTGGTTTAATCCACCCCTTCTCAAGCAACTCATCCAATTGCTTTTGCAGTTCATCCAACTCTTTTGGAGACATCCTATAGATAGGGCCCTTGGGAGTCCGGCTATCGGGTTCTAACTCTATCCGGCGTCGCTGAGAATACCCTTACAAGGGTATCCGCCCTGGTTTTTGCAAGCGAAAAAAAATAGGTTTGGTTTAAAGTTGAAGTATTTTGCGCGAGGCGCGGCTGCGTTTGTGGTTTACATTGGCTGGATGGTTGACTATAGTAGAGAGTGTGTGGGTGCGCAGACTTAAGGCACGCGTGATTTCGGTTGCTTGTGATGATTGTTGAAAACCGGCGTTGATCGTCGGCCATATTTTTATTTCTGACTAAACTCTAGCTAAAAAGATTATGTTTCGTTGACGAATTGCGCTTACCTGTGACTTGTGCGTACGTGCGGAGGGCGACGTTGACAACAATGTGGTTTTGAAAACGTTTCGATAGGTCTGCACGTCACGCAATATCGATTTATTTAGGTATCCGTCAAAACTAGACCCAGCGTTGGGCCTAGTACTATTGGTTACGGTATTGGACTTCTAACCAGAAGATTCAAGGATCAAGATCGAGCGGTGGCGCCGCAGGGATGTCAGAGTAGCGCGGAGTGACCAAAGGGTTGAGGGCCCGACGGGGCAATCCCCCTTTGTTTTGCCATTGGCGGAGTCGGAATAGTACTAGGAGTTTCCTTTTTTCCCCGTCTGTTGTTTTTCGATGACTAGTAGTTCTAGGTATTTTATTATTTTTATCATCGATATTATTTGACTTTATGCTTTCTTAAATCCGGACGCGACATCGACCACGGGTGGCCGTCTCGGCAGTTGAGGACTTTGAGCCCACACTTCTTCGGTTGGATGGCGGGTTCCTGCAGAATTGGGATGGTGAGCCATACTCAGGCAGGAAGGCCGGGGCACAATAAGGAGGCCCACAACTTATCTTAGTGTCGAGCAACCACATGGGATTTTCTTATGCTTCGGCCTTCAAAGTTCCCAAGGGACTACCTGTTATTACCACCGAGATCTGCATAGGACCGGTGCTTTTAGGCCCATGCATGGGCCCTTTAGCAAGAACCGCACCCCCGGCCCGACATTTAGTTTGCTGTGCAGGGGCTTGTCTGTTGAGGGGTCCGAGGAGGCAGGGAGCTCCGTCTGAGAGGAACGGGTCACAGGAAAAATCAACAAAGGCGTGCGGTGGTGTTGGCGTGCAAAATCGTCCGTTAGATTTGGGTATAGAGGCGAAGTACCAGTCGAACCGTCTGCTAACTAACTCCCCTCGGGCTTTTTCATAATAGCCTGGGCCGCTGGGAGGCTTACAAGCCAACTTCAGAATTACGCAGCGGCGGGCGATTCGATAGAGCTTGGCCAAGTCGGCGGTCACAGGGCGGACGAGGTTCCCGATGGCCTGGGGGTAACAATAGGTGGCTCGACAGACCATAAAGGGAGAGAGTCTTCTTATCTCGTTTTGTTTGAACGTTGCCTACCACACCGCTATTTGTCGTGTTGGCCGACGTGCTGCGCTATTTTGGCCGGCAAAAGAAAAGAGGAGCGGAGAAGAGACGAGTTGTGTGGTGGAGCAGGACAAGGCGGGCTAGTTACTTCACACTTCGTTGTTCCTGAGTGGAACTAGGCGAACAAAAACTCGATTTGGGAGTCACACACACGACGAGGTGAGAGGACAGACCGGATTTGAGGTTCAGGCATGGGTTTAGCCACCATCAGCGTAAGGGACTGCGTGGTGGCATTGTGAGAGGAAGGGAAGCAAACCGGGACGCAGGTAACGCCTGGTGCATTTGAGACAGACGACGAGCGAAGTGACGAGAGCAGAGAGAGTGTAGCACCTTCGATTCGTAACAGATTTTGATGAGCTAACAATCGAGCCCGAGGTCTTGATGTGGGGCAAAACCGAATTCTGCGTTAGTTCGTGAAAAGTTAGTAGGTTAAGAGTCAGTAGAAAAGGGGAACCGCGCAGAGGGTTGACAGAGATGGAGATAGTGAGGGAAAGGAGCGAAGATCTCACCCGTTCCATGATGAAAATGGGTGAGTGATGGGTCGAGTTCGGGGATTGATAGTATCGCGAATCTGATAGTTATGTCGGATTCTTTATCCAGGCAACGGGCTGATGGGTGCGACCACAGGGAGCTGCGCTCTTTCTGTTTTGTTTAAGAGAAACAGTGGTGATGAATCTTCCATAGTTTAGGGGAAGATTCATTCTCATCGCGCTGATACTTCGATTGAGGATCTTTATATTCGTGTTTGTTTGTGCCATCGTGAGGTCGCGGTGCCCCTCGTGATGGTACCGATCATCGTAGTTCAGCTTGCTCGCTCCCTTCGAGATCGTAGCCTCCGCTAGTTGTTTCCATGGTCGCACCTTTCGTCATCTTGTTTCTGCTCCCCGTCTAGGCGGTGGCCTTCTCGATGGTCACGGTAGTGGTAGATGGATGGTCTGTAAAAAAGGGGGGAGAGAGAGAGTACTCACCTAGAGTCAGCGAAGCAGGATGGATTGAATGTCGGGTACCATTGCCGGGTTAGTACGGGTTGAGCTGGGCAAAATTGACCACGTATCGGCCCATATATCATTGGTAGATTCACTCCGGTTCTGTTTTAAAGCACTGACACGTGGAGGAGCTGGTATGTGAAAGTATTGGACTGCAGATGCGAGCTCGAGTTCCAGTTAGTAAAAGCGCTCGAGTGACACTCGGGAGGTCCTCGACTCAATCCTCATCAACCTCACGTATGTGGGCAAGTTCAGCGCCGACTGTGTAGAGAGATGCCATCGTGGCATCAAGTGGAAACTTCTACGGAACTGCAAGGGCAGGCGGCTATTTGGTAACGGTAGACACCAGCCACACAGTTGAAGACCTGCTTGGTGGCCGGGATGGTGCTTACTTTACCAGTCGGAGGAGCGAAGAGAGCAAGTTGCCGGTCTAAGGACGTATCTACAGAACAGTACGTCTCCCATCGTATTGTGCGAGGTGGCACTGATCTAGTGGTAAGATTACAGGCCTACCCTCTTGTTAAAATGGTGTCCGTCCTACTGGCTGTGTTAGCCAGGGGCGAGCCGCAAGGATGTAGTTTATTTGTTGCCATCTCATTTCGGGCTACGAAGCACGACAGGGGTGGCTGAACCCTTCAAAACGGTCATTGCCGCGAGGAGGAGAAGTCGCCTGGGAAGTCAACAGCTGGCCGTTTGACTCTGATTGACCAAGCTGCTGCACGAGTCTGGCCGCCATTGCGGGGCCCTTAGGCGAGTCAAGGCAACAAGGCCCTCTCCTGGGAGTTGAGTTGTCCCTCTCTTGTATCTCGAGCGTTTGAAACCCTTTATCTTCTGCCCTTCTTACTCTTAAGTCTAGTCCGGTTATGAGAGCAAGGTGGCAGGCGGGATTGAAACCCGACCGCAGCAAGACTCTGTGGGGAGTCAACCCACCGATTGCGGGAGCTCTGCCGGAACCTAGGCGAGGTTCTGGGGGCAGGGAACTGAGAGGTAACCATTGCTTTCCTTTTATAAACCTAATTATCACCCCTACTTGTACGTCCTGCTATGGTTGACTTTCAGTTTGACTTTTAGGACAAACCAGAGTTAATAAAAGAAGTGATTGTGCAAGTTGCAGTTTCAGTTTTGTTGGTTTGACTGAAAGCAGATTGTGGGGTTGCATCTGGGGGAAAGGTGGGAGGAAGGTTGTATTGCCTGTGTTTGACTGGGTCAACCAAAGGCTGGGAGAGTCTCCATAAGATTGGAGGACCCAGTGCTATGCTTATTTTTTTGATTGCCTGAAGGACCAGACAGGTTCCCATAAGATTGGGTGGTCTGGTTGCTTTGACTTGTGAGGGCTGCATGTGTTTGACTTTCAGGGACCAAGCATTTTTCCATAAGACTGGATGGCTTGGTTGCCATGTTTTCTTTGGGGTTTCTTATATTTTGTTAGTTTCTGAAGGAGAGTTGGGCACGTTCCATAAGATTGATGGCCCTAACTCTCTTTTGTTTTGTTTTTTGAGGGAGAAATCCAAGCAAAGGACTGGACAGGTTCCCATAAGATTGGGTGGTCTAGTCTGGAGCCGCGCACATGTTGGAGCCAAAGGCTAAATTTGTTTATATTTTATATAACTTACTTATGAACAGACTAGTCAGACATTTTTCCATAAGATTGGATGGTCTGACTATAGTTTATGACCAATTGAAGAGAGTATGAATTAATAATAAAATTGTTGTAAGAAGGGACAGGCTGAATCTTGATCTAAGGTGATCGGTTCAGTCATATGTTGCCCTAAAAGAAAAGTGCAGACAATTATATATAACTTGGATACTTAAATGGTCCAGGGCGACTAGGCTGGCTAACCTAGTCATATGCCCGAAGAAGAGAAAATTTGTAGTGACCTGTGTTTGTGTATATTCTATGGTTGAGCTAGACAGGTTCACATAAGATTGGGTGGTCTAGCTTTATACCTTGTCCCTTAATGGTGGTTATCTTTCCTTTTGCTAGGTAATTTTCTTCAAATTCTGTTTAATTTCCTTTGCCTTTTCTTCCTCCCCTCTCATTTTCCTCTTCACTTTGCACCAAATGACCCAGTATTCCGTTTCCACTTGCTGTTGGACTAGGCTCCAAGCCTCTTGTCTGTGCACTGCTTGTTTATCTAATGTTTCTTGACATCTCTTTCTCCAGATTGTCCATTAGGCAGCCTTTCAGAGTATTTGAAAGGTATTATACTCCACTGGGGACCACTCTTCGGGGATATGGAACCCTAGTAGCAAGAGGATAGGGTTGGCTGCCAGCTGCACTATAGAGAGTGTCTCCCATATTGTGTATATTTCTGCCATAAGTGCCTTGTCTTGGGACACTGGATGAAATAGTGAAAAATGTCTTCTATTTGTTCCTCTGAGAAAGTAGCGCATGGTTCTTTAAGAGGATTTATGTCTTCCTTTCTCCTCCGTTTGTTTAGCCACTGGTTCAACAGGACCGCTAAATAAAGTATCAATCATTGTAGGCTTCTAAATTTCGGGGGGTGGAACGTCGCTAGTTGGTTCCAAGGAATGTTGTTAAGATTTCCTATATGCACTTCTAAGTGCCTTTTGCTATTATGGGTTCTGGGGCAGCTGATCTGTGTCTTAGTTTGTAACCTATTCTTGTTGAATAATTAAGGAGGTTAAATTTGAGGGTTGTTCCTGTATTCCGTTGTTTTAGATTCCAAGCCCATGGAGTTGGGTCGACTTCAAGGTTTTCTAACTTTGTTTGGGGGTGATATATTGTTAGGTCTGTGTTTTCTACTACTCCTATTTTTCTGAGGTTGCTCCTTCTAACAGAGACTTGTGCTTCTGACTTCTTACTGACTTTACTGTAGGTTCCTCTATTTTGTGCATTCCTCATTAGCCTCTTCTCTACCCCAGTAGGCTGGCGCGTGCTCGTGAAAGCCAATGTGGGTCATCACTGCCCAATCACCACTCCCTTTTCTTTTTAAGTACTGGAAGCCAATACTGTGGGATTCCCGCACTGAGCTCTTGTCGGTTATGGGCTAGGTTATGGCAACCATTGAGGCTGTTTCTGAGTTGTCTCTCGTTCTTCCAATCCTTTCTGTTGTCGTCCCAGATGTGTTTGATTTGCCAGACCCCTTTCTCTAGCCATGACCCCCAACGAGCGTCTTTTGTTGTTAGGGTGAAAGGATTCCCTTCCCTCGGTGCTGTCCATGGATTGCAGAAAAGAGGTTGTCTAAGGATCTCCTCCTTGTTTTGTGGCTTCCTCACTTAGGCTGGGAAGATTTCTCTCCGGGATTTGAGGATTTCCTTCCAAAAGTGAAGTCTGGGATCCTTCTTGTTTGTGTGGCCTCCGGCGTTCTGCCTCTTAGGGACCATGATTTGCTCATCAACCAAAAGGACCCCTCCATGTTGGGTGGTGTGGTGTACACCGGGAGTTGCTGAATTCCTTCCATTGCTAGGGGTCTCCAAGGTAGCTTGGGGCGCGTTAGGAGTTTGAGGATCCATTTCGTTTGGAGAACTTTTATCTGTGTTGCAGGGTCGAGGACGCCCAACCCACCCTGTCCTTTCTTCCTTGTGACGTATTGCCAAGTCACCTGTGGCACACTGCGCAGTCACACGGGCCTGCAGAGCCCAACCAACGTTCTCAGCTTAAAAGCCTGAAAACAAGGGCCTACAGGCCCTGTGTCGCTTTCAGCCTAAAAGCCTGAAAACGACGGCTTACAGGCCCGGTGTCGTGTCAGACTGACAGCCTGAAAATGAGGGCCTACAGGCCCTGGGTCGGTTCGGCCTGACAGCCTGAAAACAAGGGCCTATAGGCCCTCATTCTTTAGCCAGAAGCTACCTGGAAACTACCCGGAAGCTTCCTCGGGGGCTAGCACGTTCTCGCATTGGCAAGAGCAGCCTCCCAGAAGCTTCCTCAGGGTCTAGCACGTTTGGGCATTGGCAAGAGCAGCCTCCTGGACAGGCCAGCACTACATAAGACTGGCCCGCCCTACAGGCAGGTAGGTAGTTCATAGGGACTGGCCAGGCACTTCACGTGCAGTTCAGGAGGCAGGAGGTAGTCTTCAGGATTCGGCAGCAGCACTCTGGAGGAGCGCTGCAGTAGTAGTCTTCAGCGCTGGGCGCTAGTAGGAGCTAGAGTAGCATTGGAGAGGGAGAGAGAGAGATGGTTGGCGGAGGCCAGGGAGACTTACCTGTGGCGCCATAGCTCCAGCTTCGTCTTCAATGTACCTGCAACAAGGCGCCACCTTCACAGGTTAGTACCGGACTGTGTGTGAGAGAGAGAGAGAGAGAGAGAGAGAGAGGGAGAGAGAGAGAGAGAGAGAGTTCTTCTTCTTCCTCTTCTAAGTCCACCATCTCTTCTTCACCCTCTCGCTACCTGACTTCTCAGTATCTGCGGACTACGAGAGAGAGAGGGAGAGTTGTGACCTTGGGACTTGACGACATTGGGTCCAGACTCGACATTGGGATTCAGACATTTGACGAGGGATTATTTGGGGCCTGTGCCGAAGGCTTGGTGTTGACGACATTCCCATCTTCCCCTCTTCTTCGTCTAACCCCCCTCTTCTTCGTCTGTGTATGGTTGGGGACTGGCGCATTCTTCCTGTGTGAGCGCCAGGCCCCTTCACACCATGGAATGATGATGATATATGTTTGGGGCTGCATTGCAACATTGATTGTTCGGATCATTGGTATCTATGTCTTCCGCTGCGCTATCTTGTACTTTGTGAGAGGTGTCAGTTCTGCGACACCACCTTTGTGATGAAGTGTTGTTTGGAGGTGTCCCCTGTCCACAGATAGGAGGGTGCTTTCTGCTTGAGTACTTTTAGCGCTTGGTGTTCCGGGAAGAAAAAGGCTTCTACGTACCACAACATCGAGAAGATTGAGGAGTTTAGGATCAATGCTCGGTCTGCTCGAGAGGATCAAGGAATGTGCATGTTGTTTCTTGGGAAATGTCCAAATGTGAATTGAGGGTATGGATATGCCAGAGGAGAGGGTACTTGATTACTTGACATTACCTGGTCGGTTTTTCTGAATCATCAGTTACCCCTTCCCTTTCCCATACATTCTCCATCCCTTTCCAATCAGTGACCCCCTCTCGTTCCCACACTCCTACAGTAGCATGCGCATGGGCGGCATGGCTGCACCAAAAGCAACTTCCAAATTTGTGTTCGTTCTTACAGCATTTGAAGCACAAGCTTTAAACGGTCAACCTTTTTCATCACCGTTCAAGGAGTGTGCATGTTGTTTCTTGGGAAAGGCGCAAATGTGAAATTGAGGGTATGGATAGGCCAGAGGAGGGTACTTGATTACTTGACATTACCTGGTCGTTTTTTTCTGAATCATCAGTGACCCCTTCCCTTTCCCATACATTCTCCATCCCTTGCCAATCAATGACCCCCTCTCGTTCCCACAGTCCTACAATAGCATGGACATGGGCGGCATGGCTGCACCAAAAGCAACTTCCGAATTTGTGTTCGTTCTTCCAGCATCTGAAGCACAAGCTTTCAATGGTCAACCTTTTTCATCACCAGTCAAGGATTGTGCATGTTGTTTCTTGGGAAAGGTCCAAATGTGAAATCGAGGGTATGGATAGGCCAGAGGAGGGTACTTGATTACTTGACATTACCTGGCCCTTTCCCCCTCCCATACATTCTCCATCACTTTCCAATCAGTGGCCCCCTCTCTTTCCCACACTCCTAAAGTAGTGTGCGCATGGCTGCACCAATAGCAACTTCCGAATTTGTGTTTGTTCTGGCTCAGACTTTCTTTTAACCTCCTAAACACAGCGTAGAGAGCTGTGCTGGCTGAAGAGATGTTTGTTTGTCTGATATGTCTAGCCCCAATTGCGGGGACGGGGGCTGGGAAATTGGGTTGAACAGGATCTGTTGTTGAGACATACTTGTTCCAGCTGTGTTTTTGGACCTTGTCCGGATGGTCTTGCTGAACCATTAGGACCTGTGAAGTGTGGCCAGATGTCTGACCCGCTACCAAGGACTACTGTGTCCTGATCTTGGAATGTGGAACAGATATTCTTTACGGTTAACTCATTCATGTGACACATTCCTGAACCCCTGTTGCAGGTGCCCCCCTATTTGGTCAGGAAGACTTTCACCCAGATTTTCTCATTCATCAATGTTCAACTGCTCAACAGGTATGTTATGATTTCTGCATCCCTTTTGCCTCTTGCAATCAGACTCGTTTTCAAACACAC
>BFEA01000007.1:7403958-7459899 GCA_003427395.1 Chara braunii | reverse complement strand
ATATTCCAATTGTGATCTTCGCAGTGTCATATTGTGATTGGTTGTTGGGAGTGTATCAGAGAGAGAGAAACACTGAGTGTATTCTCCCCTTGTGTGCATAGTTGTTATTCCGCTGCTTATCTCTGGTCTGTGTGCAGTTGGACTCTGTTTCCTCCTCCCCTTTGTCTCATGCATGTATGGGCGTGTGTGAGTTCTTCTGTGTGTGAGTGGCAAGCAAATTGTCAGACAACCAAGTTCATAACAACTTCGTCTTCGGGCACTCTGCAGACCACCTCGCACAAGTCGCTCAAGCAGCGCTTCCGCATGGCTTACGCAGGAATGAATGAATGGCTGGGCGCAGCCTCTTGATTTATACTTCTGTAACTCGTTGGTCTGCCCCTTTCCCATGCCCTTGGTGCACACAGTCCCACACGGTACTTGCTTGACTGGACTCTGACTGATTGGGACCGGTACCGCTGACTGCATGGGTTTGCACTGCCAACTCGATGCAGTCGCACTGCCGATGTAACGCAGTTGGGCTCACCACTTGCCCACTTGCCTCTGTCCGAACGTGAGACAACTTCGAAAGGCCACTTCCGGACCTTCCGGAAGTTTGTGGGCTTGGCCTTTCGAACACTGTAGCAGCTACGACCTTGACCTTTCAGGACTATAGCAGCTACGACCTTGACCCTTCAGAAGAGCTACAGCTACGACTTCTAGAACTCACTAAGACCTCTATCCTACAGGTCTACAGATCGAACCCCTACAACCTATGGACCTACAACACCCTACCAAATGTTGTGAATACACAGGTCACGGGTTCAACTCTCGGGTCGACACAGATACTGTACACAGGTAAGGTAAGAACTAGGGGTCGAACCCTGGGATCAGCATTCGCTACTGCTAACAGGTGAATACCCTTTCACTCCCGCCGGCCTAAATTCGGAGCCGGCCTAAATTCGAGGTCCTCCGAGAATAATTCAGTCCAAGACCGGATTTTTACCTTTCCTTTCTCTCTCGTAGGTTCTAACTACGTCGGGAGCTGTTTCTAGAAGTTCAGTTCTAGTAAACCAGCGGTCATCCTTGGGTTCCTGATAAGCAAATCGGACCTTATACTGTTTCTGTGGACGACCTCTACCTCCTGTTCTGAATACGTCTTCACCTAACAATGCCCTCACTGTCATATATTCCATCCATGGAGGGATCATGGACCTTCTTGATTGTTATGATACTGACCAATTTCGAGATACACATCCATCAGATAGTACAATGTCGTCCAATTGCAGAAAGAAATGAATGAACTTGAGAGGAGAGAGAGGGTTAGAAGTAGAAGAAGAAAGAAGAAAGAAGAAGAAGATGATGTACACGAGCATAGACAAATGACAAGGCTCTTCTTCTTCGCCCAACAATCTCCTCCTCCTTATTTTCCCCTTCTCTTATTCATACAAGAAATAATAATACAATGTTGAATGGCTGATCCAGAATCAATGTTCGAGTTCCTCTTCTACTGCCGGCATCACTTGAGGTCCACCATAGCCATGACCGACTCTTCCTCCCTTCCTCATCATAGGTCGAGGCTATGGCGGACTACTAGGCCTTGCCCAGATGCCCAAAGGACAACCCAAAGCAGCTATGGCTGCTTCACTCAGGCCGCCATGCCCAACTCTGCCTTGAAGCTTCTTGGTGTGGCTCTCCCCAATTGGGGACGCCCTGCTGCAGCGCCCACCAAGGTGATGAAGATGGCTGCCACCATAGCCAGGTAAGTGACCCTGGCGATCCTCCCCCTTCCTGTCCTTCTTCCTCCTCCGTGTCCTTCACCTTCCCCCAGCAACGCTGCTCCTGGATAGCGCTGCTCCAACCGGCGCTCCAACCAGCGTGTCGCCAAACTTGCACACCGAGAAAGAGGACGGGCTCTTCGCCCGACTGGGAGATATAGCGGCCTGCTTGCCTCTTCGGGCGGTGACTTCCAGGCCACTCGGCCTTCCAAGCAACCGGTACCTCCTCCCTTTTGGAGGGAAACATCATTGCAGACTCTGATATTGCCTGTACAGGCCCTAGACCCAGACTGATTGGACTGGTATCTGCCTAGACCTAACCTACAACTACTGGGCCTCTAAAAATGCCACTTTTGTCTTCTTCTGCTCGGCCTCCAGTACCCGCACATCTACCTCTTCACGGTGTGGTACCGGCCTACCCGCTACTTGAGTGTTTTTCCTGCTGCGATCCCTCAATGTCATGGCCACAGGTAAGTACCGGCCCTGAGGGCCCAATGAACGAGCAAGTGCCCTTGTGGGCCACACACACACTCAAGCCAACCAGCACTTAGACAGGCATGGCCACACACACACTTAAGCCAACCAGCACTCAGACAGACATGCAGTCCAGCAAGCGTGCACACACAGACTTAGTGGCAGGCGGGAAACTCAACAAGGCATTCAGTCTATGGGCAAAACTCAGAAATCTGTTGTGTGTTTCAATCCATGTTTGGACGGGTCGTCACATTACCCCCCCCTCAAGAGCGAGGTCCCTTCGAGTGAGTAACTCATTCCGAGTCCTCGACAAACGCATCGTAAGCCAGCAAGGCAAAGAGGTTCCTAGAATACTCTGTCGCAGTGAGCCTTGCGGAGATCTTAGGAGTAGCGTTAGCTGCGATTTGTCACTCGTAGGCTTTAACAACGTGTGGTGCGCTGCGTAGCAATTCCTGTTTGGAAATCCAGTATAGATCTTCCAACGGGTGATACATGAAGTGAACTTGGTACTATCTGTTGCGTCCCTTCCCTACGTGCTGTTTAATTATGTCTATCTCATACCCACCTTTGATTGCACGAGGGATCATGTCTTCGCGATAATCGAACGCCTTAGCGTCACGGTGGAGGTACAGTTTTGATGCGTGGAACACGGGGTATGTGCGCAGATGGGCTGGCACATCAACTACGTACGAAGGGCCAAAGTGATCTTCGCCAATCACATCCAAAACTTCGCACGGACCATAGTAGAGTCGGAGAAGTTTGCGAGAGACTCCCTCTTCTTCTGAAAATTCAGACATCTTGACCCAGGCATAGCTCCCTACCTGAATATCGAACGGTCGGCGCCTCTTGTTTGCATGATGGATCATGGCGTGATGTCGCTTGGTCATTGCTGCAATGGCAACTTTGAGCAAGTGATCATACTTGGCCCTGAACCCAGGCTTGCCGGGTGTTAAGCCAGCTGGCTGTTCAGGGAATAGGTAGGAGAGCAGATTACGGATCTGCCAACCGTAACGCAACATGTTGGGTGTCATGTCGGTGGCAGAATGGACGGAGTTGTTGTACAACCCCTTGACAGAATACAGTTGTTCATCCCATGTTTCCTGATTCGGAATAATCAAGGCGTGGAGAAGTTGAAACACAGTCTGGTTGATCTCCTCAGCCAAACCATTGGCTTAGAAGTGTCGGCCAGATGTCATACACAGTCTGATCCCTAGTTGAGACGTGAAGTCCCTCCATTCAGTACTAATGAAGCGCGGATCCCGATCGCTCACAAGAGTCGTCGGGGTTCCGAACTGCAGAATGTACTTCTATTGGAACTCACGGATCAGTAGTTCTGTTGGAGCATGAGGTGGCAAAGGAATCAGATTAAGGAACTTAGAGAATCGGTCAACAATCACCATGACTTGTGAGTAGTCGTTCTTACTTACCTTTCCCAAGTCGGTGAAGTCGATGGAGACAGACTCCCCGGGACCTTCGGGAATGGGAAGGGGTGTGAGTAGCCCCATGGGCTTTTGTTTGCATGGTTTGATTTGTTGACGAACTTGACATTCAACCACAAACTTTTCAGCAGTCCCTTTCATGCCAGGCGAATCAAACTGTCTCAATAGATTTGCGTACATCTTTGCCATGCCGAAGTGTCCACTCCGGCCATGAGCCAAATCCAAAAAGTGCGTGCAGAGAGGCTCATGGTTGGGCACACACAAGCGGTCGTGGTTCCCGTAGCGACGAAAAATCATTCCTCCATATTCATGAAAATCAGGCTAACTACTAGGATCAGCCCGCAACCGCTCAAGGATGGGACTAAGTTCCGGATCCTTGGTTGTATGCTCTACGAGCTCCTACTTCAGTTTTTTCCGGAGGTCGTAGGATTTCACAAGGCAAGTCATGTACTCAGGGTGGCGAGACAAAGCATCAGCTACTCGGTTATAACAACCCTTTTTGTGCCTTAGTTCGAAGTCGTAGATGTCAATTTCATGGAACCAGTGAAGTAATGTAGGGGGCAGGGTAGTTTGTTTTTTAATCCACTTCAGAGTCTCGTGATCTGTGAACACTTTGAAGTGGCGTCCCAAGAGATAGTGCTTCCAATGGTCCAAAGCCATACGCAAAGCATAGAGCTCGCGCATGTAGGTGGAAGTGGCTACCTTTTCGTTGGGCATGCGTTTGCTGTAATATTCAAGCGGCCGCAAGCCATCGCCGTCATCTTGCTGCAGCACTGCGCCGATTCCATACTGACTTGCATCCGTAGTAACTACGAATGTTAGTTTGGGATCTGCAATGCGGAGTACTGGGTAACTTACCAAGGCTTCTTTCAAAGCTCGAAAGGCGTCCTTGCATGCGGTGTCCCAAGAGTAGGGAACATTCTTACTTGTTAACCGGGACAAGGGGCGAGCAACAATAGAGAAGCGTGGCACAAACTTTCGGTAGTATGATGCGAGACCAAGGAAAGAGCGCAGTTCGCGGATGTTCGTGGGCTAAGGCCAATTGCGTATGACTTCAACCTTGGTTGCCTCAGGCTCTAGGCCTGCAGCGGACAACTGACGCCCAAGATAGATGCCGCTATCCTTCCCAAACTCAGATTTCTCTAGGTTGAGATGCGAGACCAAGGAAAGAGCGCAGTTCGCGGATGTTCGCGGGTTGAGGCCAATTGCGTATGACTTCAACCTTGGTTGCCTCAGGCTCTAGGCCTGCAGCAGATAACCGACACCTAAGATAGATGCCGCTATCCTTCCCAAACTCAGATTTCTCAAGGTTGAGATGGAGTTGCGTCTTCTTGAGGATAGTGAGCACTGCCTCAAGGTGCTTGAGGTGTTCCTCCATGGGTTTGCTGAAGATTAGTATATCATCGAGGTATACCACCACGAACCGGCCAATCTGTTCACGGAGGACCTTGTCCATGAGGCTTTGGAAGGTGGCCGGTGCGTTCGTGAGACCGAAGGGCATTACGGTAAACCCGTAAAGCCCATCACATGTTTTGAACGCAGTCTTGTGCTGGTCCGCAGAACCGACTTCAATCTGGTGGTAGCCAGACTTGAGATCGATCTTGGAAAAGACCTTGCACCCACCTGTAGCATCAAGCAAGTCATCTATGCGGGGCAATGGATAGGCGTTCTTTCTTGTGATGCGGTTTAGACCGCGATAGTCAATACACATGCGGAGCTTGCCTCCTTTCTTTGGAACAAAGAAGACAGGAGCACCAAATTCAGACTCACTAGGCTTGATCCACCGTTTTTCAATCATTTCGTCAATCTGTCGCCGGAGTTCTTCCAACTCGCTGGGTCCCATTCGGTACACGCAGCCCTTTGGAGGAACAACACCCTCTACCAACTCGATGGTGTGTCGGACCGATCGTGTAGGGACTCCACATAGCTCGGCCAGAACTTCTGGAAACCGATCGAGTAGGTTTTGGATGTTTGGTGGAACCGGTCGGGGTGGAGGATTAGCAAAGGGATCACCTAGATTAGGTCGTAGGTCGCGAATAGAGGCGACCGAATCTGAAGTAGGATCATTTGGACTAGTAGAAGGTAGAAAAGTAGAGGTGCTAGAAGTAGAAGAACTAGTAGTAGAATCACTAGCTGACGTAGTAGTGGAATTAACCGCAAAAGTAGATGGCACATGGGTAGGACGAACAAAGGCAACATACAACTGTTCGTCCTCTTTGTGCTTGCGCCATTTCTTGCAGAACTTCATAGCATTCAGAAAAGTCACTAGGACTCGTGCTTCTCATCTAGGAGGACGGGGAGCTCGTTCCCTTGAGCATCTTTGACCATGAAAAGTGACTTCGTCCACTTGGTCCATTCGCATTGGGACTGCAGCCAGCCCAAGCCAAGGACAGCGTCGAAGGGGCATTTGTCAAGGACATAGAAGTTCAACGCGTGGGTGACAGTTATGTCCTTTTCAATGGTAGCGCGCACACCTTTGACTGCATGCGTAGAAGAGACAACTTCTTTGTTGCCAACTTGGGTTCGGCAAGGGTTCTGCAAGGCCACTTCTTTCATTCCCAAGCCCACTTTGCGTATCCGATGTGGTGACATAAAGTTAGCAGTAGCACCACAGTCAATCAAGACACGGAGATAGCGGTGGTTTATGAGAAGTTTGAAGAAGATCAACTTCACTGTCCCTTGGACACGCTGCTGTTTCATCTCCGTCCAATGCTCCAAGTGGTAGTGGAAGTCGATCGTCCCAGACTCCTCCCAAGGCTCGACATACAAAACATTACACACTTCAGCCTTGGCTTCAGCAGATGACTGGGCTTCAAGGGAGGATTGCTGATTTGCATCAAATTCAGTCTCCCTTGCTGCAGAGTGTGCTGAAATCGACTCTACGTCCGGGTCTGGTTTCCCTGCAGCCCATAGCAATCCTGTACCTTATGGCTCGGTTTTTGGCAATGCAGGCATACCCCCTTCTTGAGTCTACCCCGCCAATCATTTTCAGTGATCCGGAGATCGACCCATGGTTTAGTGGCCGCATCCTCCGGTTTTGCTGGGATCTTGACTCCCTTGGGAAGTTGGACATATTTCTTCCTTGCATTCCGATTCGGTCCCTTTGCGTTGGCAGTCTTTTTAAAGGCAGTAAATTTTTCCTCTTCTTGGTTTACATTAGACTCATGGGCTGACGAACAGGCTGTATCAGTGTCCTGTTCTTGGTTGTCACCAAGAGTGGGGTCATTTGCATCGGCCTCCTCTTCAGCCTCCAACAGGTCATGCTCAACAAAACGGCTGCTGCCTTTGAACCGCTTGCCGCCCATGGGTTTTTTGCTGCCTGCTGTGGAGAAGAGGTCTATTGCCTCGAGATTGACTATGTCCTTCACCAGAGTGAACCAGTCAATGTACCCAATGAAGTCCTTGCCTAGGCAATTTTTGAAACTGATGGGAACCGCACCTTTGACCACATCCAAGCAAGATTGATCAGTCAGTTCTAATCCGGGTGTAGCAAACATCTTGTTGAGGTAAGTCTGGAGGTTTTTCATGGAGCCCGTTCACTTGCTGCGTTTGATTGTGTCAAGTTCGCTTCTTGCCCTTGCTGCAGCGTGTGGATCCATGTATTGCGCAACGAGGAGTTCCTCAAGGGAGGCAACCGGGGTGGCCTTAAGCCACTTTGTTAGTTCTATCTTTGGAACCCCAACTCGCATAACTTGGACTTCTAGGAAGCCCTGCACAACAGGCTCGGCATTCATTCCCATGATCACGGACTGGGTCTCAGGTCGAGTCCCCAGAACCTCAAAAGTATGCCCTCATGGAGCTGATCCAGGATTTAACGTTTTTTTTGCCGTCATACGTAGACGGTATTTGCACCGCCTTTCGATCCACATAGGGACCGGCGTAGCTGGGACCAGCACCTGCTGGTTCATATCTTAGGGCTGCAACAGTTGCAGAATTTCCTGCCTCGTTGCTTGCTACAACAACAGTGGAATCTGCACATGTTGCAGGCCCCAAGGGGTTTGCCATCACACTCAAGGAAGAAGTAGAAGAAGATACGATAAGAAGGGCAATGTTAGTTACAATTGCAGCTCCGGAACCAGGGGGCAGAGGAAGAGGATTGGCCACTTGGTTTTGTCGCAGCGCAACAATCTCTACCATCAAGTCACGGTACTTGTTGGTCATCTCAGCCAGATCCTCCTGAAGTGTCCCCAACTTTGCGAAGACGTCGGTGATCTGAGTGGTATGATCTTCAAGGCTCCGGACTTTGACGATAGCGGTGAGTATGGACTGCAGCTGTTCCCCACATTGCTCTTTGGTCAGCGAGGGGACAGTTTCCAAGATGGCCTCCTGACTTTTCAGCAGCAATTCCTTCCTCTCCTTCTCCGTCTCTTGTTCCCTTTTGATGGCACTATCTAGGAGTGCTTGCATATATGGTTTCTCTGCATCGCTGGCTGCATCTAACAGGGTCTTCCACTGGACTGAGGTTAGCCGTGGCTGGGCCATTTTTGGACCGTTGTCGTTGGCAGGTGGACCGTAGAGACGCCAATCAACAAAAGAATCAATCAGACTCTCAAGAGGTGCACTCCCCTTTTCGCTTGGACGAACACTCCGTTTCCCAGTCCTTGCCCACCCCAGACGGTCACTTTCCCTCTCTTCCTTTTCTCTCTCCCTCCTCTCTCTCTCTCTTCTTTCTGGTTGCGAGTCTCCACGGGCATCGAAAATGAACTCAGAGAAACATATTGAAAAACTCAGAGAAGAGAAGGTAGAACTCCTAGCCAGAGCGGCATTTCATTTGGACTTAGAGAGCAGCAAACCAAAGAAAAGCAAACAAATTCACATGAGAGGTCTAATCCAGCGACCCAGTCTGATTAGACTGCATACGATGTCCTCTCGAGTCCAGTATGACCAGCTCCGTGACCGTGCGGCAAATCAGATAACGAGTGACTAAATGCAACAATGGAGAATTGACTGGTGTACAGGGTGCGAGTCAAGCCACGGATGGTGCAACCAAAAGCATGCGAAACGTCTCAGCCGAGATCCCCTCGGCAGTGGGTGTCCTAACCAACAAGAATAAAACTCTGGATCTCAGTCAGGAAGACAATGGACAAATGCCAAACAGATTTGCGTCCAAAGGGCTCTTCTTGTTTGGGCCCAGTCCCACTGGGTTCCAGAGGTCCCACGTAGGCCGCGACCAGGTCCCAACCAAGAGGAGTCCCACATGGACTCAGTTCAATTTCTACCGCACCGAAAAACGAAATTTCAACTTCCGGCAGAACCTACAGACTACAACCGTTCAGAGATGAAAAGTCAAAGCACAGTAGAAAGACTCGGCATTCGGATCAAGATACTTCATTTTCCATCCATCCGGTAAGTAGGTAGATCACACAGATTCAATCACACAATCAAGACCACAGAGGTAGGAGAAGAAACCCAGAGTAACCCCAGCAGGACAAACCATACCATGCACGCACACATGGGCATCCCGTAGGTGCACGACACTTACCTGAGTGGCCTTGAGCTTCGAGATGGATAGAACTCACCCCCCTCTCATGTGATCCTCGTGACCCCTCTAACGCTACCCCTACACTAGTGTCCTATCTCCTAGGAGGGTCTGACTTCAACACCGAAGTGCAACGCCGGATCCCCCGTCGATGCTGAAGAACAAAGTAGCAACTTGCATTCCGTAGATGTTGAGTGGCCGATGACCCTCAAGCTCGCCTCCTTGAGGGCAGCCCTTAAGTTGCCAAGTGTCTCCCTTGAATCAGATTCCAGGTGCGAGTGCCCCTCACTATCCCCTCTCTCAAATTGCCGCATGAAGTCTCCTCGAAATGTCTCGCCACCCTAATCTCACTCTCAAGCAACCTGGTTAGGTTCAATGTTGACCCCACATGACCTAACCAGGTGGGGGCAGCTTCCCTTAACCACGCTGCCCCACTTCCCTTTCATCCAACCCTAACCCTAAGTGTTGCCCTCAACCACTTAGGTGAGGGTTAGGGCAGCAAAGTCAACTCTCACCAGCAAGTAGAATCTGCTCCGATACCAATGTTATGATCCTGACCAATTTCGAGATACACATCCATCAGATAGTACAATGCCGTCCAATTGCAGAAAGAAATGAATGAACTTGAGAGGAGAGAGAGGATTAGACGAAGAAGAAGAAGTAAGAAAGAAGAAGAAGATGATGTACACCAGCATAGACAAATGACAAGGCTCTTCTTCTTCGCCCAACAATCTCCTCCTCCTTATCTCCCGCTTCTCTTATTCATACAAGAAATAATAATACAGTGTTGAATGGTTGATCCAGAATCAATGTCCGAGTTCCTCTTCTACTGCCGGCATCACTTGAGGTCCACCATAGCCATGGCCGACTCTTCCTCCCTTCCTCATCATAGGCCGAGCCTATGGCGGACTACTAGGCCTTGCCCAGATGCCCAAAGGACAACCGAAAGCAGCTATGGCTGCTTCACTCAGGCCCCCATGCCCAACTCTGCCTTGAAGCTTCTTGGTGTGCTCTCCCCAATTGGGGACTCCCTGCTGCAGCGCCCACCAAGGTGATGAAGATGGCTGCCACCATAGCCAGGTAAGTGCCCTCGGCGCTCCTCCCCCTTCCTGTCCTTCTTCCTCCTCCGTGACCTTCTCCTTCCCCCAGCAGCCCTGCTCCTGGATAGCGCTGCTCCAACCGGCGCTCCAACCAGCGTGTCGCCAAACTTGCACACTGAGAAAGAGGACGGGCTCTTCGCCCGACTGGGAGATATAGCGGCCTGCTTGCCTCTTCGGGCGGTGACTTCCAGGCCGCTCGGCCTTCCAAGCAACCGGTACCTCCTCCCTTTCGGAGGGAAACATCATTGCAGACTCTGATATTGCCCGTACAGGCCCTAGACCCAGACTGGTTGGACTGGTATCCGCCTAGACCTAACCTACAACTACTGGGCCTCTAAAAATGCCACTTTTGTCTTCTTCTGCTCGGCCTCCAGTACCCGCACATCTACCTCTTCAGGGCGCGGTACCAGCCTACCCGCTACTTGAGTGTTTTTCCTGCTGCAATCCCTCAATGTCACGGCCACAGGTAAGTACCGGCCCTGAGGGCCCAATGAACGAGCAAGTGCCCTTGTGGGCCACACACACACTCAAGCCAACCAGCACTCAGACAGGCATGGCCACACACACACTTAAGCCAACCAACACTCAGACAGACATGCAGTCCAGCAAGCATGCACACACAGACTTAGTAGCAGGCGGGAAACTCAGCAAGGCATTCAGTCTATGGGCAAAACTCAGAAATTAGTTGTGTTTCAGTCCATGTTTGGACGGGTCATCACATGATGGAAACTGTTGACTTGTGACACGTGACAATAACTTTGACGCATGGAACACAGGGTAGGTGTGAAGGTGTGTTGGGATCTCTATCGTATAGGACGGTCCATCCTCTCCGCCCTTAACTTCTAGAACTGGCCACGGTCCTTTGTATGCTGGCAGTAACTTCTGCGAAATGTTTTCCTCAGGAGCAAACTCTTTGGACTTGACCCAGACTAAGTCGCCTACTTGATCCTGTGACGGGCGACGGTGCTTGTTAGCTTGCTCTATCATGCGGTGTTGGGCCTTCCTTAGGTTTTCGACAACGGTAGCTAACTCCTTCTCGTGCTGTATCGCAAACTCCCTAGTATTGGGCGGTAGCCTATGAATCTGGTCCCGGTTAAGTCCTTCAAATGGTATGCGCGGTCTAAAGGACTTATGCAACTCATTGGGAGTACGACAGGTGGCTAGGTGCACGCTGTTGTTATATGCACTGGCTACCTTGGGCAACATCTAGCCCCAGTTGACTTGATCTGGTCTAATTTACATACGCAGAACTTGCTGCAGGATCTTATTCATCTGCTCTGTCTGACCGTTAGTCTCTGGGTGACGGCCAGACGACATCAACAACTTTGAGCCGTATACTCTCATTAACTTTTGCCAGTTCTGACTTGTAAACCGGGTGTACCTATCAGTATGGACAATGGGATCCCGTGATCACTAACCCAAAAGTCAAAAAACGTCTGAATGACTAACTCTGTACGGCCTTCTGCGGGTAAGGGAACAGAAACAACATGCTTCTTAAATCTATCCACTATTACCATGACTTGGCTCTTGCCATGCCTACTCTTGACACTAGCATCTATGAAATCGATGGATACTGAATCGCCAGATTGATCAGGTATGGGCAAGGGTCGAAGAAGACCTAGAGGGGACACGTAGTTGTCTTATTCCTCTGACAGACTTGCAACAGCGAATGTACTCTATGCAGTCGGCTTTCATGCCTGGCCAAGTATATGCTTGCATCAGATTGGCTAGAGTCTTTTGCCAACCAAAATGGCCCTCTGTGTCGTGGCATTCCCCTAGGATCAAACTACGGATCTCCTCGCTATTAGGAACGCACAAATGGTCTACTACGTTGGTCTTCTCAAACAGTAATCCCTCTGTAGTGCGGTAATCTGGTTCAGTCTTTGGGGCCTCCTTGACTTTTTTGAGGAGGTCACTATAAATAGAGTCTTGCGCATACGCCTGCCTTACTTTCTCTTGCAGGTCTCTCCCTATATCCAGATAGTGAACTATAGCTCCAAAGTAATATGATCTCCTACTTAGAGCATCCGCAACTACGTTATACTTGCCCTTGACTGGTTTGAGCTCAAAGTCATATTGATCTATCTCAGGGGCCCACGTAGTTAGCTTAGGTGTCATCTTGGCCTGCGTTTTCAGCCACCTAAGAGTCTCGTGGTCTGAATAAACTTTGAAGTGTCTCCCAAGCAGGTAATGCTTCCAGTGCTCTAAGGCCTGACTGAGAGCGTAGAGTTCTCTCTCATAAGTCGAGGTAGCCACTTTCTCTGAAGGCATCCTCGCTGACATGAACTCTACGGGTCTGTAGCCATTGTCGTTGTCTTGCTGTAACACGGCGCCTATACCATACTGACTTGCGTCCATGGTGACGACAAATGGCAAGGACGGATCTACCACGTTGAGGATAGGATACTCTATCAACGCTCGCCTTAACTTTTTTAGAGCGGATGTACAATTTTTATCCCACTTCCAGATTGCGTCCTTCTCGAGCAACCTGTGAAGGGGAGCGACAATAGTGGAAAAGTTTCTTACGAACTTCCTATAATAATTAGCTAGGCCTAGAAACGATCGCAATTTTGTCATCGTGCGGGGTGTCGGCCAATCTCTAGTCGTCGCTATCTTGCTATCCTCAGGCTTAATGCCATCTCCGTCTAAGATGTGGCCCAAGTACAAGACGTGTGTCGTGGCCCACTCGTACTTCTTCGCATTGATCTTGAAGTTGATCTCTCTCAACTTCTCCAAGACTTGCCTCAAATGACCCTGATGCTCTTAGAGGGTCTTACTGAAAACTAATATATCGTCTAGATAAACTACGACGAATCTATCTAACCACGGTCTAAACACATCATTCATACATCGCTAGAATATGGCTGGCGCATTGGTCAGTCCAAAGGGCATCACGATGAACTCATAATGCCCATATCTAGTCCGAAAAGCAGTCTTGTACTGGTCATCAGGGTGAACCTCTATCTGATGATATCCAGACTTCAACTCTATCTTCGAAAAATATCTGCAGCCCTGCACTCGATCTAAGAGATCGTCTATCCTGGGCAGCGGCTCAACATTCTTCACTGTGATAGTGTTCCAACCCCTATAGTCTATACACATACGCAACTCTCCCTCCTTTTTGGGGACAAACAAAACTAGTGCTCCAAAAGGAGACGAATTGGGCATAATCCAACCCTTTTCGAGGAGTTCGTCTAGCAACTCCTCTAACTCCTTTGGGGACATCCTGTAAATCGCACCCTTAGGAGTCCTACTGCCAGGCTCTATCTCTATATGGTGCTGGATCGGCCGCGACACTACTCTTGTTGGCGGCTCTGCTAAGTCCTCTTCCAGCAGCTTGGCAATAGTGCGGTCCATTGGCCTCTCCTCACTAGGCTCAGTGACAGGCCTTACGTAGGCTACAAAGACCTGTTCTTCTAACTGCTCCTTTTTAACTAATCGTGCGAATGCGGGAGCAATGAGACAGCAATGCGCCAGGGAGTTATCTATGCCAGACACATGGAACAGACGGGCAGTCTTGACCTCGCCTGATGGACTAGGGAGCCTACACGCATGCTCTCTTAAGTGGAGTGTGGCCCCTGCTGCCTCTCCCCAGTCCATACCTAGGACCACATTAAAAGGGAGGTTGTCCTCTACGAGGAGAGTCAGAGAGTGGAGAACTTTCTCCACTTTGCCACCTTTCTCTCAGCGCAGATACGCCTGGACTCCTTCGACGTAATCCTCAACACGCATCATGCGGTTATCTGCGAGGATACTGACTATGGGGTCTTCCAACTTTTGGACTTTCAAACCTAGCCTCAATTTCTTTAGCGCCTTCCTGTTGATATAACTACAGGTAGCCCTTGTGTCTATAAGGGCCCCTACTCTGTTTCTAAAAACTTCTAAATCTACCAACACAAGTTGTCCTTTGCTCTCCTTCTTCATCTTGGCCCAGGCCGGCATCCTCTCCTTCAACTCTTATGCCAGACCTGTGAGTGAAGTGCCTAGAGAGACTCTAACACAGGCAATCTCTAGACAGCTAACTAGGCACTGGCCTGCAACCTCTGCCATAGGCTCATGTGGTGTGGGAGTTTCCTAGTGGTGCGTGCACACTTCCCCACATGGCTTAATGGAAGGGGCAGTTGCAACCCCTACCAGCGGCTGCCTTTTGACCCCTGGGCAGCGAATCGGGCTTCCCTATACTTTTGACAGTATTTAATGATGTGGGCAGGGTCACCGCAGTAGATGCACTACACCTGCTCCATCCGCTGTTGCCACACCTTCTGGTCCAAGCCCCCACTCGATCTGATTGTAGGGGACTTTGTCAGTACCACCCTCATCTAAAGTAAGGATCATGTGATCCTTCGCCCTGACCTGACCCGAGATGGTACGACCCTTCCACTTCTTTCCCTTGTCTAAATCCTTATGCCAAAAAGTGGAAACTGGCATGGATTTGACCTCGAACAGGGCCACCTCTCTACTCAGCGCGTCATACGTAGTAGTGGCCTGTTGGGTCTTCTCAAAGAAGCGCCCCCGCAAGGGCTCTGGCATGGCACGATAAAATAAGTTAACTAATTGGGTCTCAGTGACCCCGTGGTCTGGGATGGCTACCAAATCGTCCATAACTGCTTTGAGTGCTCTCGCAGTCTTCCACTGTCGTGAGTGGATTGTCTGCAGTTTGTCAGAGGCCCTGACGCCTCGTGTGACGTCAGCGAACCTCTCTCTTAGGAGTTTGAGGAAGGTGTGAAGAGGGGTGAGTTTAGAGTATGCAACCATATTGTGTTCACAATCGGCTGCTTGCGAGGGACCTAGCAAAACTGGCCGCTTCGTCTCGTAATGCGTGGAAGGCCATGAGGACTTGTTCCTTTCGCGCAATATGCAGCAAGTACACGTACATGTTGATACTGGCCTACCAGTTATCAAAATTCTCGTCCTTTTTCCCGCCATACGAGTCAGGGAACTTGAGCTTGACAGACTCTTTGCGGGGACGCCCTTCCCTCTCTGCAGTGGCCACTACTTTGGCGCCTTCAATGGCGCCTGCGCAGAATTTCTCTGCGATGTCCCTTAACTTCTTAACTTCGGTCCCGACATGAGTCATTACATCGCGAGCGAAGTCCCTAAAACCAGAACGGATGGAGTGGAGGGCCATGTCTTGGCCCCTAACAGACTGATGGTGTTCGGTCCAGGCCCTGCCTAGGAGCTCGATGCTCCCAAGGATCTTATCTAACTTAGCCTGGATGTCAGGCTGGGCCTCTACTTCTTGTCTACACGACTGTAAACTTTCCACCTCTCTGGCCATCTTGTTGGCTTCCTACGTCCTCCTCTTCTTCTCCCTTGCCAGGTGCAACTTCCAATCCAACCTCTTCTCGTTCTCTATGGCCTGGCGTTCTAGGGGATCACTCGTCACCTCGATCTCCCTAATTGCTGCTTCCTTCTCCTCCTGGGATATATACAACATCGCCTCTTCGTCCTCTCCCAGCGATAAATTAGCTACCCACTCACTTATCCTCCTTTCCACCCACGGGTCGTCTTCTTTTGTGCCACTGCTTTCTGCTCCTTCCCCCAATCTTCTTCGTTTGAGGGGCTCTTCTTCCGACTTCTCCTCCTCTTCAACCTCTTCTTCCTTTGCAGCTGTCATTCTCTCTTCCTCCTCTTGCTGCAATCTTTGCATCTCCTACTCCAACTTCTTCTTCTTCGTCGCCTGCTCCTCGGCTATCATCTTCATCTTTGCCTGCCTAAGGAGCTCCTTCTCCCTTCTCTCTCTTAGGATGGCGGCGTCTTTGCCTGCCTAAGGAGCTCCTTCTCCCTTCTCTCTCTTAGGATGGCGGCGGCCCGCTCCTCTTGAGCCTTACTATACGGCATGGTGCTCTTCCCACTGCGAGTATCAACCATGGTGATAAGTGCACAACCGGACAACGGTTCCAGACCTCACCACTTAGAAGTCGGCTCCCTGACTGACACAACCTAAGACCGACTCAATCTAAGGACCACAAAATCCTGATAGGACCCTGTCAACTCTGGTCTCTAACCTAGACCTAAACTATGGCTGTCACTAAAGGACTTATTGCTGATCAGGAGGCATTTAAGGAGATCCCCCGTAACTCCTCAGGTATTATTTAACGTTGCAGACAGGACGACGCGATCAGCAAGTCCTCTCAAGACTTAGACAGCCTGTTGTGCAGCCCACAGCTTGGATTTTGGGCCTACTGTGTGACACCGAGCAGCCCGCCGGTCAGTACCGATCCTTGGGAGGGTTCGTGTCCTCTGGGACAGTCGAGTCGTCAGACACAGCCTTTAGCCCT
The DNA here is from genome assembly GCA_003427395.1 of Chara braunii. Lineage (NCBI taxonomy): Eukaryota > Viridiplantae > Streptophyta > Charophyceae > Charales > Characeae > Chara > Chara braunii. The sequence continues at coordinate 7,443,372 of BFEA01000007.1, read as the reverse complement.
ACTCAGCCCGTGTGGGTTTGGTCAACAAGGCCCTATCCTTCATACACGAAGTTCCTAACACATGGACAGAAGAGACTCAATGCAAAAAGAAGAGACATACAGACTCGGCAAGTACCATAGGGTGAGTGCACATCCATAGGGTGAGGGGATAGGCTGAGGGCTTGGCGAGAGTTTGGTCAACAGCCTTGGTCAACAGCCTTGGTCAACAGCCTTGGTCAATGTTGGTCAAACCCCCGGTCAACACTCCGGTCAACGTTGGTCAACACCTTGGTCAACGCCCGGGTCAACGCTCAAATCAACTTCGTGGTCAGCACTTTGGTCAACCTCCAACTCGGCTATGGCTGCAGGCTTCTTCTTCTTCACCACCCTTCTTCTTCTTCCTCCTTTCTTTCTCCTTCCTCGCCTGGTTCTTTTTTCACCCCGGCTATGTATTCCCTCTTCGTCTTCGTCCCTCCTTCCTCTTCCTCAACTATGGCTTCTCTCCTCTTTCGTCTCTCCCTCCTCCTTCACTCGTCTTCTTTCTTCTTCCGCCGCCTTCTTCCTTCTTGGACCGCACAACCAATCTTGTATCACCYCCTCTCTCTCTCTCTCTCTCTCTCTCTCTCTCTCTCTCTCTCTCTCTCTCTCTCTTCGTTGTCTTCTTCTGCAGGTACGCGCCACCTTCCTCCACCAGTGCAGCTATGGCGGACCTCTTCTTCGGTGATGGCGAACTTCAACTTTGGCGCGCTTCAGCTATGGCGCCCCACTTCGGCATACCGCGGATAACAACGGCGCGTGAGATAGCGAGTACCATCTCTGATACGAATGCAATTAGACTCACTTTCTTTTCCACTCTGCACTCTTGCAAACAAATGGTGGGACACACTGGCGCACAGCCCCCACTCAAAGCTCAGAGGTATGGGAGTCGAAAACACAGTTCAGATACAAGCTCGCTTCAACAGGCTATGGTGCATCACCGCCTGTACACCCCAACTCTCTTCTCTCTGCTCAACACCACTGTTCACACTTACTCAACTCTGGATCACCCTGGATATCCCATACGCATACACATACCCTCGTACACACTCACTCTCCTATCAGCTATGGCGGCTGTCGCCGCCGTCCCTCACTAGATATGGCTAACTATCTCTTCCAGCCCGCTTCGTCTTCGGGCACTCTGCAGACCGCCTCGCACAAGTCGCTCAAGCAGCGCTTCCGCATGGCTTACGCAGGAATGAATGAATGGCTGCGCGCTGCCTCTTGATTTATACTTCTGTAACTCGTTGGTCTGCCCCATTCCCATGCCATTGGTGCACACAGTCCCACACGGTACTTGCTTGACTGGACTGTGACTGACTGGGACCGGTACCACTGACTGCATGGATTTGCACTGCCAACTCGATGCAGTCGCACTGCCAACGTAACGCAGTTGGGCTCACCACTTGCCCGCTAGCCTCTGTCCAAACGTGAGACAACTTCGAAAGGCCACTTCCGGACCTTCCGGAAGTCTGTGGGCTTGACCTTTCGAACATTGTAGCAGCTATGACCTTGACCTTTCAGGACTGTAGCAGCTACGACCTTGACCCTTCAGAAGAGCTACAGCTACGACTTCTAGAACTCGTTAAGACCTCTATTCTACAGGTCTACAGATCGAACCCCTACAACCTACGAACGTATGACAGCCTACCAACTGTTGTGAATACACAGGTCACGGGTTCAACTCTCGGGGTCGACACATATACTGTACACAGGTAAGGTAAGAACCAGGGATCGATCCCTGGGAACTGCATTCGCTACTGCTAACAGGTGACTACCGTTTCAACATGCTTCCCAATAGAAAAAAAACTTATTTTTGAATTGACTGATTTCTTTTAATAAGGAAAAACTAATGCATCTGGAAAAAAATGATTAATTTCAATTAAAATACAGGCTAAAAGACCAAACCATAGAGTAGCTAAAACTGGAGCTGTAGAAAGATATCGCAGGAAATGAGCGATAGCGAACTTCAGAAATCAAACAGCATCATACACATGAGACCAGATAGTCGTAACCTCGAACCAATAGCAGAATTGCATCACGAGTTCCACCAAATAAGAGCACAGCAAAAGCTCATAATTTACAATGCTGGAATAGTCTCGTCATCATCAACGAAGAACCAATGTCGATATCCTATCTGGCACTCGGCGCCCAGACTACAGATGGCAGATCCTATCTAGCCTATTTACAATGCCGCTGATGACGTCAACAGCTCCCCGAAGTACGAGCAGATCTCGGCCAATGTCGTTCGCCTCAAGCACCAGGTATGTCTCTCGTATCACTCACAACCTCGATCCCCAACTCACAGATGCCACATGCACCCAAGAACCTCCATGTGCCCCATCTAGCATACAGCAGCGCAGCTCGGCTATGGCTGCCTGCTCCTTCCAGCTCGCCCGTGAGCGTGTGAGCACTGGCCAGCGTTAGCGCAGCAGGCAGCCAGTGCCCGAATATCCAATGCGTGGGCAGGCCCTTTCCTAAATGGAAGTGGCCTGCCTGCTTGCGTGCAGCCTGGCTACGTTGGGCCCCTGCCCAGAAGCTTCTGGTAGGCCCAGAGAGGCTGAGCCCCTGTCCACACGAAACAGGTCCTGGGCCTGTGGTGGTTGCTCGTGTCCAACTGCTCGTGGCCTGTGTTCGGTCCATGTTGCGAATCTGGCTCAGGGACTGCCTCAGTTACATTCGTAAGAGGCGGCCTGGGCGTGGGCGCTCTCAACCAACTGGCGCTGCGCAACTGCCTGAATTAACCCAGTTGCGTGATGACCCCCAAAATAGGCCTGTAGGCCCTGGGTCGAGCCTGCCTTCACTTAGGGCGGCCGACTGTACAGAAAATAAGGCCCGGTAGGGCAGATCGAGGCCTTAAGCCTCACATTCCCTCGTCCATACTTCGCTAGTCCTCTAAGAAGTTCATTCAATCTGGCGCTTTCCTTTCTGCAGTAACTTCTCATAGTGGGCGACAACCTGTGGTGCGGTCTGCATCAGTTCCTCCCTTGTGAACCATATATCCTCCTTTGGATGAGTGTGATGTCTGAACCGAACTCGGTACTGCAGCTTCGGCTTCGGAGGACGTCCCCTGTCTATCGGTCTTGGAACCGGCATTTCCTTGTGGTCCACGATGTCGTCGATGTCGACCTCTCCGTCCATGGTTGGGGGCAGCATTGAGCGACGAGTGGGAAACTGATCGGTTTCTTCGAACGGTGCCAGCTTAGAGGCGTGAAAAACAGGATAGGTACGAAGGTGTCCAGGGATCCGAACAACATATGAGGGTCCGTCCGGTTCATTCCCAACTACATCCAAAACCTCCCGTGGTCCAAAGTATTGTGGCATGAGCTTATGGGAGATCCCATGCTCCTGTCCCAGTTTAGAAGCCTTGACCCAGACGCTGTCCCCTACCTGAAATGTAGATGGGCGGCGGTGTTTGTTCTCAGATTCAATCATTGCCGCCTATGCTCTGTGCATGTGTTCTACAGCCTGCTGCATATGCGTCTCATATCTATAAGCAAATTCCAAAGTTCCTGGAGCAGCAGTGGGCTGATTGTCAGGTAGCAGAAAGTCAAGAGGGAGTCTAGGTGTGAACGTTAGTAGGAGGCTGTTAGGACTTACTCCTGTGGCACTGTGCGTTGTTGTACAGGCTGGCAATGAGAGCGAGTTCTCGTCCCAGTCCACTTGGTTAGGCTTAATGTAGTGCCTCAGCAAGTGTTGAACAACGCGGTTCATCTGTTCTGCCTGTCATTTGCCTCCGGATGGTTTCCAGATGTCATCTGCTGCTCCATTCCTTATTCGGCAGCTGCGGCCTTCCACAGATCACTGGTGAATCGGACATCCCTGTCGCTGATTATGGACTTCGGTAGGTCAAAGTCTCTAACCCAGTTTTCCTTAAATAGTCTGATAACGTCCTCGGTCTTTGTTGTTTCGGGCATAGCTACTCATCTAGCATACTTGCTAAATCTATCCACGATGATGTAGATGTATCTCATGCCGTTCTTGCTGGTGACTAGCGTATCCATGAAGTCCATGACAGGCTTTCACCAGGCCTTTCCGGAATGGGAAGGGGCTTAAGAAACCCAAGAGGAGCTTGTGTTTGGGGCTTGTCACGTTTGTCAACGTGACAAGTCTCAACATATAGCTTGGCATCTCTCATCATTGTGGGCCACCAGAATCGCGGCAACAGGTTGGCTGCAGTCTTCTTAAAGCCAAAATGTCCGGCGGCATCATGACACTCCCCTAAAAATAAACTACACAAAGAATCGCAATTTGAAACACACAATCGTTTATTCATGGCCTTCTCAAGGAACAACAGGCCATTGACCAACACAAACTCGTCAAAAGTAACTTTATCCTTCGCCTCGAGTTTGCGTATGATCTCTGAGGTGAATGGGTCCTCGTGATAGGCTTCCACAAGCCCAAATTCAGTGACTAGCGCACCGAGAAAATTTGGCCTACACGATAGCGCATCAGCAACCTTGTTGTACTCCCCCTTGATGTACTGGGGTTCGAAGTCATACTGCTCAATGACTTCGATCCAACGCTTCAGAGCGTCGGAGAGTACCGGTTGAGTCTTCATTCATCTTAAGGGTCTGATGATCAGTCCTGGCGTAGAAGAAGCAACCTAGGAGGTAGTGCCTCCAATGGGTTAGCGCTTTGTAGATCGCATAGAGATCCTTCTCATAGGTGGGCTTGGCCAACTTTTGAGAGGGCATCTTTTTGGACATGTACTCTACCGGCCTCAACTTTTTCCCCTCCTGATGCGCAAGTACTGCACCGATGCCATATTGGCTGGCATCCATAGTCACAAGGAAAGGTTTGTGAGGATCAGGAAGTTTTAAGACCTCATGATATGTCAACGCATGCTTTAGATCTTTGAAAGCAGCCTCACACGTGTTTGTCCACTCCCATGGGGTGTCAAGGCGTGCCAGGTCCGTCAAAGGGGCGGCCACTATACTATAATTCTCAACAAAGTTGCGGTGGTAGCCTGTCATCCCTAAGAAGCACCTCATCTTAGTCACAGACTGAGGATGCGGCCAGTCACGAATGCTGACCACCTTTGCGTCATCGGGCTTCTAACCCTCCACGAAAATCTCATGACCCAGGCACAAGATCCGAATGCGGCCAAACTCACACTTCTCCCGGATGATCTTGAAGTGGTGTTGTCTGAGGAGGCTAAGGACTTTATCTAAGCGCTACATGCTCCTCGACAATTCTACTAATTATAAGTATGCCATCGAGGTACACGATGACAAACTTGTCCAAGTAGTCATGAAATATCCGGTTCATCGTGTGCTGAAAGGTGACAGGAGCATTGCAAAGGCCGAAAGGCATCACCACAAACTCGTACAAACCGTACCTGGTCTGAAATGCGTTTTTGTGTTGATGCTCAGGCCGGATTGCAATCTGAAGGTACCCGGACTTCAGATCTATCTTACTGAAGTACCGGCACCCTTGCACTCGATCCAACAAGTCATCGATGCGAGGTAGGGGCTCAACGTTCTTCACTGTGATGGCATTGAGGCCCCTATAGTCAATGCACATCCTCAAGGTCCCCCCTTCTTTGGTACAAATAAGACTGGCGAACCGTAAGGGGAGACACTAGGCCGGATCCAAACCTTCTCTATGAGATCCTTGAGTTGCCGACGAAGCTCATCGAGCTCACCTGGGGACATCCGATAGATTCTACCCTTCAGAATGCTAGACCCTGGGATAATCTCTATTGCATGGACGACCTCCCTTTCAACAACCCCTTTCGGCTCTTCGAATAGATCATGGTACCTAGCTACCACTCCCTCTCCCTCTATCTTCGGAGACATTTTCACTGGCTCACCCTCCGCAGAGACGTAAATAAACTAAGTACATACCGTCCTCCGGATTTTGCTTATAATAGAACGCGGCCGCACACATGCATCCGTAGGACTCGATCAGACTACTAGCCTTGAACTTACGTAATCTGGCGGCCCCCCCTCCGAGCAAAGTGTGTTTCACCGCTTTTCTGTCCCAGTCGAACTGGGGTTGTGCAACCGAGAGGTAATACATACCTAACAAGATATCCATAGGGAGATCATCGCTGACTAGGAACGAGACCCGATGTCTTAGTTCCCCTTCCACGTACGGGAAAAAACACTAGATGTCTTTAAGGTAGTCATTGACTACCATGCGCTGTTTGTTGGCACATGTCGACTCCACAGGTCGACTCAGGCGCTGCACTTGTCTCTCTAAGCGCAACCTCTCAACGCACGCGCAACTAATAAAGTTCCGCGTCGAGCAAGTGTCATAATAGGCCCCGACCTTACGACCGTCGATGGCTACCTCGCCGACCAACAACTCACCCTTAGGGGCTTTTGCCATGGCCGTCTAAGAAGCTAGTGGGCCCGATCTAGACCACTCCTCTTCTAACTCCTCTAAGGACTCGAACACATTCAACGAACAGAGGATCGCTGGGTCCGAATGTGTTTGTGGGACGACGATGGAGTCAGTAGCTTGGGCCATCTCTCGAGATGGTGAGGGTGTGTCCACCACCTCGACCCTAGCAGGAACAGCTAGTATTCCTACTGGCCCGACCGACGTGTTTCCCCGAACGGTGCCAGAATTTCTGGCCACATTGCTACCTACGGGAGCGGAGGATCTCACCGCCTGCCCCATCGTAGGCGGGATTTTCTCGGTCACCTTCTTGTTGCGGCACTTGAATTGGTTATGGCCATATTGACCACAACGAATACAGGTCTGCCTGGTGTACCGGTCTCTCCACACGTCCTCTGCAAGGCCCGCTTCCTTCCATGGAGGAGCATTGGGGTTAACTTGACTCCTAGACCGGGAGCCTCCACGGCGTCTACCGGTTGCCTTAACTTTTTGTACTGAGGCAGCGACTACTCCACCCCTGAAGCCTCTACGCTGCCTGCCTCTTTACCTACTCCCGCCTGGAAGTCATCTTCTAACTCGATGGTAGAACCATCGTTGTCGACGAACATTATGCGGCCTTTCGCCTTCCAGTTGGGAGGCAGTGCCTTCTTCCTACCATTCGTCGTGGGTGTATGCCCATGCCCTATATTTGCCTCTAGGTCTAGGGCCTTCTTGCTGAACGAGGGAAAGTTGTGCATATTGATGTTGGCCTCACCTGCCAACTGGTTCCTGAGAGGCAAAGGAAAACATCTCAAGTAGAAGGTGAATAAAACCGGGGGGTCGTAGCGAAATTCAGGAACACAGATCAGACGCTCTACTGCGTCCGTGGCCTCCCTTACTGACTTCTTCAGAGTCAGGATCGGATCAGTGGCCTTTTGAGCCTCCTAAGGATCATGCCACCTATCTTCCACCAGCTTGAGGAAGTCGTCCAGTTTCTTGTTAACTGCCCAAGCGTGGAAGTCATGACCGTATCCCTGTAACTGCACTAAACCACTCAGCCATCTTGCTGCGCTCCCCTTTAAATAGGAGGCAACCACAAGCACTTCCTCGTGCGGCAAGGTCAATTTACACTTGACATAAACTGGCACTGACCTCAACCACGTGTCGAGGTCTTCGCCCCTCTTGTCCCCTGAAAAAGGTTTGGGAGAGGCGATGGTCGTCTTCGGAACCCATTGGGTTTGTCCCGATACCTGTCCCACTCCAGGCTGTGAACCTTGGGGACTAGGCTGCTGCACTAGTTGTTGTCTGGAGTTGTGTACCCTGCGGCTGTGCAGGCTGCGAGAGAGCAGGCTGCCCGGTGACGGCAACGTGCGACGGAGGTAAGGAATACACTGACTGTAGAGGAACCTGCACGCTAGGACCTGTTGAGAACCCTCTTGTTAGCGGCATACCTAGGGAAGTGGCTTGGACCGATGCTGGAGAAACATTTGGGGATACCCCAGTCACCAGTGGGACAAAAGGAGGAGGATGTACAACGGGCCAGGCACCGGGCCCGGACGGCGATGGAGCTGCCTGTGCTTGCCCGACCAATACAGCCAGACTCTGTTGGATGTCCTGTAAGAGAGCCGTCTGGTGGTCCTGCATTTCTACTACATCTAGCAGGACTGCACGGAGAGTCCTCACATCATCATCCATGCGCGTCAGCTCCATCCCCTCTAACTCACTAACGTCCGCTTGTCTCCGCTGTAACGTGGCTCTTCTTCTAATCATCTTCTCTTTCTCTGCCTTTATCTCTCCTAGAGCCTTCTTAGTTGTGCCTCTTGCCGTGCTGCCTGCTGTAAGGCGACCTCTTCAGGGGTCAACACTATTGGTTGGCTTGCCATCACGCCAGTGGAATGACTCAAGGTCTGCACAATCGTTGACCCTACGGTCCTTGAACTGCTGGCCTGGGAACTCTGCTACACAGCAGTTGCCATGGCTGTTGAATCAGCGGCTTCGCTTGCGAACACCCTGCCGGCCTCTGCTGCCCTAGCTCTCCGATGCTGCTGCTGCCTCTCCCTAAGGCCAAGTAGGCCATCGGGCGTCTAGCCGATCTCAAGATCCTGTCGTCCTCGCTAGTGGTATCCCCGTTCGCTCATAAGCTACAAAACTATACACAATCTGCACTAGGTCACTCTCCGATGCCTACCACAGCGTAGTGCACAGACTGATTTGAAATAATTAAATAATTAATCGGTGGCTAAATGTTACATGCTGCGCCTGCACCTGAGGGCCATTTTCCAGGCCCTGCGTCCCTCAGGCTGAAAGCCTGAAAACCAGGGCCTACAGGCCCCGTGTCTGTTCAGCTCGAGAGCCTGAAAAACAGGGGCCTACAGACCCTGTGTCGTTTCGGACTAAAAATGGCAGTAGCTTTTTTAGCCTGAAACGAAGGGCCATTTTTGGTCTTTCATCAGACCGACCTGCCCTGAAACTCGGGCACCAAACCAGGGTTTTAGGAACAGGATATTTTTGGCCTGTTCCCACGACAGCTGCAGCGCCAGACCCTGGCTCAGTTTGGCATTGGCAAGAGCAGCCTCCTGGACTGCCCGCCTCCAACTGCAGGCAGTCGGAGGCAGTCAGGAGGCAGGCCGAGGGAGTACATAGGGACTTCCCATGCACTTCACGGGTAGGCAGGAGGCAGTCAGTAGTCTTCAGGATTCGGCAGCAGCACTATGGAGGAGCGCTGCAGGAGTAGTAGTAGTAGCGTTAGCAGTTGTCTTCAGCGCTGGGTGCTAGTAGCATTAGCTGTAGTCTTCAGCGCTGGGCGCCATAGCTAGAGTAGTACTATAGGGAGAGAGATTGGGCGGAGGCCAGAGGGACTTACCTGCAGCGCCATTGCTCCAGCTTCGTCTTCGAGGTACCTGCAGCACAGCGCCATCTTCACAGGTCAGTTCCTGGCACATGAGAGAGAGAGTTCTTCTTCTTCCTCTTCTCAGTCCACCATCTCCTTCTCACCCTCTCGCTATCTGACTTCACTGCATCAGCAGAATAAGAGAGAGAGCGAGAGAGCTTGGTGACATTGGATCCAGACTCGACATGGGACTTCAGACATTTTGAAGAGGGATTATTTGGGACTTGTAACGAGACTTGGTGTTGACGACTTTCCCATCTCCCCCTTCCTCTTCTTCGTCTGATCCTCTCCTCTTCATCTGTGTATGTCTGGACCTGGCGCTTCTTTCCTGTGTATAGCKCCAGGCCCCTTCACACCTTGTGACGAGCATGATGTATGTTTGGCCTGCGTTGAAACATTGATTGAGCTAGTCATTAGTATTCTAGCATTCTGCTTTGCTATCTTGTACTACGTGAAAGGGGTCAGTCCCGGTCAGGTCAGGACTTGTATCTAAAGTCTTCCCTGCGCTATAAAGCACCATTTTGTATGCATCGGAATGCACATTGCTTGTTGAGATTCCGCTTGCACTGCATAGTCCATTCAGTCCTTTTTATCACATTGCGGATCCTCGGTTTATATGTACATCGCCCAACTGGGCATGTAACAGTTGGTACCGGAACACCGCGCATGAATCAGGACAACCTGATCTGACACGTGTGCGGGGACTAGGTAGCTGATTAGTCTTGATTGATTGATTAGAGCACACTAGTTAGCCCCCAAAATCACGATTTTGACATCACTGCCGAAAATCGATTTTTTTTTTTTTTTTCTTGGATTTCGTTTTCTCGCTATTTCTGTTGTGGAAAATCACAATAGCGCAACATCTGAAATTTCCGTTTTCGTTTTTCTTCTGAAAATCCGAAATTTCGTTGTTGGAAATCCGGAATATCTTTTTCTCGAAAATTTCGATCTCCTTTTGCAATTTCCCGTTGTGTGGAAATTCGGAATATTTTTTTCCGAAAGTCGTTTTTGCGAGGCTAAAGCCCCGATGTGCCCCTTTCAGGCCCTGCCAAGCAGCACGTCGCCCACCCTAAGTGAAGGCAGGCTCGACGAGGGCCTGAGGGCCCTGAATTTTGGCCACCACGCAACTAAGGAAATTCAGGCAGTTGTGCAGCGCCAGTTAATTGAGAGAACCTAGGCCCTGGGTCACCTGTTTGCATGAATCAAAGGCAGGCCCTGGGCTGGATACGAGATGTGGGACAGACACAGGCCGATGACAGTTGGGCGCAAGCAACCACCACAGGCCCAGGGCCTGAGTTGTTTGGACTGAGCCTCAGCCTACCGGGGCCTACCGGAATCTTCTTGGGAAGGCCCAGTGCAGCCTGGGACAGAATGCAGGCAGGCCACTTCCATATAGCAAAGGGCCTGCCTCCGCATTGGGCATTCGGGTGCTGGCTGCATGCTGCACAAGCGCTGCTTCGCTGAAGCTGACCAGCGCTCACGCGCTCACGGGCGAGCTGGAAGGAGCAGGCAGCCATAGCCGAGCTGCGCTGCTGGGAGCTGGGTGTGGCGCAGGGTGGTCCTTGGGTGCATGTGGCATCTGTGTGTTGGGGAACGAGGTTGTGAGTGATGCGAGAGACATACCTGGTGCTGGAAGCGTGCGGCATTGGCCGCTATTTGCTTGTACTTATGGAGAGCTGTTGTCGTCATCTTCAGCACTGTAGTCTAGGCTAGATAGGATCTGCCATTTGTAGTCTGGAGCCGAGCGCCAGATAGGATATCGACATTAGTTATGTGTTGTTATTCCAACATTGTCAATTATGAGCTTTTGCTGTGCTCTTATTTGGTGGGACTCGTGATGCAATTCTGCTTTTGGTTCGAGGTCACGACTATCTGGTCACATGTGTATGATGTTGTTTGACTTCTGAGGTTCGCTATCGCTCATCTTCCTTGCAATTTGGTATCGGAGTTGTGGTACGTTGCGCTCATCTGGCGCTTGTCTTCTACCTATGCGGTACATACATGCGGTCTGCTTGGTGAGTCTGGCCGTAGGCGGTGTGTACTGAGGAGGGCGGAGACAAGTGTGGCGACCCAGGAGGAGAGGGGAATCACCAGGAAGGCTACGGTGTGTATATTGGGTGTTCGCAGTGTGATGAGAACTATCTGGTGGTTGATTGATGTTGAGGTGGAACGACGAGATAATGCTGGTTGTGCCGATGCAGTGACTGGTCATCGCAATCGCCATCAGGTCATCTGGTGAGAATATCTGTGGTTGGGGGCAGCTATAATGAGGTATGTTGCTCTTAACCTTATCTACCCTCTTCATCACTTCTTACCGTGAGGTTGTGAGTTCCTTCTTCAGAGTCCTCTCATGTGAGTTGTCGTGTGCGCTCAACCTTGAGAGTCGGCATTGTTCATGTGGAGCATCTGGAAGGAGAGGGCGGTGCTTTCTGAAGGGTCCTGGACGGAGCACTGGGTTACGGTCACCATGCCAACCCACCGGGAGTAGAGCACGCATGCGTTGCTGCTTTGTCCTTGTCTGCTTGTTGCGCTCATACAGGGGTACTGAAGGGCAGGCCAGCCCTATGGGAGAGACGAGTACCGGGCGTCTATAAATAAACACTGGCTGGGGAAACCATTGGCTGTGATCGTCGTCCTACTGTGACGCAAAATAATTCCTGATGACACTTGGGGGCGGTCGTGAAATTGCCTCTTGATCAGCCAATCGGTGTAAGGCACAGTGCAGGGCTGGCCAACTCAGCGGCTACTCGGGGCACAGGGGTGGGCCGTGTGCACACCTTTAGTCACGCACGCCACACCTTTAGTCACCACGCCAAACCGGATTGCTCAGGGACGCTGACGTCAAGTGACAATCAAAGGGAATGGGGAAGGGGTAGATTCCCGGTGATAAGTTTGAGTAAGATCCCATGCTTCAAACAGACCCAACAAATGATGTTATTTTTATTTTGATTAGTTAGATGTACTGCCATTGACGTCTGACAGACAACATAGTTTAGAACTGTCCTCTGTTCATTGTGCTTTCTGTTTGCGAACTAGTCAAAGTTGAATAGTACTATTTGTAGGAATCTGAACTTACCTGTTGATCCCAAATGTATCTACTCCGAAAAACTCACCAATTAATTATTTATTTATTTTAAATTGGTCCGGGCATTACGCTGTGGTAGGCACCTAGAGTAGTCTAATGCAGATTGTGCCCAGTACTGTAGCTTATGAGCGACAGGGAAGAATAGCAACCGGACGACCGGATCTTGCGATCAGCAAGGCGCCCAATATCCCACGTGGCATTAGGACCAGAGGGCGACAGACTCTTGTTCCGACAGCTTAGGGAGAGGAGGCGGCAGCAGCAGAGAGCTAGGGGCGCAGAAGCCAGCAGGGCTTTAGCAAGTGGGGCCGCAGCCATGGCTAGCGCTGCACAGCAAACCTCTCAGGCAAGCGGATCGGGGACTGTAGGGTCAACTGCTGCGCAGACCCAGAGTCAGTCGACTGGAGTTAGAGGCACAGTTACAGAAGGCTTTAGGAGAGATAAAGGCGGAGAAAGAGAGAATGATTCGGAGAGTAGCCAGGATGCAACGGAGAGAAACGGACATTAGGGAGTTCGAGGGAATGGACCTGACCAACATGGATGCGGATGTGAGGACAATACGGACGGCCCTGCTAGGAGTAATAGAGACGCAGGACCACCAGACGGCCCTCCTTCAGGACATTCAAGTCTAGCCTTGCTGGTTGGACGGTTGCAGGCAGCGCCATTACAGTCCGGGCCTGGTGCCTGACCCGTTGCACATCCTCCTCCTTTTGTCCCACTGGTGACTGGGGTATCCCCATATGTCTCCCCAGCATCGGTCCAAGCCGTTTCCCTTGGCATGCCGCTGCCAGGAGGGATGTCAACAGGTCCTAGTGTTCAGATTCCTGTATAGTCAGTGATATCCCAACCTCCATCGCAGGTTGCCATCAGTGGGCAATCTGTTGTTCCGCAACTTGTACAGCCGCAGGGGACACAGCCCCAGCAGCAACAGGTGCAACAGCCTGTTCCCCAGAGTCCACAGCCAGGAGTGGGACAGGTGCAGGGACAGACACAGTGGGTACCAAAGACAACCATCGCCGCTCCCAAACCCTTTTCAGGGGATAAGAGGGGCGAAGACCTCGACACGTGGTTGAGGGTGGTGCCGGTCTATGTCGAGTGTAAACTTACCTTGCCGCAAGAGGAAGATGCTTGTGACTGCCTCCTATTTAGAGGGGAGTGCAGCAAGACGGTCATGACTTCCACGCTTGGGCAGCTAGCCAAAAGCTGGATGATTTCCTTAAGCTGGTGGAGGAAAGGTGGCATGATCCTTAGGAGGCTCAAAAGGCCACTGACGCGATCCTGACTTTGAGCGCTCGATTTTTCAAGTCAGTTAGGGAGGTCACAGACGCAGTAGAGCGTCTGATCTGTGTCCCTGGGGTGCGCTATGACCCCTAAGTCTTACTGACGACTTACCTGAGGTGTCTGCCCATGCCACTCAAGAATCAGTTGGTAGGAGAGGCGAACATCAATGTGCACAACTTTCCCTCGTTCAGCAAGAAGGCCCTAGACCTGGAAGCAAAGATAGGGCATGGACATAATCCCACGACGGATGGTAGGAAGAAAGCACTGCCTCCCAACTGGAAGGCGAAGGGTCGTATCATGTTCGTCGACAACGATGGTTCAACCATCAAGTTGGATGACGACCTCCAAGTGGGAGTTGGTTCAGAGGCAGGCAGCGTAGAAGCTTCAGAGACTGGAGTAGTCGCTGTCGTAGCTCAGGAAGGAAAGGCGACCGGTAGACGCCGAGGAGGTTCCCGGCCAAGGAAAGTTGACCCCAATGCTCCTCCATGGGAGAGAGCGGGTCTTACTGAGGACTTGTGGAGAGACCGGTACACCCGACAAACTTGTATCCGTTGTGGCCAATACGGCCATAATTAGTTCGAGTGTCGTAACAAAAAGGTGACCGAGAAGATCCCGCCTACTATGGGGCAGGCGGTAGGATCCTCCACTCCTGTCAGTAGGAATGTTGCCAGTAGTTCAGGCACTGCTCCGGGAAACACGTCGGGCCAGTAGGGATAGTAGTTGTTCCTGCTAGGGTCGAGGTGGTGGACACACCCTCACCATCGCGAGAGATGGCCCAAACTACTTACTCCATCGTCGTCCCGCAAACACATTCGGACCCAACGATCCTCTGTTCGCTGAATGTGTTTGAGTCCTTAGAGGAGTTAGAAGAGGAGTGGTCTAGATCGGACCCGCTAGCTTCTTGGACGGCCATGGCCAAAGCCCCTAAGGGTGAGTTGTTCGTCGGCGAGGTAGTCATCGACGGCCGTAAGGCCGGGGCCTATTATGACACTTGCTCGACGCGGAACTTTATTAGTCGCGCGTGAGTTGAAAGGTTGTGCTTAGAGGGACAAGTGCAGCACCTGAGTCGACCTGTGGAGTCGACCTGTGCCAACAAACAGCGCATGGTAGTCAATGACTACCTACAGGACGTTGAGTGCCTGTTCCCGTACGCGGGAGGGGAATTGAGACATCGTGTCTCATTCCTGGTGAGCGACGATCTCCCAATGGACATATTGTTAGGTATGTACTACCTCTCCGTTGCACAACCCAGTTTGACTGGGACCGAAAAGTGGTCAAACACACTTTGCCCGAAGGGGGGACCGCCAAATTACATAAGTTCAAGGCTAGTAGTCTGATCGAGTCCTACATATGCATGTGTGCGGCCGCGTTCTATAACTATTATAAGCAAAATCCGGAGGAGGGTATATATCTAGTTTACGTCTCTGCTGCAGGCGAGCCGGTGAAAATGCCGCCGGAGATAGAGGGAGTAGTTGCTAAGTACCCTGATCTATTTGAAGAGCCAACAGGGGTTTGTCGAGAGGGAGGTCGTCCACGCTATAAAAATTACCCCAGGATCTAGCATCCCGAAGGGTAGGATCTATAGGATGTCTCCAGGCGAGCTTGATGAGCTTCGCCGACAGCTCAAGGAACTCATAGAGAAGGGTTGGATCCGGCCAAGTGTCTCCCGTTACGGATCTCTAGTACTATTTGTGCCGAAGAAGGGGGGTACACTGAGAATGTGCATTGATTCTAGAGGCCTCAATGCCATCACCGTGAAGAACAGGGAGCCCCTACCGCGCATCGATGACTTGCTAGATGGAGTGCAATGGTGTCGGTACTTCAGTAAGATAGATCTCAAGTCCGGGTACCATCAGATTGCAATCAGGCCCGAGGATCAACACAAAACCGCATTTCAGACCAGGTACGGTCTGTACGAGTTTGTGGTGATGCCTTTCGGCATTGTGCAATGCTCCTGGCACCTTTCAGCACGCTATGAATCAGATCTTTCATGACTACTTGGGCAAGTTTGTCATCGTGTACCTCGATGACATATTTATCTTCAGTTGGGCTGTCGAGGAGCACGTAGCACTTTAGACAAAGTACTCAGTCTCCTTCGTCAGTACAAGTTCAAGATTAACGGCGAGAATTGTGAATTTGGCCGCACTCGTATCTTGTACTTGGGTCATGAGATTTCCGCGGAGGGGTTGAAGCCCGATGACGCGAAGGTGGCCAACATTCGTGATTGGTCACGTCCTCAGTCTGTGACTGAGATGAGATATTTCTTAGGGATGACATGCTACTATAGGACTTTTGTGAAGAACTATAGCATAGTGGCCGCCCCTTTGACTTATCCGACCCGCCTTGACACCTCATGGGAGTGGACAGACGAGTGCGAGGCTGCTTTTAGACATCTGAAGCATGCGTTGACGCACTACGAGGTCTTGAAATTTCTCGATCCTGACCAACCTTTTGTAGTAACAATGGATGCCAGCCAATATGGCCTTGGTGCCGTACTTGCGCAACAGGAGGGGAAAAAGTTAAGGCCAGTGGAGTACATGTCCAAGAAAATGCCGTCTCAGAAGTTGGCCAAGTCCACCTATGAGAAGGAACTCTATGTGGTTTACAAGGCTCTGACCCATTGGAGGCACTATCTCCTTGGGAGGTTCTTCATCCTCAGGACTGATCATCAGACTTTGAGATGGATGAAAACTCAGTCGGTGTTCTCTGACGCTCTGAAGCGTTGGATCGAATTCATTGAGCAGTATGACTTTGACCCGCAGTACTTGAAAGGGGAGTACAACAAGGTTGTTGATGCCTTCTCGCGTAGACCTGATTTCTCAGGTGCGCTGATTACTGAGTTCGATCTTGCGGATGATGTTACTCGCTATTTGGTGGAAGCCTATCACGAGGACCAGTTCATGTCGGAGATCATACGCAGACTTGAGGCGAAGGATGAGAAGACTTCTGCCGAGTTGGAGTTGGTCAACGGCTTGTTGTTCCTTGCGAAGGCAGGGAATAAACGATTGTGTGTCCCAAATAAAGAGTCTTCGCGTAGTTTACTTTTAGGTGAGTGTCATGATGCCACGGGCCATTTTGGCTATAAAAAGACAGTAGCCAATCTGCTGCAGCAGTTCTAGTGGCCCACGATGATGCGAGATGCCCAACTGTACGTGGAGACCTGTCAGGTCTGTCAGAGAGACAAGCCACGTACTCCGGCTCCTCTTGGGCTCCTGAAGCCCCTTCATGGATACACTAGTCACCAGCAAGAGCGGGATTTGACATATCTTTGTCATCCTGAACAGATTTAGTAAGTATGCTAGGTTGATAGCCATGTCGGAGACAGCGAAAACCTAGTACGTTATCAGACTGTTCAAAGAGAACTGGGTAAGAGATTTTGGTCTACCCAAGTCAATCGTGAGTGACAGGGATGTCAGATTTACAAGTGAGTTATGGAAGGCTGCTGCTGCCAAACAGGGAACGCAGCTGCAGATGACTTTGGGTAATCACCCCGAGGCCAATGGCCAGGCCGAACAATTGAATCGTGTTGTCCAACACCTGTTGCGAGAAGCTTGCTCTCATCGCCAGTCTGTATAACAATGTTGTGCACAGCGCCACCAGAGGGAGCCCTAACAGTCTGCTACTGACCTTCAAACCTAGACTGCCTCTAGACTTCTTACTACCTGAAAGTCAGTCAACTGCTGCACCCTGTACTTCAGAATTTGCATACCGATATGAGCAGAAGATGCAGCGGGCAGTGGAACAAATGCAGAAGGCTCAGACGACAATGATAGAATCTGAGAACAAACATCATCGCCCATCTACATTTCAGGTTGGGGACAGAGTCTGGGTTAAGTCCTCAGAACTGGGACAGGAGCACGGGATTTCCTGCAAGCTCATGCCTCAGTACTTTGGGCCATGGGAGGTCTTAGACATTGTCGGGACTGATCCGGATGGGCCGTCTTATGTAATCCGGATCCCTGGTCATCTCCGCACTTATCATGTCTTTCATGCCTCCAAACTTGCACCTTTCAAGGAAACCGACCAGTTTCCTTCTCGGCGCTCAATGCTGCCCCCAACCATGGACGGAGAAGTGGATATCGATGATATCGTGGACCACAGGGAGCTGCCAGTTCCAAGACCAACAGGCAAGGGATGTCCTCCGAAACCGAAGCTGCAGTACCGCGTTCGGTTCCGGCATCATATTGATCCAAAGGAGGACCGCTGGTTCACCAGGGAGGAACTCGTGCAGACCGCTCCTCAAGTCGTAGCTCAATACGAAAAAGCTCTGCAGAAGAAAAAGCACCAGATCATTGAAGATTGAACTTCTCAGAGGACTATCAAAGTTACGGAGTAGGGAATGCGAGGCTAAAGCCCCGATGTGCCCCTTTCAGGCCCTGCCAAGCAGCACGTCGGCCGCCCTAAGTGAAGGCAGGCTCGACGAGGGCCTGAGGGCCCTGAATTTTGGCCACCACGCAACTATAAGGAAATTCAGGCAGTTGTGCAGCGCCAGTTGATTGAGAGAACCTAGGCCCTGGGTCGCCTGTTCGCATGAATCAAAGGCAGGCCCTGGGCTGGATACGAGATGTGGCCCAGACACAGGCTGATGACAGTTGGGCGCAAGCAACCACCACAGGCCCAGGGCCTGAGTTTTTTGGACTGGGCCTCAGCCTACCGGGGCCTACCGGAAGCTTCTTGGGAAAGGCCCAACGCAGCCAGGGACAGAACGCAGGCAGGCCACTTCCATATAGCAAAGGGCCTGCCTCCGCATTGGGCATTCGGGTGTTGGCTGCATGCTGCGCAAGTGCTGCTTCGCTGAAGCTGACCAGCGCTCACGCGCTCACGGGCGAGTTGGAAGGAGCAGGCAGCCATAGCCGAGCTGTGCTGCTGCGAGCTGGGTGTGGCGCAGGGTGGTCTTTGGGTGCATGTGGCATCTGTGTGTTGGGGAACGAGGTTGTGAGTGATGCGAGAGACATAGCTGGTGCTGGAAGCGTGCGGCATTGGCCGCTATCTGCTCGTACTTTGGGAGAGTTGTTGTCGTCATCTTCAGCACTGTAGTCTAGGCTAGATAGGATCTGCCATCTGTAGTCTGGGCGCCGAGCGCCAGATAGGATATCGACATTGGTTCTGTGTTGATGATGATGAGACTATTCCAACATTGTTAATTATGAGCTTTTGCTGTGCTCTTATTTGGTGGGACTCGTGATGCAATTCTGCTTTTGGTTCGAGGTCACGACTATCTGGTCACATGTGTATGANTTATGAGCTTTTGCTGTGCTCTTATTTGGTGGGACTCGTGATGCAATTCTGCTTTTGGTTCGAGGTCACGACTATCTGGTCACATGTGTATGATGCTGTTTGATTTCTAAGGTTCGCTATCGCTCATCTTCCTTGTATTTTTCAGAAAACGGTACGGGAAATCCCTCTTGCAGTACCAATTTCCAAACTGCGAATACTCTCATCTGAGTAAATCCGAATACTTGTTATTTCTTTTCGGAATTTTTTTTTCGCAGTTCTATGATTGTTCACTACCTGATAATCATTGGCAGGCTGAAGTTCGAAATTGTTTCTCATTGATACTTTCTCAATTCAAGGGATTTGGGAGACCTACCGAACTTGCAAACGAGTATTTTTCTCTTTTTCTCGAATTTTTTTGCAAAGTTCAAAACTTTTTTTTTTTTTTATTAGTGGCTCCTTATCTGGGCGATTAATCCCACCCACCCCTCCGCACCTATGTTGTTGCCCCCTCCGGTTTTACCTTCTCTATCTGTCTTCGGGTACCCCCTGCGGCGGCATTGGTGAGTTGCCACGTCAGCAGGCCACATCAGCAGGCCACGTCAGCAGACCACGTCAACAGGCCACGTCAGCAGACCAAGTCAGCAGACCATGTCAGCAGGCCATGTCAGCAGGCCACGTCAGCAGGCCACGTCAACAAATAGCAGTACAACGTCAGCAGGCCCCCCGCAAGATCTATATGCTTTTGCGCTCGCAAACAGTTGTCATGGACCAGAAGTCCGGAGAAACGGACAAGGCCTATCAGGCTCGGATGCTGCTTCTGATTACCGAAGCTAAGAAACGGTCGGATGCAGTAGCAGCCGCAACAAAGAGGAAGTCAGAGGACGCCGAGAAGGCACGTCTGTTGGCAATTGAACAGCAGCGCGAGGCAGCAGCAAAGGCTGCCGATGAAGAATGAGTCAACGCGAGAAGATATTCAGCGAAGAGCAAGCTTTGCTCACAATGGCAGCGGATTGGCGGACCAAGGCCGAGAGTGGCAAGATGGAAGACAGTGAAAACAAGATCGCTCTACTCCTCTCCCATCTCACGGACCTCCTAGCAACATGCATTACACAGCAGGATGACATCCATAGCCTCGACGACGCGCTGACTCAAGTCCACGGCCGCCTCCAGCAGCTGGAGCAGCGACCTGTGGCCGCCCCCGATGCCAGCTCTTCCAACACCTCTGATCGCCTCGAAGCATTGGAGATTGACGTCAGCTCCCTCAAGGGCGGCGTGCAGTTACAACAAACCGCAACACAACAGTTGGAGCAGCGGATTTGTACTGTCGCCAACCACTCGAGCTCGGAACCGCGCGAGACAGCTCCAAAGTTCGACGGACAGGAGATCTTCTACGACTGGACGACGACAGATCTGATCTCATGGTTCCGCAAGTTCGAGCTCACACTACAGCTACACTACGTCAAAGAGCACAAGCACCATGGGTACTTGTACTCCTGGTCGGGGGGCGCATGCCAAGCATGGTTGGACAATCTCTTGTCCAAGTACGGAGTGGTAGCTGCCGACTTGTATACCAAGATCAGTTGGGATGATCTGAAGGCGGCGTGGCATAAGCGGTTCCAAGTAGAGCCGCCGGAGATCAAGGCAATGGACAAGCTGATGGTCTTCGAACAAGGCACACTGCCGAGTGTCGACTGGATTGCTGAGTACCAACGCTTGACATCCAAATGGGCTTCAAAGCCATCAAACACTACTTCATCTCGAGGTCGTGTCAGCCGTGGGGCAATGCCTTGACTCACGTCGAGGACACCCTGACGACACCGGCAAAACTTTTTGACAAGGCCGCGCAGATTATTGTCACGAACGGAGGCCAAGAATCTCCCGCGTTCGTTTGCGCCAGGCCTGGGCAGAGATCAGCATCGACCGAAAGTGGTCGTGGTCGCGGCGGCAACGCCAAACAACCAAACTAGCGAGGCCGTGTCTGCCAATGAAGGGGACAGACTCGCAGCCGCCCGGGAAGGTGGCCGCCATGGCAAAGGCCGAGGATGCGGCAAGGCGAAGACAAACACCGCATCTAGCCCCAGGCCCGGCGCAGCAGCTCCAGCCCCATGGTCCCATTACAGTATATCTTCGAATCGGCATACAAGGCACACACGAGATTCCGCTATTGTCTGTGGTGTAACAGCGATCAACACGACACAATGGCCTGCCAGTCGAAAGGCAAGGGCAAATTGGGATACTGAGCACCGCCGGGAGTGACTCGACAACACTCTCGACGCCTTCGGAACCGGTCGCTTTGCGGGTGACTGCCCTTCGTTCCGAGGCACATGCAAAAGTCGATAGTCGTCCTCTTCTTTATTATTTTGAGGACTATGCTGCCAGGCTCGTTCCTACGCTAGGTACTCATGCTCAAGGACAAGACGTGTGTGCGGCATCTTCTCCATCCGGCAACGATAACTTATCGTCTTCAAGTGGTTCTTCACGGGATTCGGCGCGCGAGTTCAACATAGAGGTATTGGACCCACTCACGTCCAAGGATTTCGCATGGCTTCCTCTCCCGACCATGGCCGCTTCCCGGGACCGCAATGCGCAACACTATGCGCTCATCTTCACACGTACTTATCCTTTTATTCACCACCAACTTCGCCGGCGGATGACGAAGTCGCGGTGGGGGACATCCTTGCGTATGTTACCAAGGTGGTCCGTGAGTTTCACAATCAGTGGTACGACGACAACAACGCACCGCTCCTCTATGTCCGCATCCAAGTTGGGCAAGCATCCTGCAGCGCTTTGTTGGATAGCGGCGCGTCTCGCAATTTTATGAGTCAAGCCTTTATGCAAAGGGCTGGCCTTGGTGCACAAGTTTGAAGGAAGGCAAACTCGACGGCGATCAAGTTGGCGGACGGAAGGACGCAGCAGCTTATCGACCACTACATCGAGGCCGTACCGGTGTATTTCGCACCTCATGCATGCGAACCGGTGACATTTGACATTTTGGACACGGACTTCGATATTATTTTGGGAATGCCTTGGCTTGCAAGTGCGGATCACACGGTCAACTTCCACCAGTGGAATCTTACCGTTCGCGACGCCTTCGGCGCCGAATTGGTGTATATTATTTCTCTTCCGCAGCCTTCGATTCGGTGCCAAGTGGTGACGGCCAAGTCATTCCAAGCTACTTGTGCTTACGAGCAGCCCGACGAAATTGACCTATGTTTCCTACGGACCGTCGCAGTAGCTGACTCTTCACCCACGGAATTGTCTTCGGACCCCGTGTGGTGCGGTTGCTTGATGAGTTCGACGACATCTTCGAGTCACCTACCGGTGAGGTGCCAGATTGGCCGATCTCTCACGAGATCATTCTTGAGGCCGGTGTCGTGCCGCCGAAAGGTTGCATTTATCGCATGAGCGAGGAGGAGCTTACGGTCCTCCGTGCACAACTCGATGATTTGTTGGACAAAGGTTGGATCCGCCCTAGTAGCTCCCTATATGAAGCACCAGTTCTCTTCGTACGGAAGAAGAACAAGGACTTACGATTGTGCATTGACTACCACAAGCTCAACGCGCAAACCGTCAAGAATGCGGGGCCTCTTCCTCGCATCGACGATCTTCTTGAGCGATTGGGCGGCGCGAAGTATTTTTCTAAGTTGGATTTGAAGTCGCGATATCATCAAATCTCGATCCGACCGAACGATCGTTACAAATCCACGTTCAAGACGCGGTATGGGCATTTTGAGTGGGTGGTCATGCCTTTTGGCCTCACCAACTCCCCGACAACCTTTCAAGCAGCAATGACCAACGAGTTCCGTGCACTGTTGGACCGATTCGTGCTGGTCTACTTAGACGATATTCTCGTCTATAGCCAGTCATTGGAGGATCACCTTGAGCACCTTCGACGAGTGTTGGAGACGCTCCGCCGCGCCAAGTACAAGGCCAACCGCGACAAGTGCGAATTTGTCCGGCAAGAGCTGGAATACTTGGGCCATTTTGTCACACCGGAGGGCATCAGTCCGCTATCGAACAAGATTCGAGCCATCCAAGAGTGGTCGGAGCCACGGAACGTCACGGATGTTCGCTCGTTCCTTGGTCTCGCCAGCTTCTACCAGCGTTTTATCAAGGGCTACTCGAAGATCGTGGCCCACTTGGCCAAGCTTCAATGCGAGGATCGGTCGTTTGACTTCGGAGAAGAGGTGCGGGAATCAGTTTTGGCTCTCAAAGCCGCGTTATTATCTGCGGAGGTCTTGCGCATATACGACCCGCTTTTGCCTACGCACGTCACTACGGATGCGTCCGACTATGGCATCGGTGTTGTCCTCGAGCAACACGATGGCGTGGACTCGCACCCGGTCGAATATTTCAGCACGAAAGTGCCCGTCGTGCACTCCATTAACGATGCACGCAAGAAGGAACTCCTCGCCTTCGTCCATGCACTCAAGCGGTGGCGACACTTCCTCCTTGGTCGAAGCCAATTCCGATGGGTAACGGACAACAATCCGTTGGTCTTTTACAAGACCCAAGACACCAGCAACAACACCATCGCTCAATGGATGGCTTTCATTGACCAGTTCGACTTCTTTCCCGATCACATTCCTGGGAAGTCGAACCGTTTTGCGGATGCTCTTTCACGGCGTCCGGATCATTGTATCGTGGTCTATTCAACCTTCGAGATCGACAACGATCTGCGGGACAGTTTCATCCGCGGCTACCAAGCCGACCCCGAGTTTCGCGACAAGTACGCGAATTGCTCCTCTCCTAATTCGACGCCTTCTCACTATCGGATCTAAGAAGGGTACTTGCTTGTCCACACACGGGGGAAGGACCTTCTTTGCGTACCGAGTGATCCTCACTTGCGTACACGGCTTCTTGGCGAGTTCCACGATGCTCCCGCCACCGGACAATTTGGAGTCAATCGCACGATTGGCCGACTTCGTGAGCGATTTTGGTGGCCCGGACTTCTCGGCGACGAAACACGCTATGGCGAGTCATGCGAGGTTTGTCGACGCTGCAAATCCCGCAACCATCGTCCGTACGGCGAGTTACGACCATTACCGGTCCCTTTGCGGCGAAGGGAAGCGATTGCCATGGACATTACCGGCCCGTTCCCCAAGCACAAGACCGGAGTGCATGGGATTCTCACGGTGGTCGACCGACTCACCAAGTTCGCCATGTTTTTGCCTTGCCGCTATCATGCCAAGGCATCGGAGTTGGCCGAGGTTCTTTACGCCGGTTGGATTCGAACCAAGGGTTACCCCAAGGAAATCATCTGTGGTCGCGACACTCGGTTCATGTCCGATTTTTGGTTGGCGCTCATCAAGTGATGGGGCTCATCTCTCAAGCCCAGTTCAGCTCGCCACCGCCAGACCGATGGCCAAACGGAGAGGGCGCACCAGACCGTACAGGTTCTCCTTCGCACTGTCATCCATCCTGACCAGAAAGATTGGGTTGAGCGGCTGTCGGATGTCAAGTTGGCCTACAACTCCTCCATCCACCCGGCTATTGGGATGTCGCCCTTTGAATTCGAGCACGGCTCGCCGATCACTTCTCCGTTGGACACCATCATTCCACGAGCGGCCGAGAGCGACGACCATCTTCTTTTCTTACGTCGGATTCAAGAGCTTCTTGTCAAAGCACGCGACCAGATGGCTAAGACGCAGCAATGCATGAGCCAGCAGGCCAATCGCCAACGTCTCCCTTGTCCATTCTGCGTCGGCGACCTCGTTTGGGTTTTCGCCGCGGAATTCAGCCTTGAACAAGACATCTCTCACAAGCTCCTCCCGAAATGGATGGGGCCCTGGCCGATCGTTGCACCCGCTGGAGATGCACCCGAAGGACCTTCCTTCATCATTCAGGTGCCCGCCCACTTGCCCGTCTACCCGGTCTTTCATTGCTCCAAGTTGGCTCTTTCACGCCAGCAGACCATGACGATTTTCTCGGGCGACGATCGCAAGACCCACCCTCGATGGACGGTTTTCAAGAGGTCAGCGATATCATCTCCCAGCATCGCTACGGCAACAGGCCGACTGAATACTTGGTCCATTTTGCATACTACACACACCGAGCTGACCGTTGGTTACCCGTGTGGAACTTCAATTAACAGCTCCAGACGTTCTCACACGCTACGAACGCAAGATGCAAGGCAAGCCGGTCTCTTCGGCTCCACGCCGCACTTGCGTCCAGGTTCCACCTTCAGATTGTCAGCTTCGCCCTCGCCCCGGCTTGACTTCATAAGGAGGGGGGGGTGTTACATGTTGCGCCTGCACACGAGGGTCATTTTCCAGGCCCCGCGTCCCTGAGGCTGAAAGCTTGAAAACCAGGGCCTACAGGCCCCGTGTCTGTTCAGCTCGAAAGCCTGAAAAACAGGGGCCTACAGACCCTGTGGCGTTTCAGACTAAAAATGGCAGTAGCCTTTTTAGCCTGAAACGAAGGGCCATTTTCGGTCTTTCATCAGACCAACCTGCCCTGAAACTCAGGCACCAAACCAGGGGTTTAGGAATAGGCTATTTTTGGCCTGTTCCCACGACAGCTGCAGCGCCAGACCCTGGCTCAGTTTGGCATTGGCAAGAGCAGCCTCCTGGACTGCCCGCCCTGCAACTGCAGGCAGTCGGAGGCAGTGAGGAGGCAGGCCAAGGTAGTACATAGGGACTTCCCATGCACTTCACGGGTAGGCAGGAGGCAGTTAGTAGTCTTTAGGATTCGGCAGCAACACTCTGGAGGAGCGCTGCAGGAGTGGTAGTAGTAGCGTTAGCAGTAGTCTTCAGCGCTGGGCGCTAGTAGCGTTAGCTGTAGTCTTCAGCGCCGGGCGCCATAACTAGAGTAGTACTATAGGGAGAGAGATTGGGCGGAGGCCAAAGGGACTTATTTGCAGCGCCATTGCTCCAGCTTCGTCTTCGAGGTACCTGCAACACAACGCCATCTTCACAGGTCAGTTCCTGGCACATGAGAGAGAGAGTTCTTCTTCTTCCTCTTCTCAGTCCACCATCGCCTTCTCACCCTCTCGCTATCTGACTTCACTACATCAGCAGACTACGAGAGAGAGAGAGAGAGAGCTTGGTGACATTGGATCCAGACTCGACATGGGACTTCAGACATTTTGAAGAGGGATTATTTGGGACTTGTAACGAGACTTGGTGTTGACGACTTTCCCATCTCCCCCTTCCTCTTCTTCGTCTGATCCTCTCCTCTTCATCTGTGTATGTCTGGACCTGGCGCTTCTTTCCTGTGTATAGCKCCAGGCCCCTTCACACCTTGTGACGAGCATGATGTATGTTTGGCCTGCGTTGAAACATTGATTGAGCTAGTCATTAGTATTCTAGCATTCTGCTTTGCTATCTTGTACTACGTGAAAGGGGTCAGTCCCGGTCAGGTCAGGACTTGTATCTAAAGTCTTCCCTGCGCTATAAAGCACCATTTTATATGTATCGGAATGCACCTTGCTTGTTGAGATTCCACTTGCACTTCATAGTTCATTCAGTCCTTTTTATCACATTGCGGATCCTCAATTTATATGTACATCGCCCAGTTGGGCATGTAACATAAATCAGAGTATATACATTTGGGTCCAACAGGTAAGTTCAGATTCCTACAAACGAAACTATTTTGACTTTGACTAGTTTGCAAACATAGAGCACAATGAAAGAAAACAGTTCTAACTATGTCGTATATCTGATGTTAATGGTTGTACATCTAACTAATCAAAATAAAAACAGTATCATTTGATTGGCTGTTTGCAGGATGGAATCTTTCCCAAACTTATCACCTGGAATCTACCCCTCCCTCAGTTCTTCCTGAATGTCTCTTGTCGTCAACGTCCATGACCAATCCGGAACAGCGTGCGTGTCTAAAGGTGTTCACATGGCCCACCCCTGTGCCCCGAGTCCTGCTGAGCTGGCCAGCCCTGCACATTTTTTATCCTCGTGTGCAGCAAGCCTTACATCGACCGATTGGCTGATCAGGAGGCGTTTTTATGGATGGCCCCCGAAGTCGTCAGGAATTATTTACCGTCACAGACAGGACGACGATCACAGCCAATGGAAGGTCCCCACTGGTACTTATTTATAGACGTCTAGTACTCGTCTTTCCCGTAGGGTTGGCCTGCCCCTCAGAACCTATCTACAGCCCAGCGAGCAGACAAAGGACAAAGCAGCAAAGCAGCAAAGCATGCGTGCTCTACTCCCGGTGGGTTGGCATTGTGACTGTGACCCAGTGCTTCGTCCAGGGCCCTTCAGATAGCTCCGCCCTCTCCTTCCAGATGCTCCACGTGAACACTGACGACTCGCAAGGTTGAGCGCACTCGACTCCTCACACGAGAGGGCTCTCAAGACAGAACACATCCTCACGTTAAGAAGTGTCGAAGAGGGTAGATAAGGTTAGGTGCAACGTACCTCAAAATAGCTGCCCCCACCACATATATTCTCACCAGATAACCCGATGCCGATTGTGATGACCAATTGCTGCTTCGGCACAACCAGCATTACACCGCCGTTCCACCTCAGCATCAATCGCACATGAGATAGTTCTCATCACACTGCGAACACCCAATATTCACCACGTTGCCTTCCTGGTGATCCCCTCTCCTCCTGGGTCGCCTGCTTGCCTTCGCCCTCCTCACTACACACTCCCTACGGCCGCTCACCCAGCAGACCGCATGCATGTACCGCATAGGCAGAACTCAAGCGTCAGATGAGCGCACCGTACCACAGCTCGGATACCAAGTTGCAAGGAAATGAGCGATAGCGAACTTCAGAAATCAAACAGTGTCATACACATGAGACCAGATAGTCGTTACCTCGAACCAATAGCAGAAGTGCATCACGAGTTCCACCAAATAAGAGCACAGCAAAAGCTGATAATTGAAAATGCTGGAATAGTCTCATCATCATCAACGAAGAACCAATGTCGATATCCTATCCGGCACTCGGCGCCCAGACTACAGATGGCAGATCCTATCTAGCCTATCTACAATGCCGCTGATGAAGTCAACAGCTCCCCGAAGTACTAGCAGATCTTGGCCAATGCCGTTCGCCTCAAGCACCAGGTATGTCTCTCGTATCACTCACAACCTCGATCCCCAACTCACAGATACCACATGCACCCAAGAACCACCATGCGCCCCATCTAGCATACAGCAGCGCAGCTCGGCTATGGCTGCCTGCTCGTTCCAGCTCGCCCGTGAGCGTGTGAGCGCGTGAGTGCTGGCCAGCGTTAGCGCAGCAGCGCTTGCGCAGCATGCAGCCAGTGCCAAATATCCAATGCATGGGCAGGCCCTTTCCTAAATGGAAGTGGCCTGCCTGCTTGCATGCAGCCTGGCTACGCTGGGCCCCTGCCCAGAAGCTTCGGTAGGCCCAGAGAGGCTGAGCCCCAGTCCACACGAAATAGGCCCTGGGCCTGTGGTGGTTGCTCGTGTCCAACTGCCCACGGCCTTTGTTCGGTCCAAGTTGCGAATCTGGCTCAGGGCCTGCCTCAGTGACATTCGTAAGAAGCGGCCTGGGCCTGGGTGCTCTCAACCAACTGGTGCTGCGCAACTGCCTGAATTACCCAGTTGCGTAATGACCCCAAAAATAGGCCTGTAGGCCCTGGGTCGAGCCTGCCTTCACTTAGGGCGGCCGACTGTACAGAAAATAAGGCCCAGTAGGGCAGATCGACGCCTTAAGCCTCACAGATAAGTTTTAACATCTTGCATTTTGAATTCTCCTTGATTCTGAATAAAAAATATATATATATTTGTCACAGCCCCTCGTTTGTTGTCCTCTTCTCTCTCTCTGCCAACGGTTTACCGGGCAGTTCTGTTTGTGTCACATCACTATATATATATATGCAAGGAAGATGAGCAATAGCGAACTTCAGCAATCAAACATCATCATACACATAAGACCAGATAGTCGTGACCTCGAACCAAAAGCAGAATTGCATCATGAGTCCCACCAAATAAGAGCACAGCAAAAGCTCATAATTAACAATGTTGGAATAGTCTCATCATCATCATCAACGAAGAACCAATGTTGATATCGTATCTGGCGCTCGGCGCCCAGACTACAGATGGCAGATCCTATCTAGCCTAGACTACAATGCCGAAGATGACGACAACAGCTCTCCCGAAGTACGAGCAGATAGCGGCCAATGCCGCACGCTTCCAGCACCAGGTATGTCTCTCGCATTACTCACAACATCGTTCCCCAACACACAGATGCCACATGCACCCAAGGACCACCCTGTGCCACACCCAGCTCACAGCAGCGCAGCTCGGCTATGGCTGCCTGCTCCTTCCTGCTCGCCCGTGAGCGCGTGAGCGCCAGCCAGCTTCAGCGCAGCAGCGCTTGCGCAGCATGCAGCCAGCACCCCCTATCCCCCATGCGGAGGCAGGCCCTTTGCTATATGGAAGTGGCCTGCCTGCGTTCTGTCCCAGGCTGCTCTGGGCCTTTCCCAAGAAGCTTCCGGTACGCCCCGGTAGACTGAGGCCCAGGCCAAACAAATTGGCCCAGGGCTGCTGACAGTTACCTGTGCCCAACTGCCCGCAACCTGAGTTGGGTCTATGCTGCGAATCTCGCCCAGGGCCTGATTCAGATGCAATTGATAAAGGAAGCCAGGGCCTGGGCGCTTTCAACCAACTGGCGCAGCGCAATTGCCTGAATTTTCCCCAGTTGCGAAGCAGTCCAAAATAGGCTTCTGAGGATCTGTCGGGCCTGCCTTCACTTAGGGTGGCCGACGCTGTTGCAAATAGGGCCCAGTGGGGCTTATCGAGGCCTTGTGCCTCGCATATATGCGAGGCCACTGCCTCTAAGAGCCTCACAAGCCCCCATTTTTGCAGCCCGTCGGCCGCCCTAAGTGAAGGCAGGCTCGACGAGGCCCTCAGGGCCCTTTT
This sequence comes from Chara braunii, assembly GCA_003427395.1. Lineage (NCBI taxonomy): Eukaryota > Viridiplantae > Streptophyta > Charophyceae > Charales > Characeae > Chara > Chara braunii. The sequence continues at coordinate 7,413,705 of BFEA01000007.1, read as the reverse complement.
CTGGCCACCACGCAACTCAAGGAAATTCAGGCAGTTGCGCAGCGCCAGTTGGTTGAATGAACCCAGGCCCTGGGTCGCCTGTGTGAATGTATGTGAAGCAGGCCCTGGGCTGGATACGGGTACCGGGCCAAACACTGGCCAAAGCAGTTGGGCACAAGCAACCACTTCAGGCCCAAGGCCTGCTCCTCTCGTGCTGGGCCTCAGGCTACCGGGGCCTATTGGAAGCTTCCTGGACTGGACGCAGGCAGGGCACTTCGATATAGGGAAGGGCCTGCCTCCTCATTCGGCATTCGGGTGCTGGCTGCATGCTGCGCTATTTGCTGGCTGGCGCCTACGCTCTCACGGGCGAGCAGGGAAGGAGCACGCAGCCATAGCCGAGCTGCGCTGCTGTATGCTGGGTGAAGCGCAGGGTGGTCCTTGGGTGCTAGTGGCATCTGTGAGTTGGGGAACGAGGTTGTGAGTGTAGCGCGAGACATACCTGGTGCTGGAAGCGTGCGACATAAGTTGCCATATGCTCATACTTCGGGAATGCTGTTGATGTCATCTGTGGGCTTCGTAGTATAGGCTAGATAGGATCTGCCACATGTAGTCTGGGCGCCGAGGGCCAATAGGATATCAACTCTGGTTCTTCGTTGATGATGATGGGATTATTTCTGCATTGTCAATTATGAACTCTTGGTGTGTTCTTATTTGGTGTATCTCGTGATGCAATTCTATCTGTTGGTTCGAGGTCAAGACTATCTGGACTCATATGTATGATGTTGTTTGATTGCTGGAGTTCGCTATTGCTCATCTTCCTTGCAATTTGGTATCGGAGTTGTGGTACGATTGCGCTCATCTGGCGCTTGTCTTCTGCCTTATGCGGTACATACATGCGGTCTGTTGGGCGAGTTTGGCCGTAAGTGGTGTGTAGTAAGGAGGGTGGAGACGAGTGTAAGGCGACCCAGGAGGTGAGGGGAATCGCCAGGAAGGCTATGTGAGATGAATGTGGTCTGGACAGTGTGATGAGAACTATCTAATGGGCGATTGATGCTGAGGTGGAACGACGGATAATGCTGGTTGTGCCGATGTAGTGACTGGTCATCGCAATTGCCATTTGGTCATCTGGTGAGATTATCTCTGTGGTTGGGGGCAGCTAAATGAGGTACGTTGCTCTTAACCTTATCTTCCCTCTCCAACACTTCTTACCGTGAGGTTGTGTTCCTTCTTGAGAGTCCTCTCATTGTGAGGTGTCGAGTGCGCTCAACCTTGAGAGTCGACAATGTTCACGTGGAGCATCTGGGTGGAGATGGGCGGAGCCTTCTGAAGGGCCCTGGACGAAGCACTGGGTCATGGTCACCATGCCAACCCACAGGGAGTAGAGCACGCATGCCTAAGCTGCTTGTCCTTTGTTCGGCTTGCTGCGCTGTTAGATGGGTACTACTGGGCAGGCCAGCCCTACAGGACAGACGAGCACCCGATGTCTATAAATAAACACGAGAAGGGGAACCATTGACTGTGATCGTTGTCCGGCTGCGACGTAAAATAATTCCTCGAGTCACTTGGGGGCGGACGTTAAATTGCCCCTGGATCAGTCAATGGTTGGAAGGCTCGCGGCACGCCGAGGATAAATATACGTGCAAGGCTGGCCGTCTCAGTGGATACTCGGGGCACAGGGGTGGGCCGGACACACACCTTTAGACACGCATTGCTCTCCAGATTGCTCAGGGACGCTGACGTCAAGTGATACTCAGGGGAATTAAGGCTGTCCTATACACACAAGTGATTCTATTTTTATGTTTTGATTAGTTAGATGGACTGCCATTAACATCTGACAGACAACATTAATTAGAACTGTTTATTATTCCTGGTGCTTCTGTCTGCGGACTAGTCAGACTAAAAATAGTTTCAGTTGTAAGAATCTGACTTACCTGTTGACTCCAAGTGATATCTGTTCCGAAATAGCCACTCATTAATTAGTGGGTCTGTGCACTATGTTGCGGTAGGCATCTAGTATGATCTAGTGTAGACAGTGCACAGCGCTGTAGCCTATGAGCGACGTGGAGGACACCGGACAGGATGACCGCAGGATCTTGCGATCAGCTAGAGGCCCGGTAGCCCACGTGTCTTTAGGACCGGAGGGTGATAGGTTTCTGATCCGTCGGCTTAGGGAAAGACAGCAGGAGCAAAGGAGGGCTAGAGCAGCCGAGGCCAGCAGGACTTAAGTTGGCGAGGCCGGTGCTACAGCAGCCATGGCCACTACAACCATGTCCACTTCTGCGCAGCAGACTTCCCAAGCCTGTAGTTCAGGTGCCGTAGGGTCAACAGTCGCGCAGACCGTGAGTCAGTCCACTGGCTTTATGGCAAGCCAGGCCACGGTGTTAACTCCAGAGGATGTCGCCATCCAGCAAGCAGCCCTGCTGGAGGCACAGCTACAGCGGGCATTAGGGGAGATAATAGCGGAAAAAGAAAAGATGATCAAAAGAAAAGCCAGGATGCAGCGAAGAGGGGCAGACATAGAGGAGAGACGATGGACCTGACCAATATGGATGATGATGTGAGGGTAGTTAGGAAGGCCCTGCTAGGCGTAATAGAGATGCAGGAGCATCAAACTACCATCCTTCAGGACATTCAGCAGAGCCTAGCCGTTTTGGCAGGCCGTGTGCAGGCTGCTCCATCACCAGCCGGGCCTGGTGCCTGGCCCGTGCCATTTCCTCGCTTTTCTGTCCCACCGGTGACAGGGGTATCCCCATATGTAACCCCGTCAACGGTTGCTATCGTTTCCCTGGGCATGCCGCTGTCATGAGGGGTAACAACAAGGAGTAGTTTGCAGGTTCCTGTACAGACAGTGTTTACTCAAAGTCCGTTGCAGGTTGCAGTCACCACGCAGCCTGCTGACTCGCAGCCTGTGCAGCCTCAGGGCACGCAGCCCCAGCAGCAAGCACCGCAACCTGTGTCGCCGGGCCCACAGCCCGGAGTGGTGCAGGGACCGGGACAGACCCAGCGGGTTCCAAAGACGGCCATCGTCGCTCCCAAACCTTTCACAGGGGACAAGAGAGGCGAAGACCTCGAGACATGGTTGAGGTCAGTGCCGGTCTACGTCAGGTGTAAACTCACTTTGTCGCACAAAGAAGTTCTTGTGGCTGCTTCCTACCTAGAGGGTAGTGCAGCAAGATGGTTGAGCGGCTTAGTGCAGCTCCAGGGATATGGTCATGACTTCCGCACTTGGGCAACCACCCAGAAATTGGATGACTTCCTGAAAATGGTGGAGGAGAGGTGGCACGATCCTCAGGAGGCTCAAAATGCCACTGATGCGATCCTAACATAGCACACAAGGCCGACGCTGTTGAGCGTCTGATATGTGTCCCTGGGGTGCGCTATGACCCCCAGGTCCTGTTGACTTCGTTCCTGAGATGCTTTTCTCAGCCTCTCAGGAACCAGTTGGCAAAAGAGGCCAACATAAATATGCACAACTTCCCGTCGTTTAGCAAGGTGGCCCTAGACCTAGAAGCAAAGATAGGGCATGGGCACCCAGTACGGACGGGAGAAAGAAGACACTGCCTCCTAACTGGAAGGCGAAAGGTCGCTTGATGTTTGTCGACAACGATGGCTCAACCATCGAGGTGGACGGCAACTTCCAGGAGGGAGTACGTTCAGAGGCAGGCAGCATAGATGCTTCAGAGGGTGGAGTAGTCGCTGCCGTATCTCAAAAAGGTAAGGCGATCGGTAGATGCCGCGGAGGCTCCCGGTCTAGGAGTCAAGTTGACCCCAATGCTCCTCCATGGGAGAAAGCGGGTCTTACAGAGGACGTGTGGAGAGACCGTTACTCACGGCAGGCCTGTATTCGTTGTGGTCAATATGGCCACAGCCAATTCAAGTGCCGCAACAAGAAAGTGACGGAAAAGATTCCGCCTACGATGGGGCAAGTGTTGGGATCCTCTCATCCCGTTGGTAGCAACGTTGCTAGTTCTTCTGGCAATGCTCCGGGAAACACGTCGGGCCAGTAGGAAATGTAGTTGTTCCTGCTAGGGTCGAGGTGGTGGAGACACCCTCACCATCTCGAGAGATGGCCCAAGCTACTGACTCCGGTGCCGTTCCGCAAACACATTCAGACCCATCGAGCCTCAGTTCGATGAATGTGTTTGAGTCCTTAGAGGAGCTAGAGGTGGAGTGGTCTAGATCAGACCCACTAGCTTCTTGGACGGCCTTAGTCAAAGCCCCTAAGGGTGAGATGTTCGTCAGTGAGGTTGTCATTGGCGGCGGCAAGGCTGGGGCCTATTATGACACTTGCTCGACGCGGAACTTTATTAGTCGCGCGTGCGTTGAGAGACTGCGCTTACAGGGGCGGGTGCAGCGCCTGAGTCGACCTGTGGAGTCGACCTGTGGCAACAAACAGCGCATGGTAGTTAACGACTGCCTCCAGGATGTAGAATGTTGTTTCCCGTACGCGGGAGGGGACTTGAGACATTGTGTCTCGTTCCTAGTGAGCGATGAACTCCCCATGGACATGTTGTTAGGTATGTACTACCTCTCTGTGGCAAGGCCTCAGTTTGACTGGGACCGAAAAGTGGTCAAACACACTTTGCCAGGTAGAGGGACCGCCAGATTACACAAGTTCAAAGCTAGTAGTCTGATAGAGTCCTACGGGTGCATGTGTGTGGCCGCGTTTTATAATTATTATAAGCAAAATCAGGAGGAGGGTATGTACTTAGTTTATGTCTCTGCTGCAGGCGAGCCGGTGAAAATGCCGTCGGAGATAGAGGGAGTAGTTGCTAAATACCCTGATCTATTTGAAGAGCCGACAGGGGTTGTAGAGAGGGAGGTCGTCCACGCAATAGAGATTATCCCAGGGTCTAGTATTCCGAAGCGTAGGATCTATCGGATGTCTCCAGGCGAGCTTGATGAGCTTCGCCGACAACTCAAGGAACTCGTAGAGAAGGGTTGGATCCGGCCGAGTGTCTCTCCTTATGGGTCTCCATTACTATCCGTGCCTAAGAAGGAGGGTACTCTTAGGATGTGCATTGACTATAGGGGCCTCAATGCTATCACTGTAAAGAACAGAGAGCCCCTACCTCGCATCGGCGATTTGCTAGATAGAGTGCAAGGGTGTCGGTACTTCAGTAAGATAGATCTGAAGTCCGGTTACCATCAGATTGCAATCCGGCCCGAGGATGAGTTTGTGGTAATGCCTTTTGGCCTTTGCAATGCTCCTGTCACCTTTCAGCACGCTATGAATCGGATATTCCATGACTACTTGGATAAGTTTGTCACCGTGTACCTCGATGACATACTTATTTTTAGTAAGACTGTCGAGGAGCACGTTGCACATTTGGACAAAGCCTTCAGACTCCTGCGACAGCACAAGTTCAAGATCAACGGTGAGAAGTGCGAGTTTGGCCGCACCCGTGTCTTGTACTTGGGTCATGAAATCTCCGCGGAAGGGTTGAAGCCCGATGACTCGAAGGTGGCCAGCATTTGTGATTGGCCACGTCTTCAGTCTGTGACTGAGATGAGATCTTTCTTAGGAATGACACGCTACTACAAAATTTTTGTAAAGAACTATAGCATAGTGGCCGCTCCTTTGACTGATCTGACCCGCCTTGACACACCGTGGGAGTGGACAGACGAGTGCGAGGCTGCTTTTAGACATCTGAAGCATGCGTTGACGCACTACGAGGTCTTGAAACTTCCCGATCCTGACCAACCTTTGGATCGAAGTCATTGAGCAATATGACTTTGACCCTCAGTATCTCAAAGGGGAGTACAACAAGGTTGCTGATGCCTTGTCGCGCAGACCGGACTTCTCAGGGGCATTGATTACCGAGTTCGATCTGACGGACAATGTTACTCAGTCTTTGGTGGAAGCCTATCGCGAGGACCAGTTTTTGTCTGAGATCATACGCAGACTTTAGGCGAAGGACAAGAAGACTTCCGCCGAGTTTGAGTTGGTCAATGGCTTGCTGTTCCTGGAGAAGGCAGGGAATAAATGTTTGTGTGTTCCAATTAGCGAGTCTTTGTGTGTTCCACCGGTCATTTTGGGTATAAGAAGACCGCAGCCAACTTGCTGCAGCGGTTCTGGTGGCCCACGATGATGAGAGATGCTCAGTTGTATGTGGAGACTTGTCAAGTGTGTCAACGAGACAAGCTACGTACTCAGGCTCCTCTTGGGCTTATGAAGCCCCTTCCGATTCCGGAACGGCCTGGTGAGAGTCTGTCCATGGATTTCATGGATACTCTGATCACCAGCAAGAGTGGGATGCGGCACATCTTCGTCATCGTGGATAGATTTAGTAAGTATGCTAGGTTAGTAGCCATGCCAAAAACAGCAAGAACGGAGTACGTGATCCGAATGTTCAAAGAAAACTGGGTTAGAGACTTTGGTTTACCCAAGTCCATTGTCAGTGACAGGGATGTCAGGTTTACCAGCGAGTTGTGGAAGGCTGCTGCTGCAGAGCAGGGCACTCAGTTGCAAATGACTTCCGGGAATCATCCAGAGGCCAACGGCCAGGCCGAACAACTGGATCGCGCGGTACAACACCTGTTGAGGCATTACATCAAGCCCAACCAGGTGGACTGGGATGAAAAGCTTGCTCTCATCGCCAGTCTGTATAACAATGCGGTACACAGTGCCACTGGGGTGAGCCCGAACAGTCTACTACTGACTTTCAAGCCTAGACTACCTCTTGACTTTCTCCTACCTGAGAATGAATCAACTGCTGCACCGGGTACGTTAGAGTTTGCCTACAGATACGAGCAGAAAATGCAGCAGGTGGTAGAACAGATGCAGAAGGCACAGGCAGCGATGATAGAGCCGAAAACAGACACCGTTTCTACATTTCAGGTTGGGGATGGAGTCTGGGTTAAATCTTCAGAAATGGGACAGGAGTACGGGATATCCCGCAAACTCATGCCTCAGTACTTTGGACCTTGGGAAGTCTTGGACATCGTCGGGACAGATCCGGATGGGCCATCATATGTTATCCGGATTCCTGGTCATCTTCGTACTTACCCTGTCTTTCACGCCTCCAAGCTGGCACCTTTCAAAGAAACTGACAGTTCCCATCTCGTCGATCAATGCTGCCCCCAACCATGGACGGAGAGGTGGACATTGATGATATTGTGGATCACCGAGAGCTGCCGGTATCAAGACCAGCAGGCAGGGGACGTCCTCCGAAACCGAAGCTGCAGTACCGCTTTCGGTTCCGGCATCACACTGATCCGAAGGAGGACCGATGGTTCACCAGGGAGGAACTGATGCAGACYGCTCCTCAAGTTGTGACTCAATACGAGAGATCTCTGCAGAAAGGAAAGCGCCCTATGATCGAAGATTGAGCTTCTCAGAGGACTGTTGAAGCTAAGGAGGAGGGAATGCGAGGCCACTGCCTCTAAGAGCCTCACAAGGCCCCATTTTTGCAGCCCGTCGGCCGCCCTAAGTGAAGGCAGGCCCTCAGGGCCCTTTTCTGGCCACCACGCAACTCAAGGAAATTCAGGCAGTTGCGCAGCGCCAGTTGGTTGAATGAACCCAGGCCCTGGGCCGCCTGTGTGAATGTATGTGAAGCAGGCCCTGGGCTGGATACGGGTACCGGGCCAAACACAGGACGAAAGCAGTTGGGCACAAGCAACCACTTCAGGCCCAAGGCCTGCTCCTCTCGTGCTGGGCCTCAGGCTACCGGGGCCTACTGGAAGCTTCCTGGACTGGACTCAGGCAGGCCACTTCGATATAGGGAAGGGCCTGCCTCCTCATTCGGCATTCGGGTGCTGGCTGCATGCTGCGCAAGCGCTGCTGCTGCGCTATTTGCTGGCTGGCGCCTACGCTCTCACGGGCGAGCAAGGAAGGAGCACGCAGCCATAGCCGAGCTGCGCTGCTGTATGCTGGGTGAAGCGCAGGGTGGTCCTAGTGGCATCTGTGAGTTGGGGAACGAGGTTGTGAGTGTAGCGCGAGACATACCTGGTGCTGGAAGCGTGCGACATAAGTCGCCATATGCTCGTACTTCGGGAATGCAGTTGATGTCATCTTTCGGCTTCGTAGTACAGGCTAGATAGGATCTGCCACATGTAGTCTGGGCGCCGAGGGCCAATAGGATATCAACTCTGGTTCTTCGTTGATGATGATGGGATTATTTCAGCATTGTCAATTATGAACTCTTGGTGTGTTCTTATTTGGTGTATCTCGTGATGCAATTCTATCTGTTGGTTCGAGGTCAAGACTATCTGGACTCATATGTATGATGCTGTTTGATTGCTGGAGTTCGCTATTGCTCATCTTCCTTGCATATATCCAATATTGCATTTTATTTCTTTTAATTCATAGTTTAAAAAATGAGAGTGAAAAAGAGAATCATGTAATGAATCAATATTTATCGATAAATCCAAAAGATAATTCAAATAGTAATACATAGAAAAATCATAGTATCATTGATACATAAATAGAATTCTTGATAAATCTATTTTGGTTTCTATTTTCTTCTAATTGAATTGTTCTGCAAGTTTGATAGAACAGAAAAAATAGAAATACAATGAAAAAGAAAGGATTCTAATGAATAAAAAAAAAAATATCAAGGAAATTCTGAGGGCACTCCCATCCGCAGTAAACACGAGTGATACCATTTTGTTGTAGATATCGATCACATAGGGTTTGGGGGTTGCTCAGGCCTTGATGCGTTCTGTTGCATCAGTTTTGGAAAGGTGGTGGTATGCAATGGCTCATTTGGGTACACAATGCCCATGCGAGAGTTTTAATTTTAACGTGTGTTTCTGTTCGGTTTTCCAGAGTTGATTGCAAATCTGAACATTGAGTCCTTTGTCATATAATGCAGAACATCAAGACCTTTTACGCCTTAGAAGTTCAGACAGGAAATGTGTTCTGTCCACGAGTCTTGCCAACATGTACTTTTTCTCATACCCAGTCCAAGAACTGACTTGAGCTTGCCATTGATGTTTATATTTGTTGGTTTGCAGTCTGCTCTTGAGGCGTGAGTGCTGCTCTTTCAGCAATGGAGAATACATTAAAGCTGGATTGGCACAGCTGGAGCATTGGATCTATGAGGCTGGAGAGGAGGTGAGCAAGAAGTAACATGGGCAGGCCTGTCTTCCTGCGCACCCAGCAGCATGTTGTGGCTCTTCTCAAAAACCTTATCAGGAAGGCTGGGGTTCTCACTTTGGTGGGGCATGGCTGCAGGAGAAGAGGTTAACAGAGCCCTAAAATTTCAGGATTTTTTCAGGGTCATTATAACGAACGTCCCATACCTTTTACGCCAGACTTGTCACCAGTAGAGTGGACACCAAATAAACCAACAGCAAAAAAAATAATAAAAAAAATTGATCAAAGGGGCGCATGCAAAATGATCAAAGGGGCCTTAAACCCCAAACTTGGCACACACAGACCTTAACCAAAAATAAAACAGGGCAAAAAAAAAAAAAAAAAAAAAACTGGAAAAAATGATCTCCAATGCACTTTTCAGGGTTGGGGGTGTTATTTTGGGGCTGAATAGTGGGGGTCCTTGTTAACGTTTGGTGGGCTGCAGGCAGTGAACTGTGTTTGAATCATGCTATTTTGTAACAAGCTATTCTGTAGATCTGTGCCCATGTGATAGTCTTGCTCTCGTGAAACAATTGGATGTAGTTCTGTCTTGAAAAGAAGATGATGTGCACCCCATCGGTTGCTACACATCTGAACGATCATCTTGAGAAGCCAGAAATCTCTCTCTCTCTCTCTCTCTCTCTCTCTCTCTCTCTCTCTCTCTCTCTCTCTCTCTCTCTCTCTCTCTC
>BFEA01000007.1:7366311-7400420 GCA_003427395.1 Chara braunii | reverse complement strand
ATGTCCATTTTGTGGCCACGGACGCTATGCTGAATGCATGCTCTTTTGTGGGGGGCGYTCTTCCTTTATTCTGGCCTGCAATAGACATGCTATTGTCAGGAATGTATGGTTGGCATGCTTAATGCCAGCCGTCGTGGCAGTTGTTGTTTTGAGAATGCTCAATTAGGTCTTCCATGCGCTCATCCACCCCATCCTTACAATGTGTGTCCTTTCTGTCGTCAAGGACAGCCTCATTGTTGAGCTTTTCCCTGTGTCTGCCTCTCTCACAGCGTGCAAGTGGGCTGTTATGGCATATGGGGATGGGGGCAGCTCGCGCTCAACTTCATCAACGTGGCGAGCCTTGCACGTGAGAGGCACAGTGGAGGTGGAGTTCAAAGAAGAATGAGAAATTTAATGGTTTCAATCTGCCCTTGTTTTTTCTTTTTGTTTTTGTTTTTCTTTTTATTTTTGCATGTTATCACTGTGCCCGTTTTTTGCTTTTATTCTTTGTTCCGCAAAGTGCGCTCTTTTAGTTTGTAGTGATGTGACAATATATATGTGTGCAAGTGTGCCTCCTCGGTGGCAGATGTGTTTGTGGGCACTTCCCGCTCAACCACACAAACGTGGGGAACCTTGCACCTTTTATTATATTGCTCATCTATACTTTTTTTTTCTATGGATGACTTGTGATGGTACGAGGATGGAATGAGAGAGAGAGCCTGGGGATGTTGACCAAAACACACACACACGCGCAAGAACAAAATGCCGTCCTTACGATGCTCTATGGTAACCCTACGCAGTCTATCTCCCACCACCGCTATGCACGACAACCTAATAGAGTTGACTGGGTTGCACATCACACTCCTGTTATCATGCAGGGCATCAATCAGAGCCCTATTTAACCAGGAATGGATGCTCTTTCAGTTCCAGGGGTTATTAGTGCTATTATTCACGTACAATCTGGCTGCACATATGTTGGGCAAACCACATACTTTGTTGCTAATCATCTCAAACGACTCACTTATGTCACTGTCATCTTTATCACTCCACGGCTAGGCAACTCCATTTCATTTTTTTGTCTGGCCCCTGGAGTGCATTGACTGGGTATTAGACCCCTATCCCTATCTGAATGCTGATGGTTCCATCGATCCTGAACTGTTTAAACGTGTGGCTACCCCTCGTGAAGGGTTTTGGGTTCGGCATGTGACCACCCTATATCCTCGGGGCTTTGATAGCGTCCTCCCACAAGTACGATTACAGCCCATCAGACGATCTCATCGATTGAACAGGTGGATTCGTTGGAGAGGCAGTCCAATTGTCCTCCCACAACTTGCCCCGCAGCACAAATTTGTGGTGAAAGACCCTTCACGCTTGACACAGCCCCTGGTCTGTTCTATGCTGTGCTCTCAGCCCTACATCGCATGCTTACTCAAGCAGCTAATTCGGAATGGCAATCCATCTCTCGTACCCTCTCCCAAGCCACCTCTGCCTGGCGCTCTCGCTTGCTACAGTGGTTGCAAACAAATGTCTCAAACTCTGATCTCACACCAAACATTCGTCAACTGGAGTGCATGATCGGTGTTCTTCATCTTTGTCAAGGTTCTGCACATGCATCAGTTTGCTCGCACCACACGAATGCGGGGCGTCCTTTCGGCTTCCAGAGGTTATTGAATCACATCCACGGCCTACTCTTGCCAAGGAGGTATGTATCTGTGACAAAGATGGTCCAACCCATTTGTGTCCACTTCTCTAGTTTTACAGAAGTGGCAAAACAAGCAAGATGCCTCCTCCAAACCCAAGCAATTGTCCATGTCGGTAAGCATTTCCACATTGTGCAGGCACTGCAGTGGTCATGTGGCCACAATGGACTAGACTATAAATCAAGATAAACTTGCGAACTCTCTTCTTAGAAGGCTCCAAGTACCATCTCTCAATGACGACACCATAGATGCGACAAAAGCATTGAAACTCAATCTGGGTGAGTTTATTGCCAAGTTTATAGCAACCATGAGATCAGCACACTGCAATGAATCTCTAATTGCTGAAAGTCTCTCTCGGCTGCGTAGATGACACATAACAATTCTTTCAAGATGCCAACGTTTTTTTTTTAGGTCATCAGAACAAACACCTACTCAGACTATCTCATGAGCTGCCAACACATCTCTTCAGCAACTACAGCTGCAATTGAAGTACCAGTCAATGAAACATCACACAACATAGCAATCTGCTGTGAACGCTGGTATGCATATAAGTTATCACAGCATCTTAATAATCCTACCTACAAGAGAATATTCAATGTTTTGGAGCGACAGCACCACCGGTTAGCGCTACGCTCTGCTATTTTTTTCTTAGTGCTAGCATCCCCCACCCTCGTGGAGGCCTGCCCGGCACAAGCCAGCGGGTTCGCGCCTCGCCGCACGTTGGCCCAGCCGACGACGGTATCCATGCTTAAGTGAACCTGCCGCGCGGCTCCCGCCAGGGTTTGATTTTTGAATCCAGATGGGCAGTTGCCATAGCCCACCTGCTCCTACGAGGGGCAGAGGCTCGCGCCTCACGCGCGAGCACCTCACTCCGGCAGAAAAAAAAAGATCCCACGCCATTGTTACATGCTGCGCCTGCACACGAGGGCCATTTTCCAGACCCTGCGTCCCTCAGGCTTAAAGCCTGAAAACCAGGGCCTACAGGCGCCGTGACTGTTCAGCCCGAAAGCCTGTGTCGTTCCAGACTAAAAATGGCAACAGCCTTTTTAGCCTGAAACGAAGGGCGATTTTCGGTCGTTCATCAGAACGACCGGCCCTGAAACTCAGGCACCGAACCAGGGTTTCGGGAACACGCTATTCTTAGCCTGTTCCCCACGCCAGCCTTAGCAGCTGCTGCAGCGCCAGCCCCTGGCACACTTCGGCATTGGCAAGAGCAGCCTCCTCGGCGTGGCTCGCCCTTCAGGCAGTCAGGAGGCAGGCCGAAGTAGTACATAGGGACTTCCCATGCACTTCACAAGTAGGCAGGAGGCAGTAGTCTTCAGGATTCGGCCGCAGCACTCTGGAGGGAGCGCTGCAGGGAGTAGTAGTAGCGTTAGCCTTTAGTCTTCAGCGCTGGGCGCAGTAGGTAGCTGTAGTCTCCAGCGCTGGGCGCAGTAGGTAGCTGTAGTCTCCAGCGCTGGGCGCCATAGCTAGGATAGCACTAGAGAGAGAGAGAGATTGGGCGGAGGCCTTGGGTACCTACCTGCAGCGCCGTTGCTCCAGCTTCGTCTTTGAGGTACCTGCAGCACAGCGCCAACATCACAGGTTAGTATCTGGCTCGTAACAGAGAGAGAGAGAGTTCTTCTTCTTCCTCTTCTCAGTCCACCATCTCCCTCTCACCCTCTCATCATCTGACTTCACTGCATCTGCAGACTACGATAGAAGAGAGAAAGAGCTTGGTGACATTGGATCCAGACTTGACTTTTGGACTTCAGACATTGCAACGAGGGATTATTTGGGACTCGTGACAAAGACTTGGTGTTGACGAAATCCCCATCTCTCTCCCTCCTTTCGTTTGATCCCCTCCTCTTCGTTTGTGTATGCCTGGACCTGGCGCTTCCTTCACACTGTGTGATGGATACGATGTATGTTTGGTCTGCATTCAAACATTGATTGGGCTAGTCATTAGCATTCTAGCTTTCTGCTTCGCTATCTTGCACTACGTGAATGAGGTCAGTCCCGTTCAGGTCAGGACTTGTATCTAAATCTTCCACTGCGCTATTCAGCACCCTTTGTATGTATGAGAATGCACATTGCTTGTCGAGATTCTACTTGCACTGCATTGTCCTTTCAGTCCTTTTTATCACATTGCGGATCCTCGGTTTTCTATGTACATCGCCAACTGGGCATGTAACAGTTGGTATCGGTGCACCGCACGTGAATCAGGACAACCTGATTTGACACGTGTGCGGGGACTAAATAGCTGATTAGTCTTTATTGATTGATTAGAGCACATTAGTTAGACCCCAAAATCACGATTTTGACCTTACTACCGAAAATCGAAAAAAAAAAATATTTCCTTGGATTTTGTTTTCTCGTTATTTCTGTTGTAGAAAATCGTAATATCGCAACATCTGAAATTTCCATTTTCGTTTTTCTTCTAAATTTCAAAATTTCGTTGTTGAAAATCCGGAATATCCTTCTGTTCGAAAATTTCGATTTCCTGTTGCATTTCCCGTTACTTAGAAATTTGGAATATCTTTTTTTCGAATTTCGTTTTTCTTAAAACGGTACGGGAAATCCCTCCTGCGGTATTATTTTCCAAACTTCGAATACTCTTATCTGAGTAAATCCGAATACTGTCATTTCTTTTCGGAATTTTTTTTCGCAGTTCTAGGATTCTGTTAGTCAGTTCTATAAATCATTTGCAGTCTGAAGTCGAAATTTTTTCTCTTTTTGATCATTTTGCACTTCAAGGGAGGTTGGGAGACCTACTGAACTTGCAAAACTCGGGATTTTATTATTTCAAAATTTTTTTTTGCAAAGTTCAAACTTTTCTTTTTTGATTAGTGGCTCTTTATCCGGGCCATTCTTCCCACCCACCCTCCCTACCTATGTTGTTGCCCCCTCTGGCCTTACCTTCTCTATCCATCTCCGGGTACCCCTGCGACGACATTAGTTAAGTTGTCATGTCAGCAGGCCACATCAGCAGACTACGTCAGCAGGACACGCCAGCAGACCACGTCAGCAGTCCACGTCAGCAGGACACGTCAGCAGGCCACGTCAGCCGACAGAACAGGGAATACCACGTCAGCAGGCACCCGGCCTGGTATATGCTGTTGCGGTCACATACAGCCGTCATGGACCAGAGGTCCGGAGAAGCAGACGAGGCCTATCAGGCCCGGATGCTGGTTTGGAGTACCGAAACGAAGAAACAGGCTGATGACGCAGCAGCAGCAGCGAAGAAGAAGGCAGAGGATGCCGAGCAGGCACGTCTGCTGGCACTTGAACAACAGCGCAAGCATGACGAGGCAGCAGCAAGGGCTGTCGATGAAGAAAGAAACCAACGTCGTGAGAAGATATTTAGCGGAGAGCAGACTTTGCTCACAACGGCAGCGGCATGGCAAATCGAGGCAGAGAATGGCAAGTTGGAGGATTGCGAAAACAAGATCGCTCTCCTCCTCTCGCATCTCACAAACCTCCTGGCTACATGCATTACACAGCACGAGGATATCCACAGCCTCGACGACTCGCTGGCTCAAGTCTAAGGCCGCCTTCAGCAGCTGGAGCAGCGACCAGTCGCCACCGCCAATGCAAGCTCTTCCAATACCTCCGATCGTCTCGACGCATTGGAGATGGACGTCGGCTCCCTCAAGGATGGCGTGCAATCACAACAGACCGCAACGCAATAGTTGGAACAACGGATCTGTACCACAGCCAACACCTCGAGTCCGGAACCACGCGAGACAGCTCCAAAGTTCGACGGGCAGGAAATTTTCTGCGACTCGATGAAGACAGATCCGATTCCATGGTTCCGCAAGTTCGAGCTCACGTTGCAGCTACACAACGTCAAAGAACACAAGCACCACGCATACTTGTACTCTCGCTCAGGGGGCGCGTGCCAGGCTTGGTTGGACAACCTCTTGTCCAAGTACGGAGTGGTAGCTGCCGACTTGCACACCAAGATTAGTTGGGATGATCTGAAGGCGGCGTGGCACAAGCGGTTCCAAGTTGAGCCGCCCGAGATCAAGGCTATGGACAAGCTCATGGTCTTTGAGCAAGGCACGCTGCCAAGTACCGACTCGATCGCCGAGTACCAACGCTTGACGTCAGTCCCAGACATCCAGATGGGCTTCAAGGCCATCCGCCATTATTTAATCTCAAGGTCCTGTCCGGCATTAAGTAATGCCCTGACTGATGTCGAGGACACCTTGGCGACGACGGCAGAACTTTTTGACAAGGCCGCGCAGATCATCATTACGAACAAGGAGGCGAAGAATCTGCGTTCGTCTGCGGCAAGCCCGATGACGGACCAGCATCGGCCAAGAGTGGCCGTGGTCGCGGAGGCAATGCCGTTTGACCAAACCAGCGAGGCTGTGTCTGCCTATGAAGGGGACAGACTCGCAGCCGCCCGGGAAGGTGTCCGCCTCGGCAGAGGCCGAGGACGCGGCAAGATGAAGAATCTAGCCCCGGGCCCGGCGCAGCAGCTCCAGCCCCTTGGTCCCAATACGGCATCTCCGAGCAAGCCTTCAAGGCGCGCACGAGATTCCACTATTGCCTATGGTGCAACATTGATCTGCATTAGACACCGGTCTGCCCATTGAAAGGCAAGGGCAAACAGGGAAACTGAGCACCGCCGAGAGTGACTCGACAATACTCTCGACGCCTCCGGAACCGGTTTCTTCGCGAGTAACCGGCCTTCATTCCGAGGCGCATGCGGAAGTCGATAGTCCTCCTCTTCTACTTTCTTTTGAGGACTATGCTGCCCGGCTCGTTCCTACGCTGGGTACTCAAGCTTAAGGACAAGAAGTGTGTGCGGTTTCTTCTCCGTCCGGCAGTGGCGACATATCGTCTTCAAGTGGTGCTGCACGGGAATCGACGAGCGAGTTCAACATAGAGGTATTGGACCCGCTCACGTCTGAGGACTTTGCATGGCTTCCTCTCCCGACCACGGGCCGCTTGCCGGGACCGCAATGCGCAGCATTATGCGTTCATCTCCACACTTACTTATCCTTCTATGCACCACCAACTTCGCCGACGGGAGACGAAGTCGCGGTGGGGGACATCCTTGCGTATACTACCAAGGTGGCCCGCGAGTTTCGCACGCAGCGGTACGATGACAACAACGCACCGCTCATGTATGTCCGCATTCAAGTTGGGCAAGCGTCCTGCAGCGCTTTGGTGCATAGCGGCGCGTCTCGCAATTTCATGAGCCAATCCTTTATGCAAAGGGCTGGCCTTGGCGCACAAGTTCGGAGGAAGGCAAACCCGACGGCGATCTAGTTGGCGGACGGGAAAACGCAGCAACTTCTCGACCGTTACATCGAGGTCGTACCGGTCTACTTCGCACCTCATGCATGCGGACCGGTGACATTCTATATTCTCGACACGGACTTCGACATCATTCTGGGAATGCCTTGGCTTGCAAGTGCGGATCACACGGTCAACTTCCACCGGTGGACTCTTAGCGTTCGCGACGCCTTCGGCGATGAAGTGGCGTGTACTATTCCTCTACCGCACCCATCGATTCGGTGCCAAGTGGTGACGGCGAAATCATTCGGGGCGACTTGCGCTTACGAGCAGCCCGATGAGATCGGCCTATGTTTCCTACGGACCGTCGTGGTAGCCGACGCTTCACCCACAGACTTGTCTTCGGACCCCCGGGTGGTGCGGTTGCTGGACGAGTTCGCCGACATCTTTGAGTCACCTACCGGTTTGGTGTCGGATCTCTCACGAGATCATTCTTGAGGCCGGTGTCAAGCCGCCGAAAGGTTGCATCTATCGCATGAGCGAGGAGGAGCTTGAGGTCCTCCGCGCACAACTCGACGACTTGTTGGCTAAGGGCTGGATCCACCCTAGCAGCTCCCCATATGGAGCACTGGTTCTCTTCGTCCGGAAGAAGAACAAGGATCTACGATTGTGTATCGACTACCGCAAGCTCAACGCACAAACTGTCAAGAATGCGGGGCCTCTTCCTCGCATCGACGATCTTCTTGAGCGATTGGGCGGCGCAAAGTATTTTTCTTAGTTGGATTTGAAATCGGGATATCATCAAATCTCGATCCGGCCGAACGATCGCTACAAGTCCGCGTTCAAGACGCGGTACGGGCATTTTGAGTGGGTGGTCATGCCTTTTGGCCTCACCAACGCCCCGACGACCTTTCAAGCGGCAATGACCAATGAGTTTCGTGCAATGTTGGACCGGTTCGTGATGGTCTACTTAGACGATATTCTCATCTATAACCGGTCATTGGAGGATCATCTTGGGCATCTTCGACAAGTGTTGGAGACGCTCCGCCTCGCCAAGTACAAGGCCAACCGCGACAAGTGCGAATTTGTTCGGCAAGAGCCGGAATACTTGGGCCATTTTGTCACACCGGAGGGGATCAGTCCGCTATCGGACAAGAGTCAAGCCATCCAAGAGTGGCCGGAGCCTCGGAACGTCACGGATGTCCGCTCGTTCCTTGGTCTCGCCGGCTACTATCAGCGTTTCATCAAAGGCTACTCGAAGATCGCGGCCCACTTGACCAAGCTTCAATGCAAGGATCGGCCGTTTGACTTCGGAGAGGAGGTGCGGGAATCATTTTTGGCTCTCAAAGCCGTGCTATTATCTGCGGAGGTCTTGCGGATATACGACCCGCTTTTGCCTACGCTCGTCACTACGGATGCGTCAGGCTATGACATTGGTGCATTCCTTAAGCAACATGATGGTGTGGACTGGCACCCGGTCGAGTATTTCAGCAAGAAAGTGCCCATCGTGCATTCCATTGACAATGCACGCAAGAAGGAGCTCCTCGCCTTCGCCCACGCGCTCAAGTGGTGGCGGCACTTCCTCCTTGGTCGAAGCCAATTTTGATGGGTAACGGACAACAATCCGTTAGTCTTTTACAAGACCCAAGACACCGTCAACAGCACCATCGCTCTAGATGGCTTTCATCGACTAGTTCGACTTCTTTCCCGATCACATTCCCGGGAAGTCGAACCGTTTTGCGGATGCTCTTTCACGTCGTCCGGATCATTGTACCGCGGTCTACTCAACCTTCGAGATCGATGATGACCTGCGGAACAGCTTCATCCGCGGTTACCAAGCCGACCTCGAGTTTCGTGACAAGTACGCGAATTGCTCCTCCCCTAATCCGGCGCCTTCTCACTACCAGATCCAAGAGGGGTACTTGCTTGTCCACACGCGGGGGAAGGGCCTACTTTGCGTACCAAGTGATCCTCACTTGCGTACACGGCTTCTTAGCGAGTTCCACGATGCTCCCGCCACCGGACACTTTGGAGTCAATCGCACGATTGGCCGACTTCGCCAGCGATTTTGGTGGCCCGACCTTCTCGACGACGTCGCGCGCTATTGCGAGTCATGCGAGGTTTGTCGACGCTGCAAATCTCGCAACCATCGTCCGTACGGCGAGTTACGACCATTACCGGTCCCATTGAGGCGAAGGGAAGCGATTGTCATGGACATACCGGCCTGTTCCCCAAGCACAAGACCGGAGTGGATGGGATTCTCACGGTGGTCGACCGACTCACCAAGTTTGCCATGTTTTTGCCTTATCGCTATCATGCCAAGGCACCGGAGTTGGTCGAGGTTCTTTACGCCGGTTGGATTCGAACCAAGGGTTACCCCAAGGAGATCGTCTGCGACCGTGACACCCGGTTCATGTCCGATTTTTGGTTGGCGCTCATCAAGCGATGGGGCTCATCTCTCAAGCCCAGTTTAGCTCGCCACCCTCAGACAGATGGCCAGACGGAGAGGGCGCATCAGACCGCACAGGTACTCCTTCGCACTCTCATCCGCCCCGACCAGAAGGACTAGGTTGAGCGGTTGCCGGATGTCGAGTTGGCCTACAACTCCTCTATCCACCCGGCTATCGGGATGTCGAGTTGGCCTACAACTCCTCTATTCACCCGACTGACGGGCTACTATTCGAGGTCGTCCCACAAAACATCGCCTTGCAATTGGCACCATGTAGGATGCCGCAATCTGAACGGTCTATGTCCATGCCAAGCCCAATTGCATTCCTCTCCCTGATGATGTTCATCTCCCCGCCTGCATCCACCATCACGGAACATTTAGATCCTCTCACCATCAGGTCTACCAATCCACAGGCCACACACTTCCAGTCCATTTTAGTTCCCGTTTCCGCCCACTCTGCCTCCTTTGGCAGAATCGTACTTAAATTGACGTTAGGCACCAATCGTCGCGAAGCCTTCGCTTTAGCCCATCACTGAGCCTTGGAGCAAACGCAAGGATATCCTTCAGGTTCATGAGGTCAATATGGCCTTCAAGCAACCTGTCCACCATTCTCTCCACATTGAAGCCTTCTTCTAGCCAGACCGCGTACTTCTTCTTCTTTGGTGCGCTATCGCGCGAAACCGGTTTGACTTCCTCTTGGACTCCTCTTTTCTTAGCCATTTGCTCCCCCGTCCGGTCCTCTTCTTGGCGAAGCCTCTCATCTTCCTCATCCTTGTCGTCATCCTCTTGGATCTCCACGACCTCTTTTCTTCGCTCTTGCTCAGGCTTCTTTTGAGGAGGCTCTTGATTGGCGCTTGCCTTACTCTGGGCTCTGGTCCGGGCCGCTTGTGCTACCCTTCCATGCGATGTAGGAGGGTTAAAAGTCATGCCAGACCTAGGCGTTGATCCTACCATTGCCACTCCAAGGTACCCCTGCCGTGCTGACACCGACTCAGGTCCAGACTCATAGAGAAAGACCTTGGGGAGCTCTGCCTCCCACACCTTTACCTTTTCACACATTGTTACCAACTTCTGCTGGTATCTCCCCATCTTTCCCCATAAGTCGTCAATCTTGCCCAGGAGGTCTGGCACGAATTCCACCTCACCTTTTGTGTCCTCGTCATCTGACTCGACGACTATAGGTTCTTCCCTTTTAACCCCAACCTGTAATTGCTGAGTCACCTCTTCACCACTCTACCTCTTCCACCCTTAAGGATGGGCCTTCATTTTCCTGCCACAGCCTAAACATGGTTGGTGGCGCTGCTCGTTCCGCTGCCCGCCTAAGGGCCTCTTTCCTCGTCCAACCTGGAATTTTTGGATCGATGTACTCCCCAAACTAATCGTATATATCTCCGTCTATATTTGAGGAGATCAGTCCATCTTTCTCATCATCTCACCGCTTTTGGTAGAAACGTGAAGTGTGGCCGATTTTGTCACAATGTCGGCAAGTGGCGTTCCGCTAGTCGAAGCGAGGTCTTCCACACCCTTGACCCCCTTCCTGGTTACCTTGGCCACCCTGGTTCTGGTTACCTTGGCCATTCCACCGTCCACCTCGGCCTCCACCATTCCTGCCTTGTCCTCGTCCGCCGCCACCCCGCCCCCCTTGACCTTGATTGCCTTGCTCCTTATTGCCTCCTCTTGCCACGCTAACCTACGAGCCTTGCTGGACAAGCAATTGAGGTGGCGCCATGGGTTCGGCGTGGGTTGTTGGGTAGCTTGGTGGCACTGTACTTGCTTGTGGCCCCGAATAGGGTACTATCTGACCAGGCGGAACTTGACCACCCACTCCCCGTGGCACATAGGGGCCAAGCACAGGCCAGGGTCCCATCGGACCATAGGACAATCATTGTCCACATGGTGGCGTCCCCGCTTGTGAAGGCCCTGCGCTAGTTAACGGTGCTGCTACACTCGGTGGGGCCACTGCCAATGCTTGGGGCGCTTGCCCCTTCCCGGAGCCTTGCCCGCCTTGAGCCAAATTGCGTTGCTTACGCTGCGCCTTTATGAGGTGTTGGGGCACCGTCTCCTCTTCGTCCCACTCTTCCTGGACGACCTCCTCCACTACCGGTTCCTTTCCTCTTCCTTGGACTGTGGTTACCACCTATTTCTGCACTATGGGGTCCTTTCCATAGCCCAACTCCGCGAGTACATCCATGATAATATGTTTTACCTCTGGAGTCCTTGTAACGGCCACATCACGCTCCTTCCTCTTTTGCCTATGCTGGCGCATATGGAACTGGTCGACTTGGTCCAGATCGCCTTCCTCTACCCCCTTGTCGATCGTGGCCCAAGTGAGCTTTTTGCTACCCCCACCTCGCTTTGTCAACTCTTGAGCCTCAGATGCGTTGAAAAGCCCAAGGAAGATAGCACATTGCTATTCTTCCGAAATCCCTGGGACTTTCTTTTGCCTTCTTTTTATACTCTTTGACTAGGGCTCCGACGGTGGTATAGTCATTTTTGTTCATTGCTTCTAAATCGCCCGCTGTCAGCAGGCCATCCCCCACCCTGAACTTCCTTTGCATACCATCCTTAAATCTCGTCGATCTATCATGTGTTGCCTCAATGACCTTGTTCACCTCCTTGTGAAGACCATGGTACACATACTTTAGGATGCGGTGGAATTTTGTCACGTCCGCTAGACCCACCATAGCCTGCTCTACCTACTCCATCCAATCAGATACCCGTTCCCCTTTGAACAAAAAACTCTCGACTTTGAGAACATTGCTTCGAGTTGCATCTCGCCTGTCCAAGGCCTCGACCAGATCGTCAATCGCCAACCTGTTCCCCACACCATCGGCATTGCCTTTTGCCATCTTTGCCAATCTCTTGGTTCAACCTTCCTGTTAAGAAGAGGCAACACTCCATTCAGCATGTTGATCTATCATCTCACTAACCTTACTTCCTGCTCTTTCATACTACACAAGATAATATTACTAGCATCGCCCCTCTTTATTTTGTTTAACTTAGGCACAACTCGTCCTCACTATAAGAGTCCATACTTCTCATATCTTGAAGAGGACGTACTTAGACCACCATTCTACCTTCTACCTAGCCCAATCTCTAGGGGTCGCACCTGTCTTAAAAACACTTCCAATCGATAATCAAGGCTTCATATAATCAGCCTTATAGGTCTAAAGACAAACTGTTGATTTTGCCTAGATTTCAAATCCCCAAAACCCACGTGTCGTTCCACCAGGGACAACGGGAGGCAACCGTCATCCCCAGCAATAGCGCTACCTTTCAAGCGCATCAGTCCTGCAGTGCGGGACCCTCATGGCGGCATCACACAGGATTTGGTCGATTCGCAGTACAAATGGAGCTTCCGTAGCCGCTCTGGCCGAGTGCGCTAGCCATACCTCTCGCGAGCCCTATGACAGGATAGGGCCTACGTGCGGTACAACTTACCTCCACCTGCGGGAGTTGTCACCTCCCTCCGGTGGGCGTATCCTCGCCGAGCTACCAATCCACAGTACGAAGCTAATTAGTTGCAATCGTAGAGGTGGGCCAGCCGAGGGTGTTTCTCGTACTCTGTAGCATAGGAGGTACGCGTGGTCCCACGCCTCTATCGGACCCGCACGCGAACCGGCGCATTTGGGGGGCTGAAGTCCCAAGCGTGACTCGTCGTCGGTCAACTAGGACGCATCTCACTCACCACAGCATACACCACGCTAAAACATAAACTTAAACACACACACAAAACGAAACATACACTCCTAGTCCCTTCAGTATCCAACCCATAACCTTTCGACACAGAAATTGGTCAGACGTCTCATGCAAGACTTAATGTAAAACCGCACGGACACAGGGTCTTCTCATATCGACTAGCAATGCGTGCATACGCACGCAGGGCCTTCTCATATCGACTAGCAATGCATGCATACGCAAGCAGTTGCAACGATGGAGTACGATGTAGTATCCATAATCACGCCGCACGGACACAGGGCCTTCTCATATCGACTATCAATGCGTGCATACGCACGCAGGACCTTCTCATATCGACTAGCAGTGCGTGCATACGCAAGCAGTTGCAACGATGGAGTACTATGTAGTATTTATAATCACGCGGTCCTCGATGGTCTCGAGGGTCGCGTTCGACACTCACGTATCGGCTGACACGCGCCTTGAGGGGTTAATCTCTCGACGCTAGACAACCGCCTAGGCAGCCACACCCTCTTCGACACCCTGCGGAGAGTGGGTGGTACATAGGTTCAGGTCTGTGGTGACAATCATTTCTTGTGGCCTTGGAGACAAGCTCCATTATTCAGGGTCTGGAGAGAAATCAAGGAGTTTGACTTTGACGGCTGCCACAACTCCAACGTCCAACTTATAAAAATTCGAAAAAGCAAAAGATAAAAGGGGGTATTCTTTTTTTCTCAAAAAGCATAGTTTGTTTAACCTTTGCGCACGGTCGCAATAGGCCGCGCGAACACTCAAGGCATATATATATGTATATATATATGTATATGTATATATATCGTCAAATAGAACTGCCCGGTAAACCGTAGGCAGAGAGGGAGAAGAGGACAACAAACGAGGGGCTGTGACAAACTGTTTCGTCGGAGTTTCATATATATATGGGTTATTAATTTGATACGATCACTTGTCACAATGACAGTGGGACTTCCTTCAAATTGCTTGAGTTTGAACCACAAACGTACTTGCAATCACATCAATGATTCAACCAAAGTCCATACACTACACGGGGTCAACTTCAACCGCTCTTTGCGCTCACACCCCTTAGCCATACAAGCCTAGCCTTTGTCCAACCTTCCAAAATAATATACTCAATATGCTTGTTAAATGGCCATTCAATAAAGTTTGGGTGAAAACTTAATGAAACAATTCAAACCACATGGCTAAAGCCTTTAGGTTGAGTTGGCAAGAGTGAATTGGAGTTGAATCGTAGACCGACGAATCGACAACCGACCTGTTATTAGTGATAACAGAAGATGATCCTCGAGGGATCAGACTAAATATGTTCTAAATCCTGAATCGAAATTATCAAGAGGACCTGTAACATAAGACTGGTCAATCCTCAGGCTAAGCTTATAAGTGTATGGAGAACAAATCCCCATGTGGTGAGCTCACTCAAAATTCTCATGATAACCAAGTCTACCTTTAAGCAAGTGCCCAAAAAAGGAAGACCTTTGGCAGAATCTTCGCTATGCAGGGTGGATTACCAGAATCACCACCTATCAAAATATAATCTAACCCCTCTAAACTAAAAAAATTTCGGCAACGCTTCCCGTAGGAAAAGTGTCTTTTCAAAATTTATACTAGCTCGAATATGAAAACTTAAATAACCCTCAACTCTAGTAGGAAGTCAAATTTTGTCCAAATCCCTGAATTAGTAAAAATTTGGGCAACATCTTCTTTAGAGAAGTAGACTTCCCAGATTTATACTAAGTCGGATAAAAACTCGTACATAAGACTTGAGTTCTATCAAGACAAAACTTGATTAACTTTTTTAGATTTTTAGAAATTTCGACAGCGCTTCCTGTAGGAGTAATTTTCCAAAATTTATACAAAGCTAAATATAAAATTTGAAATGACTCTGACTTTTCCAAAGTCAAATTTTATCTAACTCCCTGAATTAGTAAAAATTTGGGCAGCACATTCCTTAGAAAAAAAGGTTTTTCATATTTTTACTAAGTCAGATATAAACTTAGACAAGAAGTTGAACTTTGAAAGAAGTTGAACTTTGAAAGCCATATTTGATCAACTCCTTGGCGGCAGCGCTTCCCGTAGAGAAGTACCTTTCCAAGATCTGTACAAAGCCAAGTATAATAAATGATCCCAGAAAATGCGAGAATTGACCTAAGTAAAAAAACGTTAGCTTAGAAAATGCAGGAATGAAACTAACTCCTATAGCTCTAGCACGTGACGAGTAACTAAAGCAACTACCTGTCAAACTGAAACTCAGACTGAGCAAAGCTCTCACTCATCCACATGCAAGTCCAAACCACAATGGTAAGTACTCTCACCCATTCCCAAATCAATTCTCATAAGATAGTTCATTAAAACCCTCAGATGCTTTGTCCCTTATACCCAGCTTACATATGGCATGTTCTTAGACAATTCTGCTTAGAAACAATGCCTAACATGCCTTCAGATATACACGAACAGGTTGCACATCTACTTTTCTCTTTTTTGGGCGACGACTAAACCATTCTGCTTAGAAACAATGTCTAGTCGCCCTGAACTGTTTAATATCCAAGATTTAATCATTTATGACTTGTTCTCCAAAATAAGGAAAATATGGGCAGGGGACTGAGCCATTCTGCTTAGAAACAATGTTCAGCTTGCCCGGATTACTTCCAATTATACTATGTGCTCTTCCTTCTCTTCTTAGTGATATGGCTTAACGTTGGACTATTCTACTTAGAAACAATGTCCAATTGCCAGTTCACATGCAAATATAAATAAAATACATCCTGTTATACTTGGTTTACACTTATGGGAGTGGCTTCAGGCTAAACCATTCTACTTAGAAACAATTCTTAGCCTTTCACCAAAATCCTCCCTAAAAAATGAAACAAGGAACTGAACCATTCTGCTCAGAAACAATGCTCAGTTCATCTCAAAACACTCAAAGCATGAAGTTGGACCTTTCAACCCAACCTGAGTCAGAATCCCCAAAAGAAACAGACAGACCAGCCATTCTGCTTAGAAACAATGCTTGGTCTACAGATCAGCCAGGCAAACCCTCAAAAATAAACACAACCAGGCCATTCTGCTTAGAAACAATGCCTGGCCCGTCAGAAAACAACCAATAAACATAGCCCTGGGCCATTCTGCTTAGAAACAATGCCCAGTCTTTGGTTGACCGGGTCAAACGCATGCAAACTGCCTTCCTCCCACCTTCCCCCAGTTCATCCCTTAGTTTACTTTCAATCAGAATAAAAAGAAACTTAAATTTTACACACATTTTTTCCATTCAGTCTGATTAGTCCTGTAAAGAAACAGAATCATAAGGGAACATACGCATACACAGACAAACTAAAAGGGGATAGTCAAACAGGAGTGTAGCTGGTTCATACAGACAGAAAGAGGTATGTCTGATAGTTCCCTTCCTCCAGAACTCCTCCTGAGTTCCGGCAGAGCTCCTGCAATCGGTGGGCAGACTCCCCACAAAGTCTTGATACGGTCCTACAGGTTGCAATCCTGCCCGTCGCCTTCCTCTTAGAACCAATAGACTAGACTTAGAGTGAGAAGGGCAGAAAGAGAGGTTTCAGACGCTCGAGATACAAGAAAGGGATTGACTCAACTCGCAGGAGAGGGCCTTGATATCTTCATGCGCCCGAGGGCCCTTTAATGGTGGCCGAATACGCAACGACTCGGTCAACTAAAGTCAGATTGTCAGTTGTTGACTCTCTGGCGACTCTCCAAATCACAACAATACCTCCCCCTCAACAATCGCAGTCACTCCGCAGCACCCGCAGCTCCAAGTGCAATGGCCAACGGTAAGCCCACAAGCCTATGGCACTCCTCCCGCCACCTCATATGGTAGAACGCACAACATACTAGTCGGCGGCCTGGTTTGTCCCATGTAGCTGGCCTGCCCGCTTCACTCACCAGCGGACGGCGCTGCTAGGGGAGAGGTAGGCTTGCAATCGTGCAGCTCGTGCAACTTGCCTATTGCTACCCTGTATGACGCGACAAACAACGCCTTCCCAATAGGCAGCCATGCATGCTAGTGGCTCATATCCTTGCCACTCCTAACCATCGGGAAGAGCAGCGCCCCAACACCACTCCCCTGTTGTTATGTGCACCTTCTTTCTAATTGCCTCACGCACTCCTATCGTTAGGATAGGCTTCGCACATGTCACCATGCAAGCCTTCAACCTCGCCTGTCGAACTCACGCTACCTCAATTGGTAGGATGGGCACTGTACCGGCTACAGGCAGACCCGTAACTTGCAGCTCTTTCGTAACTCCTCCGTTCAGCGCGCTGAGCAATACGTTGGTCAGCAGGTAAGTCCTCCAGCCCCGCTGCTCGCCTCTAGCTCCCTTCCTTCAACGAGAAAAGCAGTTCCTCGGTCGTCGAATACGCCTCCAGGTCTTGTGGTGGTCTCAAGTTCCTCATTTGCCCCAACGAGCAATATACCGGCCAATGGGTAAGTCTCCACCCTCGTCTACGGTTTGCCCCTTCACTCTCCTTCGAGCTTTACAAGCCTGTATTCGATCCGCCTCAACCACGGCCGTTCGCCCAGGCTGAATGTGAGGGGACCGGAAGTGAGCCTGCTGCAAAACCCTGCCGTGGTTCGTCCTACTTTCTCTACGCATGCTACTACAGCCTTAAGGCGAGCGGCAAACTCAGGTACGTATCTCAACCCGACCGCAGTCCTGCTTCCATTCGGCCCTCAACTCGCTATCCACCTTTGTGATCACGGATATGCCCCGTCATCTGCTCAGTCGGGATGTCTCTCTCGCTAGAACACGAGAAGGTACAACGGGGTAGCTCCTCCTACATCGACAATGCCCGACAATGAGACTAGCTAGCCGAGTGAGGACAATGAAAGCGCTACCACTATCTACCAGTCGTATACAGGAGGCAAAATCTTCATGCCGTTGTGCCTGATTACCGGGCAAACTGACCCCAACCCATAACTATTATCCTCTAGGGACTTCCTACCGCGACGTCCTTAACAAGCAAGCGTGTCATGAGCTCTGCAACCATGGTACAAACGAAAATTACTAAATTCAGTGTTGCACTCCCCGACCGTCGGCGACCCTTGACTGGTCGGCTGCCGACCCGTCGATCTTTGGCCAACGAAAGACCAAGTACGTTCGACGCTTCTAGGAGGCCGCGCGATCCACCCGAGCGCTGAGGTGAGTTCTCAACCTCTGTTATTCACCTTCTCGCTTGCCTTTTCGCCCCTGCACACAGGTATGCCCCTCGATCCTTTCTCCCCCTCTCATCGTCTTCGCTCTTCTCACTCCTTTACTCACCTTCCGCCACCCCCGTCGCCATAGCCGTTGGACGCAGCCTCTACCTCTCGCACCTCAAAACCTATCTACTAACATCAAAAACTAGCACCTCACTCTGCTTTGCCTTGATCTAGAGCCCCAATTTAGAGTCTTCCCTCGGTCGATTCCATCAAGGAACGATCGGGACTCACTTTCTTCACCCCCGATAACTTCGGTGGAAGCGCATCACCCCAAAAACCAAAGTCGTAAATCAACTCGCGAGGTCCCAAAGCCTTAGTTTCGTGTCCTCATTCGCCCGATTCTGTTATGAATCGGGCAACTTATGCACTTCTTCCCTCGTTACTTCTCCTTTTCTCTCCATCATCTCTGAATGCGTCCGACGCGCTCCCGTTTGCTTTACCTATTTTGCTCCTGCCCGCTTCTCCTTTGTTGACGTCTCGACTCAGCCCCGCAACTCGTTGATCCTCAATAGCGCAGTACTCGCGTTGCGCCTCTACTTCCGAAAAATCTTGGAAAAGACTTTCGACCCGACGGCTTGATTAAGTCTTCCGCCCCTATGCCCGAGTGCGAGGATCGATTGCACGCCCATATCAGAGTGGGCTCTGCCATAGTCGCCTCTTGCTTTTATGCCCAAGGGACTTTGCCACCACTTCAGGACCTCAACACACAGCTTGTTGCGGAGCCGAGGGCACGGACTTGCTGCAAAGCCTAGGCCTGGTCCTAGTGCAGATCGTTGTGGTAGTAGCAAATGAGAACTTTGAAGACCGAGGTGGGGAAGGCTCCACAGGTGAGTAGTCGTTGCAGCGGCCTCCCCACAGTGCCCCGGACCGCGCTTCCCGGACACTGCTCACCTCTCTCTCGAGTCGCAGCGCGCATGCACACACTCAAATCTCCCGTGGCCGATTCACGGCTGGTGGGCGGTACACCCGCAAAGGGCCCGCACCACCCAGGTTTCTTCCACCTCCTGGACTAACCACCCATCGGCTTGCATGCACGTTGAGCTTGTCGGTCCGTATTTTCAAGATGGGCAGGATAAAGGAACTTCGTCAACATCCCAAACACGTGAGGACCGAAACGGACCCGCGAAAAGAGTCGCGTACTCAAGGTCCTCGATTGCCTTGACGGCCATCCGCGGCGGGTGTCGCATCCGATTTAAGAAAAGTCAAAGCATAAAGTTAAAATAATAACAAAATAATAACAAAATAATAATAATAATAATAATAATAATAATAATAATAATAAAATACCTAGGACTGCTAATCATTGAAAACGATGGTCAGGGGAAAAGGGAACCACTTGTACCGTTCCGGTCCCGCTGGCGGCAAAACCAAGGGGGAATAGCCCCTCCGGGCCCTTAACCCCGCGACTCCTTCGTGCTGCTCTGATACTCCTGCGTCGCCGCTGGCTGGTCTCGATCCCTGAATTTTCCTGGATGATAAGTGCGACACCGTAACTCATAGCACTAGGCACAAGGCTGAGTCTGATACTAGTGGACATCTATATAAGGCGGTAGTGCGCTACACGCGGATCTACCAAAACGTTGTCGAGCGTATTGGTCCGACACCGCCCAAGGCAGCGCGGGACCCTCCCGGCTACGTCACGCAGGAGTTGGTCTGTTGCTCGTTGCAAATACATCATGGAGCTTCCGCAAGCCGCTCCGGCCGAGTGCGCCAGCCATACCTCTCGCGAGCCCCTACGACAGGATAGGGCCTAAGTGAGGCACGATTTACCTCCACCTTATGGGAGCTATCACCTCCCTTCGATCGGCGTATCCCCGTCGAGCTACCAGTCCACAGTACGAAAGTTAATCAATTGCAATCGCAGAGGTGGACCAGCCGAGGGCGTTTCTCGTTCGCTGTAGCATAGGGGGTACGCGTGGTATTACGCCTCTATCAGACCCGCACGCGAACCGACATCTTGGGGGGTTGAGGTCCCAAGCGCGACTCGTCGTCGATCGACTATGACGCATCCCACACGCCATGCGCATACCACTATAAAGGACTCTCCTAGTCCCTTAGTAGCCATCCCATAACTCTCCGATGCGGAAATCGGATAGGCGTCGCGCGCAAGACTTGGTATAAAACCGCGCGGACGCAGGGGTAACTCATATCGACTCGCAATGCAATCATACGCAAGTGGTCGCAATGATGGCGTGCTATGTAGTACCCACACTCTTGCGATCCTCGTTAATCTCGAGGGTCGCGTTCGACACTCAAGTGTCGGCTGACACGCGCCTTGAGGGACTGATCTCTCGACGCTAAACAACCGCCAAGTGCGGTTGAGAACTGCACCCTCTTCTGCACCCTGCGGAGTGTGGGTGGTACACAGGTTCATACATGTGGTGGCAATCGTCTCTTATTGCGCTGGAGACCAGCTCCATCATCTAGGGCCTGGAAAGAAATCAAGGGTTTGATTTTGACGATTGCCACGGATTACAACGTTTAACCATAAAAACTCTAAAAAGCAAATGATAAAAGGGGATGTCCCTTTTCTCTTGAAAAACATAATCAGTTTAACCCTCTTTCCATTCAAATCCGCCTAACAACACGTGAAATCTTTCCATTCTCCTCCTCTTTGCTCCTCGCCATCGCTACACCCCTGCGCAAGCTCTTTCTTACTAACCTTCTTATTACTAACTTTCCTACTAATCTAACTTTAGTTTCGGGGTCGCCCACCCCGAAAACCCTCGAAACTAATCTTATATCGCCAAAAACAATCAAGAATTGACCGAGTTATGGCAAACTTTATTCTCCATCTCCCTCGTTCTCCTCTAGCGCGCGACTTTTCTTGCTGACTTCCTAATCCATTCACCTAGCACTAAACTAACATGTTCATACGATTCGCCCGGGGCCAAACCCCCGGGATGGCATCCTCCCCCTCCCGATTTCGCTAAGAATCGAGAGAGCGATGTCTCCCAGACTCCGCCCGACTCCTCCATAGCTTCGCCATACTCTTCTCACCTTGCATGCACCCTGCGTAAAAGCCTGCTTCGATTCGTTCCCCTTTTTTCTCTTTTTTTTTTTCTTTTTTTTTGCTTTGTCCCTTTTTGCTACTAGTGCAACACCTGACCGTAGCGGCCCGCAATGCCCAGCGCAGTCCGGTCAGGTCGCCGCAGGCGATATTCCAACAAGAGGTCGACTTCCCGACGGCCCGATTAGCCTTCCGTCCCTATGCCCTGTCCGACGGCCTGTGTCCAACGCATACTACTGCCGACCCGCCACAGCCTCCTACTAACTCCTCTTCGACAGCATCCGCCACCACCTCGGGCCCACAACGGGTAAGCTCCCAAGGGGACAGCCTTGACACGCTGTCGAGGACACGGCTTGCTGCGGAGCCTGGGCGAGGGTCTAAGTGGCCCGGGCCTGATGCAGGTCCCGGTGATAGTAGTAGACATTCATATGGGAACTTTGAAGACCGTCGCGGAGGAGGGTCCCATGTAAGAAGGTCACACTGCGACCTCCACCCTGGTGCCCCGACTGTGGCCCGGGCATAGTTCAACGCCTTATAGGGCCCGACGCACATACTCACACCCAAACCTCTCACGACAGATCATGGTTGGCGGACAGCGCACCAGCGGCAATCCCCGCGGCTCAGGTTTCTTCCACTTTGGAGGCTAACCGCCCACCGGCTTTGCATCCACGTTGAACTCCTCTTTCTCATTTTTGCTTAGACAGGGCTTACCACTCCCTTAGGCTCCCAATGGGCACACTTCCTCTCACAGTAATCACCAGGTCGTGGGTACGGGCCTGCTACAAACCTGTAACCGGTCCTAGGTGAAGCTGGCCTCTGTTCGGATCTTGGTGATAGTAGCAAACATTCAAACGAGAACTTTGAAGACCGAAGTGGAGGAGGGTTTTCACGGGCATACGCATACCCAACCTCTCCACCGCGGATGGCGAGGAACGGACGGTGCTCCCGCAAAAAGTCCCGCCAATGAAGTTCCTTCCGGCCGTGGGCTAATCACCCATCGTCTCGCATGCACGTTGAACCCCTCGGTCCACTTTTTAGGATGGGTTGGACAGAGGAATTTCGTCAACATTCCGACGTGCGGGAACCTATAAGTCAAACAAAAGAGGCACGCGCTCAAGGTCCTCGACTGCCGCGTCGGCCTCCAAATCCAGCGTCGCGTTTGAGTCAAAGAACGCCCGGAGCAAAAATAATAATACGACAATAAATAATAAATTATTTAGAACTTTTAATCGTCAGAATATGACGATGAGAAAAAAGGAACTGCTGGTACCGTTCTGACACCGCCGCCTACAGACCCAAGGGGAATAGCCCCGCTGGGCCCTCAACCCCTCGTTCCATCTGCGCCACTCTGATCCCCGTATCGTCGCTGCTTATTCGGAACAACTAGCTTGACCAGCAACCGTGTTGGCTTTACAAGCATCAACAAGAAAAGAGATCACGCGCGCCTCAAGTCTGCGCGCCCACACACTCACTACTCTTAGTCAACCATTCAGTCAGCGTAAGCAACAAACATAGTCGCGACTCGCGTGGGGTACTCAGACTTTAGACCAAACTTATTCTCTATCACTTGCAGAAACGAGGGTGGATACCCTTATAAGGGTATTCACACCGACAACGCGGCCAAACCGCCTTTGACAAACTCAAGCACTTCATCATTGCTGCCCCTCTTCTCAAGATCGTCGACCGTTCTCGCAACTTCTACGTTACCACCGACGCTTCGGACTTTGCCCTCGGCGCTGTTCTATCCCAGCATTTCCCTCATGACCCCCCCACCATCAAGGATTCCCCCACACAATCCGAAGCACCTCCCGGCGAGTACCCTATCGCATTCGTGAGTAAGAAGCTCATTGCTGCCGAGATGAACTATCCCTCCAATGAGAAGGAACTCCTCGTTGTCATCTATGCCCTTAAAGGTTGGCGCCCTTACCTCGATGGCCAGTACTTTACCATTCACACCGACAACACCGTCGTCTCCAGTATCCTCACCAAAAAGGATATCACCCCTCGTCAGGCCCACTGGCTAGACTTTCTCGCCCGATTTACCGTCACCATCTGCCACACTCCCGACAAGACAAACGGTGTTGCCAATGCCCTCTCTCGCCGACCCGATCACAAGCCCCCTGAGAAAGTCTTCGCTGCAATGACTCATGTCAACCTCCCCCAATCTCTTCGACATCGTTTTACCCATGGCTACGCCTCCTGCCCCGACTTCGCCCCTACCTACACCAAACTCCACGACCTTGACACTGTCCCCGACTACTCCCTCATCGACCACCTCCTCTACATCGACACCAAAGGAACCCGCCGCCTTTGCATCCCTTCCGTCTGTGGTCTCCATACCCGGTTCTTGGTTGAGCACCACGACGCCAAGACTGCCAGATACCTCGGTTTCCATAAAACCTTTGACAATATGTCTCGTTACCTCTATTGGCCCTCACTCCTTGCCGACATTAAAGCCTACATCTGTTCTTGCCCTACTTGCCAAGTCGTCAATCCCTCCAACCAAGCCAAGGCTGGCAAACTCCAGTATCTCCTCATACCCACCCACCGCTGACAATCTGTTTCCATGGACTTCGTTTGTGGTCTCCCCAAGACCGACCATGGTCACGATTGCATCTATGTCGTTGTCCGCTGTCTTACCAAGCGCGCTCATTTCATCCCTTGCACCACCACCTGCCAAGCTAAGGACGTCGCCAAACTCTTCTTCGACCACGTCACCTTTCATCACGGTTTCCCGGTAAACATCATCGGCAATCGTGACTCCCGATTTCTCTCACAGTTTCGGAGAAACCTCTCAAAGAATACGGGACCACCCTTAAGTACAGCACCGCCTTCCACCCCCAGACCGATTGCCAGAAAGAGAAGATGAACGATACTCTCCATCGCATCCTCCATAAGTGTTGTCATCCCTATCAGCACAACTAGGACCAGCTTCTCTTCGCTGCCGAGATCGCGACAACAATGTTGTCTGCCCCCCCACTGGCATGTCTCCTTTCTACCTCGACCTTGGCTACCATCCTCGCTTGCCCACTGACATCTTGCTCTCCTCGCAGCTCAACCCATCTACTCCCTGCCCCTCTCTCAATGAATGGGTTGCCACAATGAACCACCTACTAAGAGAAGCCACCACATCTATTCGACGAACTCGGGAACAACAAGCCAAGCAAGCAAACAAACATCGTCGTGACGTCACTTTCCATGTTGAGGACAAAAGTCTGGCTCTCCGCCAAACGCTTTGATCCCGAACAAGGCTTGTCCAAGAAACTCTCGAACAAGTGGCTTTGTCCTTTCCCCATCATTGAAAAAACATCTGTTGTAAACTACAAGCTCCAACTCCCGGTTGACATGAACCGCATCCATCTCGTGTTCCATGTAGAATACTTGAAAGAATTCCACGAATCACCTCCTTTGTTCTCTGATCGTTCTCATCCTCGTCCAGCACCTATCATGCTTCCCACCGGTCCTGAATTCTCTGTGAAATCAATCTCGGCTGTAGAACAACTCAAGTATCCAACTACCTCGAGCCTATCACAGAATACAAAGTAAAATGGACAGGATACCTTGACGAAGAATCAACATGGGAACCCCTTGCAAATCAAAAGAACACCATGAAACTCGTTCGTGCCTATGACCGTACCCACCCTGTCTCATAGCTATCTACTTGCCTATGCCTGGACTTGTACATACCTACTCTACACACACCACCCCTGAACTCAGCCTAACCCCTACCCTTGATCTTGATCTCTCGCTGTCTGATCCGCCCTTGCCTCAGCCTAGCCCTTCCTATCTGTCTTGTAGCACACTCTCTGTCTCTCTTGACCAATGGTTGTGGACCTGCGTGACGCCGACGATAAAGGATCTAATGGCAAGTGCATGAGGACGATCGCCTGCTGCCTCATGATCATGAAGATAATTCAGCTGATTTGGCCACCATGCTGTTTCCTTGGCCAGCATCTAGACTCGCGGACTTACTGGAGCAGCGACATGCGATCTGGACTTTTGCATCAGTCTGCGATTTCCTTGTTACCGGATCAGACCTCCTTGCAGTTCATGAGCCGGACGCGCTCCAACACTTGGACCGTGGACACTGGTACTCCTACTTCGCTTTCCTGCAGTCTGGACATTCGACAACTACCTGTTGCAACCGCTGAAGACCGGTTCTCTCACCTATCATGGATCTGATTAAGACCTCCGAAGACCTTTCTCAAGACATTTTTCACATTTGACACTTTGTTACAGACCTGCGACTTTGTTTTCCCAGACACCCTCAGGCACCCCAGCCCTTGAGCATTGAACAAACAATTCTTCTTTTTCTTTTCCCCAAACCTGACCACCTATAACCTTGTAGAACATCAATAGGACTACCCTGTTACTTGTAGAACCTCAATAGGATTACCATGATACTTGAACATCGCTACCCTCACCCTTGCACAACCTCAATAGGATTACCTTATTACTTGAACATTGTTACCCTTATCCCTGTAGAACATCATTAGTATTACCCTGTTACCTGTTACCTGTTACTGCAACCTTGCAAAACCCCTACTACCCTGTTACCTGAACATTGATACCTTCACCCTTGTAGAACATCAGTTGGATTACCCTATTACTTGCATTACTCCCCTTCTCCTTTTTCTGACCAGTGATCAGCCCCATCCCATCCTTCACAATTTTTCACTAGGACTTTGGCAACCGGGACATTGCCTTTCACAAGGAGAGGATAGTGTTACGAACCAGCTAGGGCTCGATCCCTGGTCTGCAGGCCGCAAGCCCACCTGCAGCCTTTTCGTTGTTTCTTGCTACAGCCCCATTTTGGCGCCACTCCCCAAATCCCAGTTTTGTAGTTTCGGGCCCAGGGCCTTGCAAACCCGGTCCCCGTTCGGCACGACCAACCGGTATATACACCGGTCGCCTGTACCATCGGGCAACCAGTTTTCAGCTATTGTGCTTGCTTTGTGTGACTCGCCCCTCCGACATCGAGAATTGAAGACTTCGACTTTGTGACTCCGTTACTTTGTCTGTGTCCGCCGAGTCCGTTAGTCGAGTCGAGTGAATGAGTGTGTGTGTGTGCTCTCACTCTCTCGCCCTCTCCTCTCCTTCCTCTCTCTCTCTCTCTCCTTTGCCTCTCGCTTGTTACACTGCCGCAGCCGCATCCGTCGGACCCTCCAACTTGGCGGATCGAGTCAACGTTGTCGGCGCGAATACCCTTGCAAGGGTATCCGCCCTGGTTTTTGCAAACGACAGGAAATAAGTTTGGTTTAGAGTTGAGGTATACCGCACAAGGTGCAGCTGTGTCTGAGGTTTACAATGATTGAATGGCGGACTAGAGTAGAGAGTGTGTGGGCGCGCAGACTTAAGGCACGCGTGATCTCTCTTCTTATTGGTGACTGTGAAGCCGGCGTTGGTTGCCGGCCAAGATTTTGTTTTCCGATTAAATTAGGATTAAAAAGATTATGTCTCGTGATTGGTGTGCTTGCGTGTGACTTGTGCGTATGTACGGAGGTAGGCATCGACAAAAATGCAACTTGGAAGCGTCTCGATAGATCCGCGCGTCTCGCAGTATCCGCTTATATAGGTATCCGCTAGTATTAGGCTCAACACTGGACCTCGCACTATTGGTTACAAAGTCGGACTTTCGTCAGAGAGATTCAGGGATCGAGATCGAGCGGCGACAATGCGGGATATCAGAGTGGAGCGAAGGGGGGGGGGGGCGAGGAGTTGAGGGTCCGGTTGAGCTATCCCCCTTGGTTTTGCCATCGGGCAGCGTGGGAACGATGCTAACGGGTTCTTTTCCCTCGATTCATCATATTCTGACGATTAAAATTTTCTGAATATTTTATTATTCATTGTCATTATTTATTATTTTATGCACTGACACATTTTGACTTGGACGCGACGCTGGATTTAGAGATCGTCACGACGGTCGAGGACCTTGAGCGCGCACCTCTTTGGGTTGACCTACGACCTCTTGTATGTTCGGGATATTTGGGCGAGGGAAATTAATGTACATGCGAGCCGACAGGTGATTAGTCCATGAGTCGGAAGAAACCTCAAAGGCAGGGGCCTCCAACGAGTGTGTCGTTCGCGAACCGCTAACTGGCGCAAGAGAGGCTCGAGGGCACATGTCATCGGGGCTAGAGGCATGTCGTGACCCAAGGGCACAATGAGGAGCTGCGCAGCCGTGTCGAGTGCCCAGCTGGCCTATGGAACCCTCTCCACCTCGGCCTTCGTAGTTCTCAATTAGAAAGGTTCGCTACCACCGCCAAGATTCGCACCGGGACTTGCTTCACCTAGGCCCCACACTGAGACGTCGCAGCGGGTCGGGCGGCCTCCTACTCGCTACAGTATCGGAACCTCCACGACGGTCGAGCATAGGTACCACACTGCAGCGCTACTTTCGGAGGCTGACTGATTTGGTCACTGAGCTGCTACACATTCCCTGGAGGACGTCGGCTTTCGTGACCACCGCTGTGCTGCCTGGGTCGCTGGGCGCCTCCTCGAGCTGTCTGGGGTAGCGAGCAACTCACGGCCTAGCGGGAAGTGGATGAGATGAGGAGGAGTGAGTGGGAGGAGCCAGGGTACGAGTGCAGAAAGGTGAAAGTCGAGTGCCAGAGAGGGGAGCAAGACAAGAGAGAAGGGACGAACCTGGGCTGGATTCCGCACGAGGTACATGCAAAATGAGAAGAAAGCGGCGACAGTGGGAGTGTGACTACGGTGGAGATGAGAGATGTATGCCCAGCCCGTTTTCATCCCGCTCGTTTCTCAATGAAAACAGGCTGGAGGAGAGGGTAAGTAGGGGTCTTGGTGTCTGGCGAATTCAAGTATGACGTTAGTTTGGGTAGAAAATTAGTAGAATGAGAGTTAGTATAGAAATGGGCTGCGCAGAGCTATGGCGGAAGGGAGAAGGAAGAGAGGAGAAAGGGCATAGCTCATCCATTGGTGAACGAACTTGGGCGGGGAAAGAGGCGATCCCGGGGTTTTGGCCCCGGGCGAATCGAATGGTGGAGTTAGATCGGAGGATAGATTAGTAGAATATGTGTCAGTATGAAAACGAGTGCTGCGCGATGGAGTCGGAAGGTGAGGAGACAAGGATAGTCGGGAAGAAAAAGTTGTATCTCACTCATTTCTTGATGAAAACGGGTGAGAGAAGATGCTAAGATGGGGTTTTAAGGCATTCTAAAGACTTTGGCCGCGGCAGATTGTGAAGACAGCGACCGGTTCGGCCGCTACAGGCTGTGAACGCTGCGTGGGGGAATATGGAATGTATCTTCCCCCGTTCAAGTGGAAGGTTCTTTCTCATTTACCACGTTATGAGATGCGGAGTGTCGGGTCGGGCTGTTCACCATGGTTAAGGGACGGGAGGTGATTGTCCTCTTGGCCGAACGCGAATCTCATTGTCATCCCGGTGGCTCACAGGCTTGGCGCTTTTCGGAGGAAGGATCGTGTGTATTTGTGCAAGGAAGCGGTGGTGCTGGTCTGCACACCCGTCTTCGAAATCCTGAAGCTGCTCGCCGTGCCTCCTAAGCCCTTCTGGAGGAGGTCCCTTCCCCTGCCTGTAGCCAGCTTGTCTTCGTTGGGTCTTTAGGAACGTGCGAATCTAGCCGAAGGGATGGCGGAGTAAGGGGAGGAAAAAAGGCTATGAAGAAGGAAGGGGGAATGAGGAAATTACCTGATAAGAGGCGCAATACCTCTCCGAGCCTTCTTGCTGAGGAGATCCGATCGTGGCAAACAAGAAGCGGAAAAGAAGTCGAGTATGTGCATTCGAGGTTTTGGCAGAGAGTTCATTCTCACCGGGCAGATGCAGCAAGGGACAGGTTGAGGTAAGTGCGT
Organism: Chara braunii; assembly: GCA_003427395.1. NCBI lineage: Eukaryota > Viridiplantae > Streptophyta > Charophyceae > Charales > Characeae > Chara > Chara braunii. The sequence continues at coordinate 7,371,297 of BFEA01000007.1, read as the reverse complement.
TCGACTGAGTAAACGCACCAGGGCAGTTGTGTGAATCTAGCGGATGCAAGGCTACGAACTTACCGGTTGGCCTATACATACCACGGACTGTTGAACTGAGAAGTTACAAGCAGGCTGCGAGCTTGACTACTGAACGAGGAGGTCGGCAAGCAAGGGGGAGCAAGCCGAAGGGCCTGCATACTCGCCTACTGGTGGAGCACTGCTCATCTCATCGGTTGGAGCAGCGAGGAGCGGAGCAGCGGGGGTACAGGCAGACCGGTGCGTTGCTCATCCTGCTGAGTGAAGTAGTGTAACTCCAGCTGTGGGTTGGATGCTGTCAGGGTTTGGCGAGGACTACACAACCAGTATCTGTGCACGCTCCACCCGTTGCATGACCAGCTAGTGGGTTCTTCGTGGTGGTTGTGTTCCCCTGTCTTACTAGTAGAGCATTAGTCTGCGGTCGGGGGTTATGCCAACACGCTTTGAGTCATGATTTTGAGTTGCCCTGCCAAATGGTGGTGCTAAGCGGCACTGTGCATTGTTAAGCGTCTCGTGAACTACTGTTGTTGCATCCTTGCTCATGAGAAACAGGAGTAGCAAAGCATAGTCTATTCACCACGTTCTGTCGTAAAGAGGGATGACTTTGAGGCACGTCTGCAATAACTCAAAGGACTGTGGGCCGTCCTGAAAGGGAGTGAGGCCGGAGGCCGGACGGGCGCAACATTGATTGCGCGGCGCTGCTGGTCGGAGGCCATGAGTGCCTGAAGCACCCTGCTGAGCTTTTCACAATACACAGTTGTTGAACATACGAGTTTTGCTAGTGATGTTGCGTCTCGCTCACACTTCGACAAGAGCGCAGGGGCGTCAAGGACGGAGGCGTCGTGACTAGGAAAGAGTGAACAAGCTGCGAAAGGGAGGGGTCACCATTGCAGTTCAAAGGATCGTCTGCGAGGAGTTATTCGCTTGTTGGTCATACTTTTCGGCCCTCGTCGTGGCGTTTTGATTACGTCTTGATTGTTCTTGCTATGGTATGGCTGCCATTGTGGGGCCCTCAGGTGTGTCAAGGCAACAAGGCCCTCTCCTGCGAGTTGAGTATGTCCGTCTCCTGTACCTCGAGAGTCGCAAACCCCTACTTCTGCCCTTCTTACTCTAAGTCTACTCCTGTTCAGAGAGGAAGGTGGCAAGCGGGATTGCAACCCGTAGGACCGCATCAAGACTCTGTGGGGAGTCAACCCACCGATTGCGGGAGCTCTGCCGAAACTCAAGAGGAGTTCTGGAGGTAGGGAACTGAGAGGTAATCCTTGCTTTCCTTCTATAAACCCAATTAAACTGCACCCCTTGCTATGTTTTGACTGAATATACTGTGTGCATCCCTCATTTCTTTTAGTTTGACTTTCAGGACACTACCCAGACTAAATAAAAGAATGTGTGTGCAATGTAGTTTCAGTTTTTGGTTGTCTGACTGAAAGCAGATTGTGGGGTTGCATTTGGGGGAAGGATGGGAGGAAGGTTATATTGTCTGAGTTTGACTGGGTCAACCAAAGGCTGGGAGAGTCTCCATAAGTTTGGAGGGCCCAGTGCTATGTTTATTTTGGATTGCCTGAAGGACCAGACAGGTTCTAATAAGTTTGGGTGGTTTGGTTGCTTTGACTTGCGAGGGCTGAATATGATTGCCTTTTCTGGGACCAAGCATTTTTCCATAAGTTTGGATGGCTTGGTCGCCTTTTCTTTCTTTGGGGTTTTCTGTATGTTTATTTGGTTTCTGAAGGAGGGTTGAACATTTTTCCATAAGTTTGGATGACTCTGACCCTCTTTGTTTCATTTCGAGGGAGGATTTTGGCGACAGACCGGACAGGTTCCCATAAGTTTGGGAGGTTTGGTCTGAAGTCACGCACATGCTAGAATCAGAAGGTAAAACTTGTTTATATTTTATATTATATTACTTATGAACAGGCTAGTCAGACATTTTTCCATAAGCTTGGATGGTCTGACTGTAGCTTATCATAAATGAAGAGAGTATTAATTAAGAATAAACTTGTGGTAAGAAGGGGCAGGCTGGACCTCGAACTAAGTTGATCGGTTCAGTCATATGCTACCTTATAAAACTAAGGGCAGACAATTATATATAATTTGGATACTTAAACAGTTCAGGGCGACTAAGGCGGCCTAGTCATCTGCCCAAAGAAGAGAAAAGTTGTTGTGCCCTGTGTCTGTGTATATTCTGGCTGAGCTAGGCAGGTTCCCACAAGTTTGGGTGGCCTAGCTTTATGCCTTATGTAAGTTGGGTATAAGGACATAAATCATTGAAAGATTACGAACTATTATTTCACAAGATTGATTTTGGGATGGTGAGAGTACTTACCTTTGTGGTTTGGCTTGCATGTGACCGAGTGAGGCTACTACCTAGTCTGAGTTTTAGGTTGATAGGTAGTTGCTTTAGTTGCTCGCCACGTGCTAGAGCCATAAGAGTTAGTTTCAATTTCTTGCATTTTCTAAGCTAAGTTTTTTTTACTTAGATCAATTTCTGCATTTTTTGTGATCTTTTGTTATACTTGGCCTTGTATAAAATTTCAAAACCTACTTTCTCTACGGGAAGCGCTGCCGAAATTTCTACAAAAACAAGGAGTTAGTCAGACTTTGTCTTTTCAAAGTTCAACTTATCTGACTTTTATATATGACTTGGTAAAAATCTGGAAAGTCTCCTTTTCTAAAAGAAGTGTTGCCCAAATTTTTGCTAATTCAGGGAGTTAGATAAAATTGGACCTTGAGAAGTCAAAGTCATTCTTAGATTTTAAACTTAGCTTTGTATATATCTTGGAATAGCGTTTTCTCTACGGGAAGCGCTGCCGAAATTTCTACAAATCTAAGGGGTCAGTTGAACTTTGTCTTGAAGTCAAACTCAAGTCTAACTTTTATCGTCTGTTCGGCGAGTTGCGACCATTATCGGTCCCCTATAATCTTAGGTTTGCAGGCGTTGCAAATCCCGCAATCATCGTCTGTTCGGCGAGTTGCGACCATTATCGGTCCCCTTAGGACGACGGGAATCGGTTGCCATGGACATCACCGGGCCATTTCCCAAGCATAAGACGGGTATGGATGGGATTCTCATGGTCGTCGATTGACTCACCAAGTTCGCCATGTTTTTGCCTTATCGCTATCATGTCGAGGCACCAGAGTTGGCCGAGGTTCTTTTTGCCGGTTGGATTCGTACCAAGGGTTACCCCAAGGAGATCGTTTGTGACCGCGACACTCGGTTCATGTCCGATTTTTGGTCGACTCTCATCAAATGATGGGGCTCATCTCTCAAGCCGAGTTCGACTCACCGCCCACAAACTGAGGGCCAGACGGAGAGGGCGCATCAAACCGCACAGATTCTTCTTCGCACTTTTCCGTCCCAACCAAAAGGATTGGGTTGAGCAGCTGCCGGACATCGAGTTGGCTTATTACTCGTCCATTCATCCGGCTATCGGGATGTTGCCCTTTGAGTTCGAGCATGGCTCGCCGGTCACATCGTCATTGGACACCATCATCCCACGGGCGACTGAGAGCGACGACCACCTTGTCTTCATTCGACGGATGCAAGAGCTCCTTGTCAAGGCACGGGACCGGATGTCGAAGACATAGCAACGCATGAGCCTTCAGGCCAATCGCCAGCGTCGTCCTTGTCCGTTCCGCGCAGGCGACCTTGTTTGGGTTTCGGCCATGGAATTCAGCCTCGAACAAGATCTCTCTCCCAAGCTCCTTCCGGAATGGATGGGGCCGTGGCACATTGTAGCACCCGCAGGTGTCGCACCCGAAGGATCATTTGTCATTCAGGTGCCCGCCCGCTTGCCCGTCCACCTGGTCTTTCATTGTTCAAAGTTGGTTCTTTTTGTTTCGGCGGAACGCAACTACTTTCCCGGGCGACGATCACAAGACCCACCCTTCATGGACGGTTTTCAGAGGTTAGCAACATCATTTAGCAGCGGCGCTATGGCACCAAGGCGACGGAGTACTTAGTACACTTTTCCTATTGTAGCCATAAGGCTGAACGTTAGTTGACCTGTGCGGAACTTCAGGCTACAGCCCCCGATGTCCTCGCACGTTACGAACACAAACAACAAGGCAAGCCGGCACCTTCGGCTCTACGTTGTACTCGCGTCCAGGGTCCACCTTCGGATTGTCAGCTTCTCCCTCGACCCGGCTTGACTTCATAAGGAGGGGGGGGGGTGTTAAATGATGAGCCTGCACACGGGCCCCATTTTGGGGGCCGACGGTTGCTGGGGGGCCCCAGGCCGCACGCCCTTTGGACATGCGCCCTGGAGGCCCACACCCGGCCTTAGGGCCACAGGATTCGATTTGAGGCAGCATTCATGTTTATTTATTTATTTAGTTGCTCTCCTATTTTTGTCTGTTCGGGCGTGTTTTTGGACTTGCTGTTCGTCCGAACAGACTTTTGGTCTTTCAGACAAGGCCACGTTTTTGGCCTGGTACGGACGTAGGCAGGCCCTGTTGGGCCAGGTCCACTTTTGTCCGATAGCGGACAATCCCTGCTGCATCAGCAGGGAGGGCCTGGACGTCCGGTTGGGACCCAGGCAGGCCGTTCAGGCCTAGCACCAGAGGCACACCCGCAAGGCCCAGCGCTACTTATACCTGGGCCAGGCCAGGGCAGACACGCAGTTTGAGTAGCTCACTTCTTGGGCCACACGCTGCTGGAGCAGCGCGACACAGCACTGCGCTAGGTGTAGAGGCGTAGGTATGAGGTGAGGCGGAGGCCATACCTGCTGAGGCGGTACTTACCTGGGCGCCATAGTTGGACTCCATGCCAGTGACCTGCACAGAGGGACACGCCGGCGGCAGTTAGTACATGGCGGCAGTTACCTGCAGGTGAGACAGCGAGGAGGACGGCATCTTCTTCTTCTTCTTCTTCTTCTTCTTCTTCTTCTCCTTCTTCTTCTTCTTCTTCTTCTCCTTCTTCTTCTTCTTCTGAGAGAGAGAGAGAGAGAGAGAGAGAGAGAGAGAGAGAGA
>BFEA01000007.1:7297082-7314187 GCA_003427395.1 Chara braunii | reverse complement strand
TCCCAAATAATCCCTCGTCAAAATGTCTGAAGCCCAAATGTTGAGTCTGGATCCAAATGTCACCAAGCTCTCTCTTTCTCTCGTAGTCTGCTGATGCAGTGAAGTCAGGTAGTGAGAGGGTGAGAGGGAGATGGTGGACTGAGAAGAGGAAGAAGAAGAACTCTCTCTCTCTCTCTCACGTGCCAGGTACTAACCTGTGAAGTTGGCGCTGTGCTGCAGGTACCTCGAAGACGGAGCTGGAGCTATGGCACTGCAGGTAAGTCTCCCTGGCCTCCGCCCAATCTCTCTCTCTCTCTCCAGTACTATCCTAGCTCCTACTAGCGCCCAGCGCTGAAGACTACTGCTAACGCTGCTAGCGCCCAGCGCTGAAGACTACTGCTAGCACTACTACTAGTCCTGCAGCGCTCCTCCAGAGTGCTGCTGCCAAATCCTGAAGATTACCTCCTGCCTCCTGAACTGCACGTGAAGTGACTGGGAAGTACCTAGGAACTACCTGCCGGCGTGCAGGGCAGGCCAGTCCTATATAGTGCTGGCCCGTCCAGGAGGTTGCTCTTGCCAATGCCGAAACGTGCCAGACCCTGGCGTTGAAGCTCAACCAGGGGTTGTCTTGAAAACAGGCCCAAAATGGCATGTGCTAAAACCCTGGTTTGGTGCCTGAGTTTCAGGGCGGGTCGATCTGATGAGGGCCTGAAAATGGCCCTCAGTTTCAGGCTGAAAAGGCTCAGGGCCGAAAAGGCCCTGATTTAGGCTGAAACTACACAGGGCCTATCGGCCCTTGTTTTCAGGCTTTCAGGCTGAAACGACACAGGGCCTGTAGGCCCTTGTTTTCAGGCTTTTGGCCTGAAAACGTCACGGGCCTGAAAATGGCCCGTGCAGCCTGTTGCAGGCGCAGCATGTAACAGAGAGCATGGATTATAATTCCATGCTGCTCATGTCAATTCTGCACTGTAGAACTGATTTGTCTCTTTCGAAATTGATAAGGAATGATTCTGTATGGCACGTTTTACTCATTTCACCGGAATTTATCCTCTTGCCATGTCCGTGCGGGCTTCTGCCCGCACTGGGAATGCTAGTTGATCTATGTTTCGGCACTTTGTTGGGTACCTATTGCCTCTTCCGAACACGTGCCGGCAGTCTTTTTGGAACTGCTTTTTCGTTGGGCCCACACAGGACATGCGCCCTTTTCCTAAACCTGGCGCCAAGGTCTCACGTGGGATTTGTCACGTGAGACCTGGGTTAGTCTTTATATCAGTTTATAAAGGATATAGATTATCAAAAAAAAAGAAAAAAAAGGAACTGAACTGACGTTACCTAGTGTGGAGACGGAGACAGGGCCACAAGGACCTGTTTTTTCTTTTTTCAGTAAGAAAAAAGCATCTCAGGTTGTTGTTCTCTGTGAAGATTGCTGATGGGGTCTATTTTCTTGGCAAAAGTTGGCATTCAATTCCCACGAGCCCTTTTTCCTCCTCGGGTTCCTGTCCACTTTTATTTTGTTTTGTCTCACCCATCCAGCTGATCTCAGGATTCGTGTCTGTGTGGCATGTATGATGTTGTTTGCTGCCACTTAATTGGATACAGGTCATTCATCAGAAGCCAAAGAAGTCGTTGGATGAAATCATGCATGATCTTTGCCCGGTGAGTTGTTGCTGTGATGCTGCTTGAAGTACCAGGGAGTATTTCCTCTCTGCTGGGAGCCTGGGATGTAAAAAGTAGTGCTAACGAGTTTCAGGGATGTCATCCATGGCCTCCTCCCCCCCTCACATACATCCAGCATAACACTTCCTAGCTATTACAGCATAATTGTGTTATCTTTGTGTCGTGCATGTCCTTTGCCTTCGGCTTCTTTCATTTGTTATTGTTTTTGTCTATGGCTTTTATGCTAAACATGGCGGTCAGTGTATAGTAATATTTGTCACTGGTTGTTGTGGAGGTTATCTATCTTGAATCTCACCGTAGCAGAAAATCCACGTATGTATATTAGCTGAGTCGTCTTGTCTGCGCATCTCTCACACAATTATGTGTAGTCCCTGGAGACTGACCTCTCCCCTCTTTCACCATCAGGAACAAGTGCACTGAACCAGGAAAGAAAGGGGACTGGTGAACTGAACTCAGCTTTCCTGGATTTATCTCTACTCATGCAGTGACATCCATAGTTGGTGTTGGAAATCTCTAGAAATCAGGGCAGCTAGTGTGGATGTACGGGCCCCTCCTAGTTTTCCAAAATGTCCAGACTGGACATGCAGTTCGGACATCCGACCACATGGGTTGTCGAACGCGGCACAAAATAGAAGAACAGGGGGGGGCGGTGGGGGAGCCGGGAGTAAGCCTAAGAGACCCTCAGACAATAATTATGTTTACCCCCATGCCCTCTCCCTATGTCAATGGTCGTCAACCCTCAGACAATAATTACGTTTACCCGGGCGCCCCCTCCCTATGTCAATGGTCATCAAAAACCAAGGACAATTAGAAAGAGAGGCATGACAGATCAGACTCTGTTATGGAAGAAGTCTGAAGAACACAACCATGTGAAAGAGAGTTGTAAAGGCCAGACCCTGATATGGAAGAACGGAGCATAACTCGTCCCTATCTTCTCTCTTCCTGTCCTTGGTGCATGCTCACTTACACAGCGATATTCAACTAGACCCGATGTCGAGTTCACTTTTTTTTTCTCATTCTTTTCATTCTTTCTGTCACTCTTTCATGCATGTGCTTCATGTCGTTGTCGTCAAAACTGATTTATCATCACCCTTCTGTCCCACCACTCCAGTGATACCGAGCTCATAAATTATGATAAATATATTTTTCTTCCTTCTGCAATAACCGGCTCCATATGCCTCATCAAATGTCTAAGGGCCTTGCCAAGCCGCGACCCTGGTCTCAGGCCGTGAGGTACAAAAGGGCAAAAGACCCCTCCGAAGTGGCTCCAGGGCCTGAGCGCCCGACGGTTGACTTTGGTCAACTGCCCGAGGCCCAAGAGTCAAAGTCCATATGGACCCAGCCCAGGCCGCCGGTCAGACACACACTTGTTTGTATGAAGGTACCACGACAGTATTCAGACCAAGTGGAAGTCTGGAACTGTACGCAATCCAGGCCCTTGGCTGTGATTCAATCTGAGCCCCCATGGGTGGGAGACCTGAGGCAGGTCAATCCGGTCCAACGCTACATAAGACACTGCCTCCAGGGAGTCAACATTCAGTCTTGCTATGCTGACTTGACGCCGGCTTGACACTGGCTTGACGTTGGCTGGACGCTGGCTTGACGCTGTCTGGACGCTAGCTGGATGCTGGCTGTACGCTGGCACTGTGGACGACGACGCGAGACAGCTGCTGCATGCTGGCGCCTTCATGGTTCGGCAGCAGCCTCTGCTGACGTGGCGCAAGGCCACGCTGTCTTCGATATTGCTGATGTGGCGCATGCCACTCTGTCTTCATTTCTGACGTGGCATTTGCCACACTGTCTACATTGCTGAGTTGGACGCGACAAGGAGGGAGATCGGGATCTGTGGATGATTGAGAGGGAACGGGATACTTACCTGCTGTTGATGTCGATACTGTGCGCTGCTGAACGTCTTCAACGTCTTCATGGGGGAGACCTGTCAAGCTAGTTATTGGGCACTGTTGCTGACAAGGAGGAGAGAGGGGAGCCCGAAGAAGGAGAGGGCATTGTTGGGCTGCTATCTCTGTGGTCATTGATGGTTATCTCTTCCACCCTCTGATCTGTCTATTCCCCCTCTCCTCTCTTCGTCTATTGGTTACCAGACATTGTATCACAGATCACATTCACGATTATTTGGGGACATTATTCAGAACTGAGATCTCTTGTATTTCGACATCTGATGAAGATATTCCAGACTGGGTTCATTACAATTTGGTATCAGAGCATACCTTCTTCGTCGCGATCTGCTGTCAGGTGCCACGTGGCGAACAGGTAAGTGGGATGTGCCGTGCGTGATTGGGAAGAAACATGTTTATTAACGCGCGCGATTATCATCGCGGGCTAGACATTGATTGCCACACATGCGTGCATACTCCCTCGAAGATGATGACGTGGACCTTTTGAAGTGAAGAAGGCGGCATTGCTTACATGACACTTTGTTGCTGACCTGGCAATCAGATACCGGCGAGAGCATCGTTGGCAGCAGGCTGACATGGTGCGCTGCCTATGTGGCATGGCGCAGGGGTGCTGACGTGGCATCCTAAGACTGGCAGGGTATTGTCTGACGTGGCACGTACCTGTGTCGCGACTTACCTGCTGACGTGGCGCTCCACACTCCAACGGTACTGCGATCTGACGTGGCATATTAGTGGTGGATGAGTTGGCACGTGGATTGCTGACGTGGCATCCCTCCTTAAGGCCTTACTGGCCATTGGTGCTGACATGGCAGACTCCGTGGAGCTGCTTTGTTGGCATTCCAGGGGTGACACTAGGCAGATTTTGTGCGCTGCCGTGGGTGAGGAGTTGATACTTGCACTTGCCTGCTGGCGGGCGGTACAGCTTCATGATTGCTGTAGTGTCATGCTCCGGCCCTTGTGTCTGGCCGCATTGGTTTCTGCAGATGGTGCAGTCAGAGAAAAGAATGCTGACATATTGATTGTGATGTTGTGTTGGCTGACTTACTCACTTGTCTGGGCTGTCTGTGGTTGCTGTGCATACTCACCTATGTTGTTGTGTCTTGATCACACTGGTCGTGGCTGCAGTACCTGTACACTCTCGTTAGGGCGTCATCACACATACGACAGAACAAAAGTAGAGTTATGAGTAAATTGATAGTTGTTCCTTCTTTATTTTTGTTTATTTCTTGCTGTAACACAAAGGAAACCAGGTGTGGCTGTGGAATTTATTATTGTCTTGTAATTATTCATTGTCCTGCAGGCACACATTTTGAAAATGTCTTTCTTCTGGAATTCTTTGCGCCTTTCTGTCTTGACTCGCTTCATTCCTCTCTTCTGCTTCCCTGTCTCCTTCACCTTCTTCGCTGATGAAGAAAGTACTGAATTGAGAACCCGAGGCCAAAATGCAAATAGACGGCAGGAGATGTTGGGTCGTCTCCATCAGTTGATCGCCGATTTACATGATGCTGGAGCCGATGCTGAGGAGCACGTGCGCAGCCAGTTCGGTCTGCGAGCAGCAGAAGCCGAACTAGAGCAGGCTGAGACGGCTGTTCAGATGATGGAAGCAAGTACTCATGGATAAATTTGTGATTGGTCAACTGACGGAGATAGCCAATAGCGGGGCCAAAAGAAAAGAAGAGGGAGAAAGAAGTGAAGAGACGAAAAAAACTGAGTTGTCTGAAGAGATCATGTTGGAAAACATCAGGCAGTTGAATGCAGAAAGAAGAAAGATGGAAGAGTGCTAGAGAAGGAGAAAGGAAAAAGAACAGCAAGAAAGAAAAGTGGATGAAATCAAACAGAAGTTTCATATTGAAGGAGCAGAATCCGACCTTGCATCCATTTTGAACACGATGATGGCTTACCTCGCCCACCTTGAGATGAAGATTGACAATAACACCGCCGCGATATTCATTGTCCTGCAGGCACACATTTTGAAAATGTCTTTCTTCTGGAATTCTTTGCGCCTTTCTGTCTTGACTCGCTTCATTCCTCTCTTCTTTCTTCCCTGTCTCCTTTCTTCGCTGATGAAGAAAGTACTGACTTGAGAACCTGAGGCCAAATTACAAATAGACGGCAGGAGATGTTGGGTCGTCTCCATCAGTTGATCGCCGATTTACATGATGCTGGAGCCAATGCTGAGCAGCTCGTGCGCAGCCAGTTCGGTCTGCGAGCAGCAGAAGCCGAACTAGAGCAGGCTGACACGGCTGTTCAGATGATGGAAGCGAGTACTCATGGATAAAGGGAAAGACAAGGTGGTGATTGAGGAGGAGGCTAAGGGGAAAGAAAAGAAAGAACCCCAGGAGAAGCTCATGAAGGATGCAATGAAAAGAGTGACACCGGAAACTCCCGAAAGTTCCAAGAAACCGGCGGAGAAGAAAGAAGAGCCCGCCGCGAAAGAACCGGCCAAGGAAAATGAGAAGCCGAAAAGAAAAGAAAAGGTGAAAATGAAACTTCCCTTTGCCTACAATGGAAAGAGAGGTGAGCATGTGTTGCTCTGGATTGCTGAGATCTAGACATATTGTGGGACTGCACCGGTGGAGCCCGAAAGCCAAGCGGCTTTCACGACTTCATGTCCAGGAGAGACAACCAAGGAATGGGTGTTGTCTAAAGCTAACGCTGCTGGCTTCGAAGGCATAGGTGAGTAGGCCAAAACATTGACCCTTCGGGAATTCCTCCAAAAGATTAAGGAGAAATTCCTGGACAAAACGACGGCCGACAAGGCCTTCGACGAGCTCACCACTATTGGCCAAAAGTGTTGGACGACTGTGGATGCATTGTCACGTGAGGTCGATCGGTTGTTGCAGGTACCAGGTCTGAACCTGCAGGACAATCAAGTCCTCTATATCTTCTCGCGAGCTTTGCCAGAACCTATTCGAGGACATCTCGTGGCTGAGGGCAAATCCGGTAAGTACAACTATAGACAGTTTCGTGACCTCATGCTCGAGAGGGAACAAATGACTGCTTAGGTAAAAGGAACATACGCATCGGTTGTAAAGAATGGTTCAGTTGGCGGGTACGGTAAGCGTGTCCTATATCGGCAAAAGCGACAGGACCACACGCTCGTCGTCTTTGATGATGACACCATGGAAAAGTTACCCCTTGATAAGGTGGAGGGAGGTGGAAATGGCAACAGTGAATCAGGAAAGGGTGACGTCACTGCTGCAGTGACCAACAAGGGAGGTTCCAATTCATGTGGTAAGAAGAGAAGGCCACGCTCCTTTCCTGAGCACCCCGGTATTACATTCGGGAAACCTTGGGAAACGATGGGTATGTCACGGGCGGAGTGGCAGCAAAAAATGGACAGCAGGCAGTGCCTTAAGTGTCGTACTGTAGGGCACATCATAGCATGGTGCCCTCTCATTCGAAACCTAAAATGGAGCACCCAGTAGGAGTATCATCTGCTCCTACTGAGTTGAGGGGTTCAAATAAAGGTAAGGCGCCAATCACCCCTTTCAACCCCTCGACTCATATGGCAGAGGATGACTCTTCTTCGGCCCGTCGTCTAGAACACGCTGATATGGTCCGCTTTCATAGACACATTTGACTTTGAACTAAAGACAATCAAAGGGAAGTCCAATGTGGTTGCGGATGCTTTGTCCAAGCAGGCTGATTTCTTTGGAACTATTGTCTCCTATCTCGATGTTGGGAATGAATTGAAAAAGCAAATCCGTAAGGGTTATCCAGACGATCCCATATGGAGTCTTATTATTGGAACCCTACAAAGGAACCCTGAACTCCTTCCCGAATATCGAATGATTGATGGGTTACTCTTCTTCATCGATAAGACGGAAAAAAGACTTTGTATTCCTCATAAAGAACAAATAAAAAGCCTAATTATTGGGGAGTGTCGTGATATTGAGGGACATTTCGGTTTCAAGAACACATATGCCGATGAGAGAACGCTTAGAATGGAAAAGGATGAAAAGGGATGTGCTAACCTAACCTATGTGCGGCCTTGTCTTGTTTGTCAGAGGAATAAACCCTCGCATGAGAATCCCCCGGGACTATTGAGACCGCTACCTATTCCAAGCGAGTCAGGTGAGTCTATCTCCATTGATTTCATGAGTCTCACTAAGAGCCGAAACGACATCAGTCAGGTAATGGTCATTGTAGATCGATTCTCAAAATATGCTATGTTCATTCCTTTGCTTGCTGAAGCTAAGACTGAACTAGTCATCCAAAAGTTTCAAATACGATGGGTCTCAGAATATCGGTTCCCAAAGGCCATCGTCTCCGATAGGGATGTTCGGTTCACTGGACTTCAATGGCAGAAGTTGATGGAAGCCTATGGCATTAGATTGACCATATCGTCGGGTAGACCCCCTGAAACCAATGGCCAAACGGAACAAATGAATCGTTTGTGCCGACAACTTCTGCGCATGCATGTGCGACCCGATCAAGTAGATTGGGATGAGAACTCACCTAAAATTGCAAGTGCGTATAATAATAGTAGACATACTGTTATAGGAAGAACACCGAACGCACTGCATAAAGGTTGGAAACCTCGACGTCCCATTGATGCTCTAACTCGGGACCAGATTCAGAGGTTGCCCGCGGGCACTCGAGAATTTGCAGTTTTATATGAAGAAGGCATAAAGAAAGGTAAGGAAAATATAAAAAAAGCCCAGCTACATATGATTGAACAGGCCAACAAGCATTGTCAGCCATCCCAGTTCCAAAAAGGGGACCTAGTCTGGGTAAAGTCTAAAGAATTTTCCTTGGAAGAAAATGTGTCTAAAAAAATATTACCTGTTTATTACGGACCCTGGGAAGTTCTCAAAGTGATAGGGGATGCAGATGGACCCTCCTACAAAATTAATGTACCCCCACACCTTAAGACCTACCCTGTCTCTCACGCGTCTAAATTGTTGCCATATGTAGAGGGAACTGAGTTTCCTAATAGACCATCTATGTTCCCACCCTCCATAAATGGAGGTTACGAAGTTGAAAAGATTTTGGAACATGGCTATTTCTCTATAGGCGGCAGAGGAAGACTGCAGAAGCAGTAAGGTAAAGTTCAAGTCTCAACCCCCAACTGAAGCTAGATGGTTCAGTAAGAAATAACTCCTACCTCCTACTCCTGACATTGTTTCAGCATATGAGCGCGACTTAAGAGAAAATTGATGTATTTCTGCAATGGAACTCAAAATTTGGACCGGCAGGAATGCAATAACCGGCTTCATATGCCTCGTCGAATGTCCAAGGGCCTTGCGAGGCGGCAACCCTGGTCTCAGGCCGTGAAGTACGAAGGGGCAAAAGACCCCTCCGAAGTGGCTCCAGGGCCTGAGCGCCCGACAATAGACTTCGGTCAACTACCCGAGGCCCAAGAGTCAAAGTCTGTATGGACCCAGCCCAGGCCGCCGGTCAGACACACACTTCTTTGTATGCGGGTACCAAGACAGTATTCAGAACAAGTGGAAGTTTGCAACTGTACATAATCCAGACCCTCGACTGTGATTCAATCTGAGCCACCATAGGTGGGAGACCTGAGGCAGGTCAATCCGATCCAACTCTACATAAGACCTTGCCTTCAGGGAGTCAACATTCAGTCTTGCTATGCTGACTTGACGTTGGCTTGACGTTGGTTCGACGTTGGTTCGACGTTGGCTTGACGCTGGTTGTACGTTGGTATTGTGGACGACGACGCGACACTGTTGCTACATGCTGGCGCCCTAATGCTTCGGCATCAGCCTCTGTTGGCGTGGCGCAATGCCACGCTATCTTCGATATTGTTGATGTGGCGCATGCCACTCTATCTTCATTTCTTACGTGGCATTTGCCACACTGTCTACAACATGCCACTCTATCTTCATTTCTTACGTGGCATTTGCCACACTGTCTACATTGCTCAGTTGGACCCAACAAGGAGGGAGATTGGGATCTGTGGATGATTGAGAGGGAACGGGATCCTTGTTGTTGATGTCGATATTGTGCGTTGTTGAACGTCTTCAACGTCTTCACGGGGGAACTGTGCCACGTGGCATCCTTGATGTGATCTGACCTGTCAGGCTAGTTATTGGACATTGTTGCTGACGAGGAGGAGAGAGGGAAGCCCGAAGAAGGAGAGGGCATTGTTGGGCTGCTATCTCTGTGGCCATTGATGGTTATCTCTTCCACCCTCTCATCTGTCTATTCCCCTTCTCCTCTCTTCGTCTATTGGTTACTAGACAATGTATCAAAGATCACATTCACGATTATTTGGGGACATTATTCAGAACAAAGATTTATTGTATTTCGACATCTGATGAATATCTTCCAGATTGGGTTCATCACACTTCAAATCTTCGAGCATCGTGCATCCTGACGCAGATCGTACTTTATCACCAAGCTCTATCATCGAGGATATTATTATTATTATTATAAAATTAAGACAAATATGATGTACTAAGTTACAAATCTGTTCGGCTAAACAATAATATTCATTGACACCGATCCAAACTTTCTCGTATTTGAACATAATAGTGTCAGACTTGTTCAATTATAAAATCACTACAAAAGTATGCTAATTCTGTTTTAAGTGCTTGAATCAAACTTATCGAAGTCTATATTTTGTTTTCACTCTTGCAAAGTTTTCCATACGTCATCCAATTGAGTGTTTGATTCAGAGAGAATAATTTGATTTAACATTTTGGCATTTTGTTTCGTAACCTGACATCCGTGATAACAGTTCAGTCAACCAATGTAGAGAGTAGAAGAAAGTTATGTGTTTTTCAAACTTTTCCTTACATTTCTCGTCAAAACACTTGCCATGGAAAAGTCGGAACAAACACCTGCGGGGTTCAAGTGGAAGAGTCGGATCATTTAAAAAAAAAAAAATCAACGAGCTGAGAGCTCCTTTTTTGAAGATATTGAACTCTCTCACAGTTTCTTCCTAGGAGGCATTTCGTGGAATGTCAGTAAGATGTGAAGTGTGGTTGTAGCTTTTAGGTTCCCACAAGATAGTTTGGTACGTTTGTGATAGGGTCTGTTATGTTTGCATGAAGATGGGAGCGTTCTTTTCCATGGGGTGAGAAGTTCTTTAGCTTCATAGAAATAACGTATGTGCCTGCCCGGTCTATCTTTTAAACTTCCAAGGTTGTGTGCTCGTTTTCTCCGTCAGCAAACATTTTTTCTCAGAATATCTAACGGACTATTCTCCCGATTATTCGGAAGTTCTTTGAAGTTGGAGCATTAACCATTCGTATTCAAATTTGCTTACTGTTTGTGCATGTGTTGTCCTCAATTAGTGAGCACTCTATTCACGATTCATGATGACAGTTGCTCTCTCCTGTGTCCTCTAGTTGTAGTATGCTTTTCATGATATCATCTTATGATTTGATTTCCATGTATTTAGCCATCGAACTTTAGAGTTCATGTTTTTAATGTCTACAACATCAAAACAAAATTATGAATTTTCTGCAGGGGTTGGATTAAAATATTTCATTTCAGGTGCCTTTTCCTCAGGGATTTTCTTGTTCGGTGGTCCTATGATTTATGGACTTACAGGAGTTACCAATTTTGAAGAATTGACCAAAATTTTGACTGGTTAATAGTGGTTATGAAATGTTTTATTTCTGGGATTCAATCGACTGGTATTTTCATGGGAATTTTCATGGCTACGCCGCACCCGTACCCGGACAGCTCATGTCCGGGGATCGAACGCATGTCCGGTCGGGTCTGGACGTTCAGACTTCGGAACACATCCGGACCTCCGGGCATGTATGGTTTCGGACGGTCCGGGCGGGTAAGCAGGTTCGTAAATGTTTGGACCATTAAAAAAAATAATAATAAAGAAACGCTGAAAAACAAAATGTGTTACACAGAATAACAATACAAACCAGTTTAGCTTCAGAGTCATGTTAGAATTCCAAACCAAACTATAGTTAAAAGTCAAAAACTATAAAAAAGTTAAAAATGCAAGGAATAGGAGTGGGAACGATATACAAAAAACCCAGTTGCGAAATCACACAGATGTCCAAGTAGTCGTGTACAAGCAGAGAGCACAATTGCACCGAGATCCCATCCAAATAAGAGCAATACAATGAAGTAATGATTCAATGTTCAATCCCTCGGGCCACACCAACACAGTATCCAAAGTCGCTCTTCTCTGTAAGGCGCCCAATGCCCAGCCTGCACTACTCGACTATCCTACCTACATCAACATTCTCGCAACAGGCTCACTTTGACTCTCAAAGACCAATGAACATGACGTCAACACCATAGCGGACCTCTCTCATGTACCAGGTACGTATCTCGTCTTCCCTCATCAGACCCTGTCCACCCACACTCGGTTCCTTCCTGAAGACCACCGCTCGCCCTCTTACCCCCTAGGGCCCTGCAGCCCTGCTATGGCTGCTTGCGCTCCGCTGCCCAGCAGCGCCCCTCTCTTGACCACCCACCCGCCCGCATGCGCTCTGGCCTTAGCGCAACATACAGCCTCTAATGCAGCAGCACAACAACGTGACTACATTGCCTGCGTGGGCCAGAATGCCAAACCCTGGCTTCCCTCCTTCCTATATGGAAGTGGCAGCCTCTGCTTGGCTGCAAGTGGCCTGGATGGAAGCTTCCAGTAGCTTTCGGTTGGACCCCAGTACCTGCGCCCAGGCCTAGTGCTACAGTTGAGGGCCTGGGCCCTTTACAGTTGGACACGGCCTGAGTCTCCAGACTTGGGCCGTTTCCTGCATTTGCACAGGACCCGGGGTATGTACGTCGACAAAGCTGCTTTTGCGTAAGCTTGTAGCGACTTCATGATGTATCGACCCTGCATTTTGTGTATGTGCCCAGGTGCAACTGCCACGGTCTGGGCCAAATTGTACGATGCAGCTTAGGGAGGCTCACGCGTCCACTCAACCAACTGGTGGGCTGTAACAGCCTAAGTACCCACATATGAAAAATGTGGAATTTGGGCCTTTAGTGAATATTCAGGCCTGCCTTCACTTAGAGCGGGCATTTGGCTTTCTGGGGGCCTCTGCCCAGAACATGTGGATGCTTGACAAGGGCCCCGCGAGGGCTCATTCCTCGCATTCCATCCCCCTTAGCTTCGAAAGTCCGCTGAGATGCTTCATGCTGGTGCCTTCCCCTTCAATTCTCTTTCATACTTGACCACGATCTGAGGAGTTGTCTTGACAAGTTCCTCTCTGGTAAACCATCGATCTTCCTTGGGATCAATATGATGCCTGAACCGTACTCTGTATTCTCTCACAGGCTTAGGCGGTCTACCCCTGCAAGCTGGCTTGGGAACAGGCATGTCTCTGTGCTCCAGGATATTGTCGACGTCCACCTGACCATCCATGGTTGGGGGCAGCATAGATCTCCTTGATGGGAACTGTTCTGTCTCAGCAAAAGGTGCAAGCTTTCAAGTGTGAAACACAGGGTAAGTGAGTAGGTGTTCAAGGATATGAATCACGTACGAGGGACCATCCAAATCACTACCCACAATATCTAAGACTTCTCAGGGACCGAAATACTGAGGCATTAGTTTTCTAGAGATGCCGAATTCCTGTCCCAACTCACTAGCCTAGACCCGGACACGTTCCCCTACCTGAAATGTGGGTTGTTGGCGATTGTAGCAGACCTCTGGTTGGCCTGTGAGACCAGCCCCTTGGCCTGTTCTCACACGCCTGTGTTGTATTCGGGGTAGTCCAGTCCAAGCCGGTACCTCTGTCGGTACCAGCCAGTCCAGTCCAGTCAGTCCGCTGGGGTATACCCCAGCCAGAGTCTGTACTTTGGGTCATTCTACATTCGCACAGTTTGGAGTCTGCGTGGGAGCTGCGCTATGCCATCTTGCTCCACCCTCATCCTCCATCTCTATCCCAGGTGGAGCACTTCACCCGGTGGGTCCGCCACACTGGTATCAGAGTGGAAACGTTCCCCGCTCCCACCCACCGCACCGCATAGCAGGAAATACTGCTAAACCCGACAACGGGCAGTTCGGTTGTTTTTCGGGCGTTTGCAGCGAAAAACAGCGGGAAATCGTGACGAGAGGTGCAGTAGGGAAGAAGTGACACATGGTGAGAAAAAAGAGACGGTGATTACTACGTGCAAGCGCAAGCGCCAACGCCAAGCGCCACATGCCCCGCTCCCGAATTAGTTATATCAAGATCCGGGATGGATGCTGCTGCCAGGGTTTGAACTTGGGCAGCTGCTGGCCATGCGCGTGCGTAGCTGCTGGCATAACACACTGACCACCGTGTGTGAATGGCTTTGTAGTGCGACACGTTGGTGTTGAAGAAGTGTTGTGGCAGCTATTTATCACCCCCCCCCCCCGGGGGCGAGCGGCCAGCGGCCAGCAGGGCAGCAACGACCAGGCTGCTATTTGCTTCCCCCCCCCTCCCACCGTGGCTGCTGCTGCCTGCGCACGTGGCCATTTGCAGTGCCACGTGGCAGCTTGCTGTGGAGTTGAAGACCCCTGCGGTACACGCCAATCTGGGTGGTTGATCAAGATCTCAACACACCCAGCTGTTGATGATGATGCTGGCCATTATTTTTTTGTACTGCTGCACCAACAGTTTGCCAGCAGTGAAGACATAGGCTCTATACGGAATTTCATCAGTCGTGCTTGTGTGGATAGATTGCGCTTAGGGGACCAAGTGCAACGGCTTAGCAGAACTGTAGCTTCTACACTAGACAACAAGCACCAAATGATAGTTAAAGACTATGTCAAGGATGTAGTTTGTTCCTTCTCTTATGGAGGAGGGGAAGTGAGACATAAAATCTCATTCCTCGTTAGCGACGAACTGCCCTTCGACATGTTACTAGGCATGTACTACCTCGAGGTTGCTCAACCTCAGTTTGATTGGGATTGGAAGGTGTTGTTACACAAGTTGCCAAATGGTAGGACCGTTAAACTGCAGAAGTATAAGGCTAGCAGTCTAGTGGAGAACTACGGCTGCATGTGTGCTTCCTCTTTCTATAACTACTACAAGCAGAATCGCGAGGAGGGCATGTATCTAGTCTTTGTCTCTGAAAAAGGGGAGGTTGTTAAAACACCCCAGAGGTAGAATCAGTCGTCGCAACATATCCAGACCTTTTTGAGGAGGCCACAAGCGTGTTGGAAAGGGAGGTCGTCCATGCAATAGAAGTTGCCCCAGGTAGTAAGGTACCTAGAGGACGAATCTATAGGATGTCTCCTGCGGAGTTGGACGAGCTCCGCCGCCAGCTCAAGGAGCTCACAGAAAAGGGATGGATTCGACCTAGTACCTCCCCTTACGGTGCGCCAGTCTTATTTGTCCCAAAGAAGGGAGGTACCCTGAGGATGTGCATTTGACTATAATGGCCTTAATGCCATCACCGTTAAGAACGCGGAGCCCCTACCCCACATCGACGACCTACTGGATAGAGTGCAGGGATGCCGGTACTTTACTAAGATAGATCTAAAGTCCGGATACCATCAAATTGCTATTAGACCTGAGCACCAGCACAAAACCACATTTTAGACCAGGTACGATCTGTACGAGTTTGTGGTGATGCCCTTTGGCCTATGCAATGCCCCTGGGACATTCCAACACGCCATGAATATGATATTTCATGAATATCGTCGCGTACCTCAACGATATTCTTATCTTTAGTAGGACTGTAGAGGAGCACGCTGAGCACTTGAAAATAGTGTTAGGTCTCCTAAGACAGCACCAGTACAAGGTTAACTTGGAGAAATGCGAGTTCGGTCGCACCAAAATCTTGCACTTGGGTCATTAAATCTCAGCGGATGGATTGAGGCGGGATGATGCTAAGGTGGCCAGCATACGTGACTGGCCCAGACCTCAGACTGTTACTGAGGTCATATCGTTTTCGGGGATAACGGGCTACTATCGTCCGTTTGTAAAGAACTATAGTAAGTAGTAGCTGTGTGGGGAGTAGGCTGGGCGCCGAGCGCCAAGTAGGGAGATAGGGACTGGATACATATATTGGTGGTGGCGAGAGCAAGCTCTGATTGACGTTGGTTTTCAGTGCTACGATTCTCCATTGGTGTCATATTGGTGCAATGCTACTTTCTGAACACTGTGATACGATCTGGCCTTCAATGTGATTGTGCAATCTGAATATTGTCATCTCGCTATTGCTCATTTTCCTTGCATTTAGAAGTGTTATCCCGAAAAGCCAACTTTACAGTTAAACTTTCAAAAGGACAACTGGCCATACGTCCTTTGAAGGGTCCGTAGGTCGTGGCTAGGTCAGGTCTCGAAGAGTCAACTTGACCTCTCGAAGTCAGTAGAGGCAACCCGTCAAATCTCTGAAAGATTAAGAGTCCCAAATCAACCCCGAAGGGGCACATGAAAAGGCAGTCCCAGTCCAGTCCGTTTTGCAGCAAGTACCAGGGTGGGACTGCACATCTTGAGGGCCTCAGACATCGGGCAGGCCCAGACCACCAAACGAAACAGTATAAATAAAGAGGCAGCGATCAGTCATGGGTCGTTCTGAGAAACTACGAGGAAGCGCTGCTTGAGTGACTTGTGCATTGAGTCACAGGTGGTCAACAGGAGAGCCCGGGTTGAAGAGGGCGAGCCGCTAGGAGGAGGAAGACGACGACAGTGTGTGGAATTGCAGACATTCAGGGTAGATCCAAGTGTTATGTGCGTATGTGAGTGTGAGTGTGTCTGGTGATGGATACAGTGTTCGGGTGGGAATTTTCAGACTGGTGCTCAGACGCCATAGCTGCAAGATGTGACAAATTGTCTTGAGCTGAGTTCCTGGCCGAAGGCCATATCTCCAAGTCTTCTGTGTAGGCGCAATGCACCATCTCAAGCTTATTGCTAATTCTGCTTTGAGGAAGTTGTTTTGCCACCGGCATATGCATGTACGCATGTTGGATGTGAAATCGAGACAAGTTAATGCACCTCTGAACCACCATGTGTTGAACCACTTCCCTGTCGCATGTCATGGGAATGATGAACAAGTTTTTGATTGGGTACGTCACAAATATCATTGACTTCGTGTTTTGTTTGTTTTTTGTTTGTTTTATATTCTTCTTTCTCAAGGCACTGAGCATCCAGCAGTTGTACCGGATCAGCACAATGTACTGGGATGACAAGTATGGCACCCACACGGTAGCCCCGGAGGTACGTGTGCAAACCCCTTATCCGTTCTGCTGTGTGTACCAAACCTCCTCACAATGGTTTTGGAGTTCTTATCAGATCTAGTGTGTGCATCAAACTCTCACAATAATCTTAAATCACCAGTTATCCCGAGCCTCTTTTTATCACGGCAGTAGACGATTTGCCTGGCACCACCAGCCTTGTCGTGATGGGTAATCGAACCCTTTCCGTGGCCCCATGTTAACAGGCGAGGGTTTTTTCAAAGGCTGGGCTGTCAGCTGGTGGTTGGAAGCTTCTCCATCTCTGGGGTGCGTATGTGGTGATGGATGTGTGCAACTGTTTTCTTTTGGGCATCCCAATTAAGAAGAGGATTGTTTAGGATGGCATGAGGGGGGGCGCTGGGGGGCGGGGGCAAGAGAGAGAGAGAGAGAGAGAGAGAGAGAGAGAGAGAGAGAGAGAGAGAGAGAGAGAGAGAGAGAGAGAG
>BFEA01000007.1:7268899-7280756 GCA_003427395.1 Chara braunii | reverse complement strand
GACTATGAGTTTTATGCTGCGCAATCATTTTCGGATTCTTTGACGATTGGTTGAAGTATCTTGAACTTTGTACGTGTGTGTTATGCTCACCATGTACGTGTGATGTATGTCATCTTCGATGTATGTACGTCATCATCAAATCAGTAATCAGCTACTGAAGGCGCATGTAAACTAACCCGGAAATGATGGCTGGGAGTGTGTGAGCATGTCTTGTTGTGGATGTGGAGTTCTATGTTCGTTGTCTGCGATTAGAACCTTTCGCTACTTAGTGGAGGGGCTGCGTGACGTGTGTTGATTTCGTTCGTATGCGTGAGCTTTGGCCCGGCGAAGCATCGAGGCGAGCGCTGAGCAGAAAGGACGTCTGCCCGGCGACACGAAGTGTACCGTGGGGAGTACGGGAAAACGGGATTACGGTCGGGAGGATCGGTACTCCGACCGAAGACGAGACGTTGGATATGACGGACGTCGGGATTCAGGACGCGAATACAGTCGTGAGCGGGTGTCTGAATACGGAAGCACTAGTAACCAGGAGAGGGGGCGTGACCCACCACCCCCCAGGCGCTTTGCACCTGTATGCTTCGAATGTGGCGAGCCTGGGCATTACCGAAACCAGTGCCCGAACCTTGGTGGTGAAGGTTCTGGGCGGAGTACGACACAACGGGGGAGATCGTTCTCACCAAGACGCCCTGGAGGTCCTCAAGAACCAAGATTGACTTCCGAAGACCCCACTTTGACGCAACAAATCAAGGAACTAGTATCTACAGTTAGTACCATGAAGGAGCATATCGATGTTGAGAACAAGAAGGAGGAGAAAGCCAAGCGGAAGCAAGAGAAATTGGAACAAAAGCGACGGGAGGAGGAAGCCATGCGCGAAGAAGAACAGGCACGCGAAGCAGCTGAGCGGTGGAAGCAACGAAAGGAAGATAAGATGCGGCAAGTGGCCAAGGAACGTGAGCAGATGAAGAAGGAGATGCGCATGGAGTTGTCCGTACATATGGGCGGATTGCGAGAGCAGTTGCTTGGTCTACGAGATCGGGAGGGGTTACCGCATAGTGACGATGCGCGAGCTGCTAAAGGTAAACAGAAAGTGGAGGTACCGTCTGACGAAGAGTCGTACGGCTCTTACGAGAGCGAAGTCGACGCGCTTAGCAATCGTACGGAACAACTCGTTATCTCTGAGAAGAGGAAATGAGGGGAAGACTTGCCGATTGGGGATAGTCCACCTCTGCAGACCCCGGCATGGAAGACAACTTAGCGGCGTTTACATCTGAGCCTGAGGCATCCGCCGATGAAGAGATCCCCAATGGGACGGACACCACGACGATGTGCTACAACCAAGAAGAAGATCCCGGCACCACCGGGATCAAGCGGTAAGCTCAAATTCGTTACGGATAATCTGCTGGCTCTGGGAAAACTCAACATTGAGGAGCTCAAGCGGCTCTGTGCACAGGAGGGTATGCAGCTGGGGACGGAGTGCAGGAAGATGCCGATCCTCCTCGCGTTGGCGGACAAGCGATCCCAAGTGGCGTACGGCGAGGAGGGACGTCAAGTGGAACATGTGGAGCAAGTTGAAGAAGAAGTGCAGCACGAGGAGAGTAGCAAGGAAAGTGGGGATGCGTGAAGCATCCCCAAGCTTTGGACCCTTTGTTTTCGTATCATTGAGTTTCGGAAAGGGAGTCCTTCTGATACGGATGTGGAGAGGATTTTTTTACGCTGCAAACTGAGGGTGGTAATTCGTGGTGTGGAGGGTGGAAGTCCGTGCGGAACTCGTTTGGGGATTCTATTGTACGACGCGATGGAGTATGTTGTAAACTAAGGATGTGTAAAGTGTGGATGGAGCAAGGAGGGGAGGTGGTGTTTAGGCAGCTAAGAAGGTGGAAGCCCAAGAGCGGTCCGGACAAGAAATTCTTGCTGTCGATCCTACGCTTCCCAGCATGTGTCGGTTTGCTGAAGAAGTGCTCTATGGAGGTGTTGATACGACTCAACGGGGTTGCGGCTGATTTTCAAAAACCAAGCACTACATCTTTTCTATGTCGGATGATAGCGCGCACTATGAAGGAGGTCTTTGGCTGGAGCCTGAACGCCAGACTGATTGTCCGTCTGAAGTTTGACGACCGAATCAAGTTGGTGGAGGTGTGCAAGGTTCTCAACGACAAGATTGAGGGTTTGGAGATCCCGGCCTGCATGAGAAACGTGGTACGTAATAACATTCGGATCGTGTGGGTCAAGAACCCCTCGATCGCTTGTTTGTTGCACAATCAGCGTTCGTACTCGAAGGCTGAGGTGCTTACCTGTACATGTACAGGTCTTGCCTACCCCAGGGTAGGAGATCACGTGCGTTTTTGTCCGCAGGAGTTAGAGGATATCGATCCTTTAATCTGGAATGCCAACAATGTACCAAGTGAGTCGCATCCAAACCGAGGGAGGTTGCTGAGCCAGGAAATGGCTGATGGTATACAGTCCTTGGCGAACTTCCGGGGAACGGCGCCATCCATCAGCGAGGATGACGTGACACGCTGCATGACGGGTCCAGCGGATTGCAGTACCCGTTTTATTGACGTCAACAAGATTAAAGAGCTCAAGGTCCGGTTGGACGGACTGGTCCTCACCCCCCTGGATCGTAACCCCGGGGAGACATTGGTGTTGTGTCCGAAGATATACTTCGACGCACTGATGGAACTTTTTGTGTGTAGTCCGGGATATATCGTCGAACGTGCGACGTTCATGGAACCGACCGTTAGGACGTGTAAGGCTGTTGCGAAAGCTTTGAACCATATGCTGTTTACTCTCCCAAGCAGCCGGCATTTCAATCTGAGATCGGTGTCAGATTTGGTTCCGAGATTGGAAGGGTTTAACAAGAAGATCGGTAAGCGGATCGATGGTAGCATGCCACCAACCGTGATGTCTTACGGCATCAAGGATATGTTTTCCAAACTCCCGCATATCGATATCATTGAAGCCGTGGAGTGGATCGTCGAGTATCACAACAGTAAAGGGAGAGACTTCATTCGTGTTAACACAAGGGGTAAGGGCAGCTCCTTTGGTCGGACGACAGGCGACGACCATTGGAGACAGCTTAGCCTGCAGGATGTGAAGGCGTTCGTAAGTTTTGAACTGCGGCACACGTACACACGTGTCACGGGGGTGTTGCTCAGGCAGATGGTGGGCGTCCCCATGGGGAAGTGTACGAGCCCGCCACTCGCGTGTATTATGTGTGCACTGGCTGAGTTTCGGTTTTTGCAGAGTTTGGGTAATATACGGCGGGATGTTTTCGGGCTGCGACTAATGGATGACGTCAGCCTGATTGTGGTGCAACGACGACGTAGCCTGCTGAGTACCGAGGAAATCAGGGATGCTTCTGAGAACTGCTACCCCAGGAACCTGCAGTTGAAGCGAACCGATGATGGTCGGGGGGAATGGGACTTTTTGGGTACTCGTATGGTGGCTGACGCTATCCAACCGTATGTCGGTTGCTACTAGTTGACTAAGAACGAAAGGTCGATCTGGGAAGGCGAGATGTTGGAGTTCAAGAACGGGCAGTCATACCATTCATGGGGAAGCAAGGTCCAGAAAAGTGCGGTTCTCTCCAGCCAACTGCACCGGATAGACAGGAACACGAATCGGCGATGGATGATACCTATGCGTGTCCTTGATCTGATGGGGGAGTCACGCATGAAGGGCTTCCCACCACTTTTCTTTGAGAGAGTCTTACAGCATTTTGTCGTGGGAAGGGATAAGATCTGGACGACGACGGTCGAATGGTTGTTTAAGTAAGTAGCGTTATTAGTACGGGAGGAGCTTGACGAATGAGTCAGTGCCTGTTGTAGTGATGTTGTAGGGATTGATTGAGCGGTGTAGGAACGGATGTATCACCATAGGACGTAGGTACCTGGACTTCTGTGTTTTTTGTTCACGACATAACTGGACTGTTTTCATAGTGTATTACTATTTTTTGTTTACGGATTGTACTACGATGTAGGTAGGTGGGTAGTGCGGAACCGAAAAATTCCGGGTTAGGGGAGGAGGAGGATTCGGGCGGGGGGGGGTTTACCGTAGGCTCTGGAGCAGAGTGCTCTTCGGGTCTGTTTTCCCCTGATCTGAGAAGGTGATATGTCGGAATGGGTGGTATGTTCGGACAGGGTTTTTTCCGAAGGTTCTGGAGCGTAGCGGACAGCTGACACTGTCCCGTTGTGGTCTTGGGGTCTGTTCCCCCCCCTGCCTGCTTCGCGCTTTGTCGGGTGTTTTGTCGCTTTGTTTGATTTTTTTGGTTCGGATTGGATCGTCTTTTTTTGTTTTTTTGTTTTGTTGTGCATTTTTTCCTGGGTTTGTTTCGATATGGGTTACCTGACTGTACCACCCGTGGGCCTGGGCGCGGCCGGCCTCTTTACGATGAGTCGACTGTCGACCTGTGCCTATCAAATTTTGTTTTTGCAGAGTAGGCCCATACGTGGGGAGTTTTCTTGCTTGTCTGTGTATCTGTACTGATAGATGAGTAAGGTACTTGTGGAAAGCTTCGAGGTAATACCTGCGAGCACTAGTACTATCCTAGGAAGGTCTATAGATAGGAACATTGCGATGTCAAAACTCTTTCCGGGTCCTACGCCGATGTGCCTGCGGTTATCCTCCGGAGATGCCGCTGGCTTGCGGCGGAGGTGGGTTAGTGGTAAGAGGGATTGCGTACGAGGGTTGACGATAGGTGGTTCTTCCCCCTGATGAGACCACGTGGCGGTGGTTGAAACCGGTCGGGGTGCCATACCCGCCGGACTATGAGTTTTATGCTGCGCAATCATTTTCGGATTCTTTGACGATTGGTTGNGACTATGAGTTTTATGCTGCGCAATCATTTTCGGATTCTTTGACGATTGGTTGAAGTATCTTGAACTTTGTACGTGTGTGTTATGCTCACCATGTGAGTGTGATGTATGTCATCTTCGATGTATGTACGTCATCATCAAATCAGTAATCACCTCTTAGGTAGGTCGAACACAATGAGGGCCTGAAAATGGCCCTCCGTTTCAGGTTGAAAAGCCTCTGGGCCTGAAAGGCCCAGAAATAGGCTGAAAACGGAATAGGGCCTGCAGGCCCTCGTTTTTCAATTTCAGGCTGAAACGACCAGGGCCTGTAAGCCCTATTTTCTAGGCTTTTAGGCTGAAGTGCGGGAGTGGCTACGCAGTATGCCACAGTCTCCCTCACTACTAATGGCCATAGCTGGGGCCGGACAGTTCTATTGGTGATAGAACAGGGCACGACGCTCAAGTGCGGGTGAGCACTTTCTCATAGTCATGTGCTTGTTGGGGTGAGGACAGTAGCCATCAAAGCTGTACTTCACGTAGCTCTTCTTCAACTTGGCAGATCTCCATCTCCATAGAGTTGCTGTTCTTCGTCATCATCCGCTCCCTTGATAAAGTGAGCACTTCAGCTACGGTGAGCGAGAGAAAGAGGAAGCAGAACTGCTGAAGGCGGATGCATGGACCTGGCCGGGATCCGGTCCAGGTACGTGAAGGTGAGAGAGGGAAAGTGATGAAGGTGGGAAGTGGATATGGCGAAGGGAGCAAACCGTAGCCTGCTCAACTCTTAATGGAATCGGGCCAGGAATGAAGCAAAGTGGGGGGTTTTTATATGGGTGAGTTGCGTTATGATGAATGGGAGAGGAGCTAGGAGAAAAAGGGAGTGCGTTGTACAAACGGGAGGAGAAAGCAAAACGCGGAAGAAAATAGGATATCTTGCCCGTTTCTTGATGAAACTGGGCGAGTGAAGAGTTGAAATTGGGGTTCTGGGGTGCGGCGAGCGCAATGGAAGTGTTAGTTTTTGCTTTAGGTTGTTTGTTTGGTCGGCACAGCCATTAGGGGCTGTGCGGTAGCAACAGGGAGTTTTTGAGAAATGACTGTGTATCTTCCCATGTTCTAGTGGAAGATTCTTCTGAGTAAATACAACAGTTCTGATCCTATAGATCATGCTCACCGTGGCGAATCTTGGTAGTTCACCTTCATCATGGGGATTGTCGTGTTTGCATAATCACGTTGTGATGGTCGCCGTGGAGGTGGGCTATTGTTATCTTTGATTGATATGCTGGTGTTATTCGTCGTGCACGCCTGCTCCTCGCCATATCTGTCGTAATCATCTGTCGCGGAGTTTGTCTTCATGGTGCCTCCCGCCATCTGGCTCATCGTCTCCATCATCATTGTATCTTCTTAGGCTCATCGTGCGCCCCATTTATGGAGGCGAGTAGTGGCTGTAAAAAGTGGATGAATCTGGCGAAGGTTTCGGGTCAGATACACTAGAAGCAGTTAGTGATAACAGGAGAGGGATTGGCTACCTACAAGTGCGAGGCAAAGGAGTGCACGGTTAGCAGAGAGAGAGCTCCCCTCAGCAAATAGCTTTTGTTCAGATCTCTATTTGGTGGCCTCTGATTTTTCTCTTACGAGAGAGAGGCCGACTGAGCACTGCACATGTTCACACGCACAAAGAGAGAGAGAGAGAGAGAGAGAGAGAGAGAGAGAGAGAGAGAGAGAGAGAGAGAAGAGTTTACCTGCTGATCTTGATTAGTCTTCACCACGGCCGTAGTTGATTATCCGCTTCGCTGCAGGCCGAGCCTGTCCCACTTTGTGACTATGGCCAGTCGTGATTATGGATCGTTCCGTGTTTCGGTAGAGAATTCGTTAGTATTTCACACAGTTGGGGAGGTGAGCCGGGTGATGAAAAGAGGGACTAGAAGGAGATAATCGAGAAGAGGAAGGAGAATACGAGAAAAGAAAGGGGATAAAACTGAGGAATAGAAAAGAGAGGAGAAATAGAGAAGGATCAGGTGCTTACCTGGTTGAGACACACCCGTGATCACAAAGGAGGGCGCAACTAAGTACAAATCTTTACTAAGTGCACAGCAAGCTAAACCAAAGATAAAGTAAAAATAAACAAATAAGTAAATTGATGAATGCATCTCATTGGATTACGGGGAGACTCTTTCTCATTTTGCACATTTAGCTATGAGTGGTAAAGGAGAGTAGAGGTCGGCCCGACTCTTGTTGTGCTTGCATGGCCTTTACTATTGTGGACTTCGTCGAGGCAGCCATTGTACATAATCTCGTCGTGGGATCGGCCATTACCGTTTCTATTGTTTCATCAAGAATGTTAGAGTTCCTCGGCCAAAGTCATTTGTTAGAGCCAAGGTAATGCTACTTCCCTGTAAGGCCGGACCGTCATCATCAGATGACTTCTGAAGACCTTTTAGCTACTGCAGCGAAGGTTAAGACAGCAGGGTTAGTACTGTATGAGAGAGATTGACGCTGATGGGGTAGTGACTGCAGCTACATTTTTGTTTGGTCTGAGTGGTGGCTGCTGACTGGCTAAGGATTTGAAGTTGTTGGGAAAAATCTCCTATCACAGTCTTAACAGAGTGTTCTGTAGACTCAGATTGTGGTTGCGGACGACTGGTCGAAGTGCTGTTGTTAAAAACTGTCGAGTACGACTGATTTTAGCAGCCACAGTTTGCAGATCCGGGATGCTGCTATGGTCACCGGGACTAGTATTTTTGGAGCCGTTGTCGTCTTCAAGTTATCAAGACTGCACTGACATCCCCCCTTGTAGTTGGAGTTGAAATGCATTAAAGACTGCTACACTGCTGGGAGTCTGAAACTATTGCGGTATTGCTGGGTTGGTAACCTCGAGCCTAGCAGTTTGCTGAAGTCGCGGACTACCAAGTGTAGGTGGAGCGCTGTGTTAAGAGTTATTGATACTACTACTAATCTCTTTGTGGATTATTGCTAATTGCAACTTAATCAATGGTTAGGATCGGTGTTACGGCGAGACCGGTGGTCCGTTGCTGTTGACTGTGCATTTGAGTATGCAGCAGGGAGCTCGAGGGCAACTGTTGTTTTAGGAGCAATATTGTTGGTGGGCAGTTTGATGTTAAGGCGTTTGGACGGTTGTCGGCAGGTTGTGCTTTTTGCTGCTACGACAGTTGAGCGTTTTACTGCTACCACAAGTGTGACTTCTGCGGTACACGTTGTGCCTTTTGTTGAAGTTGTTGTGATCCCACTTGCACTTTGAATAGTGCACAGGAGGTGTGCTTTAATCGAACGCGGTTTCCTAGGCTGCGTAACTACGGACTGGTCAAAGGGGGTTACTACTGCAACTTGAGAGGTTGTCAAGAGGCTGCTGCTTGCGTTTTTGTCGTGGATCGGCCGACTTCACTACATTCTTTTGGCCATTATTGCGGGGGCCTCAGGCGATTGAAGATTACAAGGCCCTCTCACGTGAGTTGAGTTGGCCCTCTCTTGGATCTCGAGAGTCTGACTTATCTACCTCTGACTAAGGTTACGAGAGGAAGGCGGCTGGTGGGATTGGAACCCGTAGGACCTCAGCAAGACCTTGTGGGAGGTCCACCCACCGATTGCGGGAGCTCTGTCGGAACCCAGGCAGGGTTCTGG
Source organism: Chara braunii (assembly GCA_003427395.1). Lineage (NCBI taxonomy): Eukaryota > Viridiplantae > Streptophyta > Charophyceae > Charales > Characeae > Chara > Chara braunii. The sequence goes on along the minus strand of BFEA01000007.1, from coordinate 7,272,330 downwards.
AGGCAGGAAACACTCAGGTATATTGCTCGTTTTACACGTGTGATCCTATCCCCTAAACTGTACTACCCCTTATTTATGTGCCTGAAGGTATGATTGAGAAAGCTATTACTTTTGGTTGCTTTCATTTTAGGACATGATCTGAAAAGGGGTTAAATTAACAAATATGTATGAGAATTTAGATTACTTGTGTGAATTCAGACAGAATGAAAATGTGACCATATTTGTTGTTGTGTTGCGTAGGTTGGGCGAACGCATAAGTTGTGGGTTGTTTGGTCACGCACACTTGTTGCTTGTTTAGGCGGGGCTAGACTACTCATAAGTTTAGTAGCCTAGTTCTACGCTATATGTCATTGTTTGGGCTGACTAGCCACACCATAAGTTCGTGTGTTCTAGTTATATGTCTCTTGTCGTTTGTTCAGGCAAAGGTTGGACCCCTCATAAGTTGAGGTGGTTCAACTCTTTGTGTATGTCGAACGTTCAGGTTGGCCAGACTCACCATAAGTTGGTGTGGCCGGGTCATACGCCTTATGTCGATTGTCTAGGCAGAAACTGGTCACACCATAAATTGGTGTGGCTTAGTCCTATGCCTTACGTTTACTTGTTCTATCAGGCTAGTCACACCATAAGTTGGTGTGGCCAAGTCATGAGCCGCAGACATAAGTGGAACCAGAGTATACAATCTGATATAATTGTATATTAAATATGTTATTGGCAGGCTAGGCGCCATAAGTTGGGAGATCTAGCCATATAAGCCAGTAGCAGACAAAGCAGAAAAAGGAAATAAGATACAGAGTATAAAATTGAGAGGTAACTTTGGGCAGGTTGACTCATCCATAAGTTGGGCAGTTGGTTTTATGCCCCTGATATTACAAAGGGCAGAGAGAGAATATAAAGCATGTTTTTTTTTTTTTTTAAACATAAGTTGATGTTTGGATGGGGATCCTCAGGAGTTGAGGTGACCTGACCACTCGTCTGAAGACAGAAATAAATTGTGATCTTACTTAAATGTAGTTGTGTTGCGGAGGCTGGGCGAACGCATAAGTTGCGGGTTGTTCGGTCGCACACACCTGTTGCTTGTTTAGGCGGGGCTAGACTACTCATAAGTTGAGTAGCCTAGTTTTACGCTATATGTCATTGCTTGGGCTAGCTAGCCACACCATAAGTTGGTGTGTTCTAGTTATATGCCTCTTGTTGTTTGTTCGGGCAAAAGATGGACCCCTCATGAGTTGAGGTGGTTCAATTAATTGTGTATGCCGAATCTTGAGTTTGACCAACCTCACCATAAGTTGGTGCGGCCCGGTCATACGCCATATGTCAATCGTTTAGGCGGAGGCTAATCACACGATAAGTTGGTGTGGTAAGTTCTATGCCTTATGTTTATTCGTTGAAAATGGTTGTATTGCGAAAGTTGGGCGAACATATAAGTTGCGGGTTGTTCGACCATTCGCGCATGTAGTTTTGTCTACGCTGGGTTAGACTACTCATAAGTTGAGTAACCTGGTTTTACGCTATATGTCACTGTTTGGGATGGTGGGTACATCATAAGTTGGTGTGTTCCAGTCATATGTCTTTCGTCATTGTTCAGGCAAAGGCTGGTCCCTCATAAGTTGAGGAGGTTCAGTTTCTTTGTGTATGCCGAATGTTCAGGCTGACCAGCCTCACCATAAGTTGGTGCGGTTTGGTCATACGCCTTATGTCAATCGTCTAGGCAGAAACTAGTCACACCACAAGTTGGGGTGGTTTAGTCCTATGCCTTACATTTATTTGTGTTACCAGACTAGGGCACCATAAGTTGGTGTGGCCTAGTCATATAAACTGGCAAGTCAGTCACATCCATACGTTGGGTTGGCTGATCCTATGTATTATGTAAGAAAGGGTAAAAGGGAATAACGAGGGATTTTGAACGAACTATGTGATCTGGGAAGGAACCTGAGGGTTGGCGAGAGATATTGTTGTGCTCACCTGTGTATGTTCTTAAGGTTTACCTCTGCGGTTTTTTTTTTGATAGCTTAGTTGCTTCAGATGTTCGCTGAGTGTGGGAGCTATAGGTAGGTGAGATGGATAATTGGAGGGAAGCTTGGGATATGATAGGACTGATCTTACTGGAAGTTAGGACTAGTGATAGCTCACGATACCATCTTCAAAGGGGGATCGTGTAAACTATCTTCAGTTCTAACTATCAAGTGAGTGTCAGAAGTTAGACTCAAGTATAGTTATGCTTTGTCTTTGCATTTTCAACTTTGTATAAATCTTGGCAGTCTCCTTTTCCTACGGGAAGCGCTGCCAAAATTTTTACAAATCTGAAAGAGTTAGTCATTTTTGGACACCTGAAAATTTTGAAAAGACACTTTTCCTACGGGAAGTGCTGTCGAAATTTTGCAGAATTTGTAGAGTTGCATTATTTTCTGTAGGAAAAAGTTCCGCCCTGTTTTGGGGAGATGATGCCGAAGTTCTTGATAAGGTAGAGGTTAGTAGAGGAGCTAGGCTATAAGATGAAACACGTACTCTGATTTAATTTAAACGTAGTAGTGTTTTTTTTTACTTGTACCGTGATGCAGCTCTACGTATACGATTGAAGGTTTGACTCGTTCGGCCTGATCCCACAAGGATCATTCTTTTGTTATCATTTTATAACAGGTCGGTTTCCGGCTCAACTCTAATTCATTCTCGCTACTCAACCCAAAGGCTTTAGTGTTACGGACTTCGCCAGGGCTCGATCCCTGGTCTATCTTTTTGCTCTTTCAGCTGCATCCCGTTTTCGGCCTGGCGCCCTTTTTCCAAACTCCTCCTTTGGTACCGTAGGATTTCGGACAACTGGCGCCATGCTGCAATTCGGGCGCCACTTTCAAATACTGCATTTTTCAGTTCTGCMCTYKGGGGCCTTTGCARAAATGCCCCTGGTACCGTACGTGTCACCGGTACTTATACCGGTGACACGTACGGTACGGGGGCAGTCTCGTACCAGTTCTCTGCTGCTGTACTCGTACTCAGTGTTACTTGCTGTTTTCGGCATTCGAGAATCCAAGACTTCGACTTTGTGCCTTGCCACTGTGTCTGCGTCCGATCCTCAGTCCGAGTCCGTCGTGTCGAGTGAGTGAGTGTGTGTGTATGCTCTCTCTCTCTCCCTCCCTCTCCTCTCCCTCGGCTCACCCTCAGCCTCACGCTCGTTACACTGGTATCGGAGCGGTTCAAACCCGCCCGACCCACCCTGCTTCAACGTCGTCACCTGGCCATCATCAACATCATCACCGAGATCGTCGCTGCCGTGCCACGTCATCATCGTCATCATCGTGATCGTCGTCATTGTGACCCATCATCATCATCACGGACGGGGTCGCCGCCGTCGCGCCACGTCATCACCACCATGCCTGTCGTCCTCGTCGCTGCGCCACGCCGTCCTTGTCATCGTCGTCGCGCAGATAAGTAATCAA
>BFEA01000007.1:7249208-7261312 GCA_003427395.1 Chara braunii | reverse complement strand
ACACACACACACACACACACAAAGAGAGAGAGAGAGAGAGAGAGAGACGGAGAGAGAGAGAGACAGAGAGAGAGAGAGAGAGAGTTTTCCATTGATAGGATGAGCCACGCACCGACCAACATGCTACTTTGTTACTTCCATCGATAGGATGACCAAACTCGGGACTGCCTTCATCCTATCGATGGAAAACTCTCTCTCTCTCTCTCTCTCTCTCTCTCTCTCTCTCTCTCTCTCTCTCTCTCTCTCTCTCTCTCTCTCTCTCTATGTGTGTGCGTGTGTGTACTTCCATCGACAGGATGATAAAAAACGAATGAATCTACTGCGCATGGCCCCCTGCGAAGTCACCTTGCGAGGAGGATACCGAACTGCCCTCTCGGACCCCTGAGCTCGTCTCATGACACCGCGCGCGGATACTGAACCACGGAGCTCGCCTCCTGAAACAATGCACTGCCCACGTCCCGCTGCTGCGCCGCACGTCAATTTTCGCTTTCGCTGCTGACCACACACAGCGCCGCAATTTCCCCGCCCCTCACTGCCCATGTCCCGCTGGCGCGCCACGCGTTAATTTTCAGCACGCAGTGCCGTGCATCGCCACGCAGGCCCACACCACCCCTGTCCCGCCACGGAACGCCGCCGCTGATAAGCCTTGCGCTAGTCCGCCCGCCGCCACACCGAATTTCCCTCACTCCCGCCCGCAGTCCCGCCATGAAATGCCGCGGCAGATTTACCTTGCCCCAGTCCCGCCCGCCTCCACACCAAATTTCGTTGGGCCTAGTGGGAAGCGTCACGTTAGGCCCTTTGCATTCTTTAAGAGTATAGGGACCGCCTCCATACCAAATTTCGCTGGGCCCAGCGGGAAGCGTCACGCTGGGCCCTTTACATTCTTTTAGAGTATAGGGATTATAGTTGGACGCTGAAGTCCGTAGCAACCGTCAAAGTCAACCCCCTTGATTTCGCTTCAGGCCCTGGATTATGGAGTTTATCTCCAAGGCCACGAGAGCTGACTACGACCACAGGCCGGAACCTGTGTACCACCCACTCTCCGCAAGATGTCGAAGAGGGTGTGGTGATCAACCGCCTTGGCGGTTGTCTAGCATCGAGTGATTAACCCCTCAAGGCGCGTGTCAGTCGACAGTCGAGTGTCGAACGTGACCCTCGAGATCATCGAGGATCCCGCGATTATGGGTACTACATAGTACTCCATCATTGCGACTATGTGCGTATGCTTGCATGGCTAATCGATATGAGAAAACCTTGTGTCTGCGGCGCTAGACCGACTTCCATGTTAAAAGGTTAGGGGTCGGACATGGAAGGGACTAGGAAAGTTTGTTTTCTTTTGTGTGTGTATTTAGTTATTTTGTAACGTGTGGTGAGTGGAATGCGTCCTAGTCGACCGACGACGAGTCACGCTTGGGACCTCAGCCCCCCAATGCGTCGATTCGCGTGCGGGTTCGATTGAGGGGCATTAACCGCGCATACCCCCAATGCTACAGCGAACCAAAAACGCCCTCGGTCGGGCCACCTTTGCGATTGCATACGAAAAGCTTTCGCACGTGGTTCGGTAGCTCGGCAGGGATGCGCCCACCCAAGGGATGGTGACAGCTCCCCCGGGTGGAGGTAAGTTGTGCCTCGCGTGACCCTATCCTGTCGTAGGGGCTCAGAAGAGGTACGGCTGGCGCACTCGGCCGAAGCGGCAAACCGCGCTCCACAACGAAGTCCTGCAAAATCCTGCGTGACGTGGCCGGGAGGGTCCCCCTGCGGGACCGATGCGCTCGACAGCGGGGTCTGCACCTACTGCAGGTCCCAATTGAATCACACTCGCGAGGAGGAGTAGAGGTATGGAGAGAAGCAAGGACATATTGGTTAGCAACATTGGAGGCAGAAGGTAGAGGAAGTGAATTAGGAATCTGGTCCTGATGCAGATTTGCCATCTGCCGGATCTGATCACGGTGCTTCTTGGCCATATCCGCCATATATGTTCGCAGTTCACTTACCTGGTCAAAAAAGTTAAGCGATCTGACCAGGAACTTCACTGAGTAGGTGATAGTCTATGAGAGCACGCGCACATTCGACCAAATATTTCTTGACCTCAGTGTTGGGCAAGGAGGAGACTGTTTTGAAGACAGCATCATAGTCCACAACAACGGTTTTTCGCTTTTCCTCCTCTGCCTTCTCTTCCCTTGCTAGTGCCTTGTCATAGTGGACTATGGCTGCATCCAGTTGGGCCTTTAAGGCCACATAAAGTCTTTGTGTCGGCCATTTTAGCTAGTCCCTCAAGACGAGTGCTCTCTCTCTGTCTCTCTCTCTTCTCTCACTCTCTTCGTTTTGTCTGTGAGTCTCTATGGGCATCAAAATACGAACTCTGGAAAAGAAACAAATTAAAAAGTTCAAAGAAGAGAAGGTAGAACTCCTAGCTGGAGCGACATTACATTTGGACTAGAGAGCAACACAAATATAAGAACATAAATTCACATGAGAGGTCTGATCTAGCGACCCAACCTGATCAGACTGCATACGAGATCCTCTCGAGTCCAGTCTGACCAGTTCCGTGACCGCACAACGAATCAGACAACGAGTGATTATATGCAACAATGGAGGATTAAGTGGTGTACAAGGTGTGAGTCAAGCCACAAAAGATGCGATCAAAGCATGTGAAACGTCTCAGTCGAGATCCCCTCGGCAGCGGGTGTCCTAACCAAAAGAATAAAACTTTAGATCTCAGTGAGAAAGATAATGAACCAATGTCTAACAGATATGGCTCCAAGGGGCCCTTCCTGCTTGGGCCTGATCCCATTGGGTCCCTAAGGGTCCCACGTAGGTCATGACCGAGTCTCAACCAAGAGGAGCCCCACATGGACTCAATTTCTACCTCTACCGTACTGAAAAACGAATTTCAATTTCCAGCAGAACCTACAGACTACAATCGTTCAGAGATGAAAAGACAAAGCACTGTAGAAGGATTCGGCATTCAAATCAAGATACTTCATTTCTCCATCCATCAGGTGAGTAAGTAGTTCACACATTCAAGCACACAATCAAGACCACAGAGGAGTAGGAAAGAAACCAGAACCCCAACAGGACAATCAATATCATGCACACATACATGGGAATCCGGTAGGTGCACGACACTTACCTGAGTGGCATGAGCTTCAAGATGAATAGTACTCACCCCCCTCCCATATGATCCTCCTAACCCCTGTAATGCTACCCCTACACTAGTGTCCTATCTCCTAGGAGGACTCCAACACCAAAGTGCAATGTCGGGTCCCCCGCCGATCCTGAAGAACAAAGTAGCAACTTGTCGTCATTAGATGTTGAATGGCTGTTGTCCCTCAAGTTCGCCTACTTGGCGGCAGCCCTTAAGTCACCAAGTGTCTCCCTTGAATCAGATTCTAGGTGCGAGTGCCTGTCACTGCCGCATCTCTCAAGATGTCGCATGAAGTCTCCATGAAATGTCTCGCCACCCCAATCTCACTCTCAAGCAACCTGGTTAGGTCGAGTGTCGACCCCACACGACCTAACCAGGTGGGGGCAGCTTCCCTTAGATACACTGCTCCACATCCCTTACAACCAACCCTAACCCGAAGTGTTGCCCTCAACCACTTAGGTTAGGGTCAGGGCAACAAAGTCAACTCTCATCAGCAAGTAGAATCTGCTCTGATACCAATATTATGATCCTGACCAATTTCGAAGTACATATTCATCAGAAAGTATACTACTGTCCAATTGCAAAAAGAAATGAATGAACTTGAGAGGAGAGAGAGGGTAAGAAGAAGAAAAAGAAGAAAGAAAGAAGAAGAAGATGATGTACACCAGCATAGACCAATGATAATGCTCTTCTTTTTTGCCAACCACTCTCCTCCTCCTTATCTCCTCTCTTATTCAAACAAGAATAATAATAACAATGTTGAATCGCTCAGAATCAATGTCCGAGTCCCTCTTCTACTGCAGGTATCACATGAGGTCCACCATAATGTTACATGTTGCGCCTGCACACGGGGCCCATTTGAGGGGCCCGACGGTTGCTGAGGGGCCCGACGGTTGCTGAGGGGCCCCCAGGCTGCGTGCCATACAGCACGCGCCTTGGAGGCCCATGGCGGCCCTTCACGCCCTAGGTAGCACACTAGTAGATAGGGTTATTTTTACTTACCCCGTGTGTGTGTGTTTGCTGTCCTATTTTTGTTTGTTCAGGTGCCGTTTCGGACTTACAGACCCAAGGCCGGACCTTGGGACTGGGTGTACCGGAGGCAGGACCAAAACGAGGCCAGGCGCATTTTGGCGCCAGACCGGTAGGTGCAGATGTTGTTTCAGACCTGCAGGCCCCAAGGCGACGCCTTGGGCTAGGTACACAGGGATGGGGCCGTTTTCAGGCCAGGCACATTTTCGCACCTTGCTGCATCAGCAGCACGGTCTGGATGCCCGGTAGGGGCCCAGACCCGGTAGGCCGTTTTGAGGCCAGCACCAGGGAAGCCCAGCGGCGGCCAGCGCTACAAATAGCTGGGCAGCAGCTGGGCCAGGGATAGTTCAGAAGCTCACTTCTTGAGCGACACGCTGCTGGTTGGAGGCTGCGCTACTTAGCACTGTGCTGCTGAGCTAGGGAGGAGAGGCGCATGAGGTAGAGAGAGGGAGCAACGACTTACCTGCAGTGCCGAACTTACCTGGCGCCATAGCTAGGACTCTGCGCAGTACCTACACAGGACGAACCACAGTTAGTACGACAGTTACCGGTTGGTAAGACAGCGAGGAGGACATCATCTTCTTCTTCCTCCTCGTCCTCCATCTCTTCTCTCTCTCTTCCTTCTCCCTCCTTCCTCCTCCTTCTTCATCTTCTTCTTTAGATACGAGAGTGAGAGAGGTTACTAGCAGAGGATGCAAGTAGAGGTTACGGTGGGCGCATTGCCCAGGATCTGATTCAACATTTATGAGGCAGACGTTGATTGGACTCCGGCAAGGGACTGTTTTGGACATCGCCATTGCGATCTTGGTCTTCTCCCTCGCCTCCACCTTCGTCTCTCCTCTCCCCCCATCTCACATCTGTGGTATCTCCCCATGTGCGTGTACAAGGAGGGACCTTTCTTCTTTGTGTGCGGTCCATCCTCTTCCTCTCACATGTGTGATGTATGATGGGATGTCGTGTCGGTCCCGGTCAGATCAAGCCTCATCTTAAAGTCTTTCGCTACGCTACTATGTGCCATTTTGTATGTATCAGGGTGTACATTGCTTGTTGAGATTCAACTGACATTGCATTGTCCATTCAGTCCTTTTCATCACATTGCGGATCCTTGGCTCTACATACATTGCCCAACTGGGCATGTATGAATTGGTATCGGAGCACCGCACATGAATCAGGACAACCTGACCGGACACGTGTGCAGCGACTAGTTAGTTGATTAGTCTTGATTGATTGATTAGTCATTGATGGGTTAATCATCGATTGATTGATTGATTGATTGATTAGTCTTTGATCGATTGATTGATTGATTGATTGATTGATTGAGTAGAACATACAAACGAGTCCCTAAAATCGCAAATTTTTGACCTAAATGCCGAAAATCGAAATTTTTTTCTCTTGGATTTCGTATTCCCGCTATTTTTGTTTGTGGAAAATCGCAATAGCGCACCACCTGAAATTTTTGTTTTTTCGTTTCTTCTGAAAATTCGAAATTTCGTTGTTGGAAATTTGAAATATAGTTTTTTACGAAATTTTCGATTTCCTTTTGCAATTTCCCGTTTTTTTTAAATTTTGAGAATTTTTCTTTTGAATTTTTGAAATTCGTTATTTTTTAGATTTGAAAATTGTTCGGGAAATCCCTCTTGCAGTTGCGTTTTTTTTAACTGTGCATACTCTTATCTAAGTAATTCTTAATATGCAATATTTTTTATTTTCAGAATTCTTTTCTTCGCAGTTCTATCATTGTTTATTATTCATTATTATTTGTTAATCATTTGCAGTCTGAAAATTCGAATGTTTTTGGTATTATTGCGCCATTTATTGGTAAATTCGAATTTGAGGGAGATTGGGAGACCTACTAAACTGGCAAACTCGAAATTGTTATTATTACCCTTAATTTCGCGAATTTTTTTGCAAAATTTCAAACTTTTCATTTTTTGATTAGTGGCTCCTTATCTGGGCGATTTATCCCAGGCAGTTTGGATTTATCCAGTAAGGTACTGGAGTATGGAAGAGATAATGTTTTCAGTAGGATTCAAGGACTGCCGCTTTAGGCAGACTGGAGTAATTGGATAGGTAATTGTCACGACACAGTGGGCTGCCCTTTGAAAGGCAAGGGCAAACAGTCGGGAAACTGAGCACTGCCGGGAGTGAGTCGACGACACTCTTGATGCCTTTGAAACCGGTTGCTACGCGGGCGACCGCCCTTCGTTCCAAGGCGCATGCGGAAGTCGATAGTCCTCTTCTTCTATATTCTTACGAGGACTATGCTGCCCGGCTCGTTCCTACGATGGGTACTCATGCTCAAGGACAAGAAGTGTGCGGCATCTTCTCCGTCCCACAACGACGACTTATTATCTTCAAGTGGCTTCACAAGATTCGGCTCCCGAGTTCAACATAGAGGTCTTGGACCCGCTCACGTCGGAGGATTTTGCATGGCTTCCTCTCCCGACCATAGGACGCTTGCCGAGACGCAATGTGCAGCACTATGCGCCCATCTTCACACAAATCTATCATTCTATGCACCACCAACTTCGCCGACGGATGACGAAGCTGCGATGGGGGACATCCTTGCGTACGTTACCAAGGTGGCCCGCGAGTTTCGCAAGCAGCGGTACGATGACAACAACGCACCGCTCCTCTATGTCCGGATCCAAGTTGGGTAAGCGTCCTGCAGCGCTTTGCTGGATAGCGGCGCGACTCGCAATTTCATGAGCCAAGCCTTCATGCAAAGGGCTGGCCTTGGCGCACAAGTTCGGAGGAAGGCAAACCCGACGACGATCAAGTTGGCGGACGGAAGGACGCAACAACTTATCGACCATTACATCGAGGCCGTACCGGTGTATTTAGCACCTCATGCATGCGAACTAGTGACGTTCGGCATTTTGGACACGGACTTCGACATTATTTTGGGAATGCCTTGGCTTGCAAGTGCGGACCACACGGTCAACTTCCACCGGCGGACTCTTACCGTTCGGGCGCCGAAGTACCGTGCACTATTCCTCTTCCGCACCCTTCGATTCGGTGCTAAGTGGTGGCGGCCAAGTCATTCCGGGCTAGTTGTGCTTACGACCAGCCCGACGAAATCGACCTATGTTTCCTACGGACCGTCGCGGTAGCCGACTCTTCACCCACGGACTTGTCTTCGGACCCCCGTGTGGTGCGGTTGCTTGACGAGTTCGCCGACATCTTCGAGTCACTTACCGGTGTGGTGCCAGATCGGCCGATCTCTCACGAGATCATTCTCGAGGCCAGTGTCGTGCCTCGGAAAGGTTGCATTTATCGCTTGAGCGAGGAAGAGCTTACGGTCCTCCACGCACAACTCGATGACTTGTTAGACAAGAGCTAGATCTGCCCTAGTAGCTCCCCATATGCAGCGTCAGTTCTCTTCGTAAGGAAGAAGAACAAGGACCTACGATTATGCATCAATTACCACAAACTCAACACGCAAACCGTCAAGAATGCGGGGCCTCTTTCTTGTATTGACGATCTGCTTGAGCGATTGGGCGCCGCAAAGTATTTTTCCAAGTTGGACTTGAAGTCGGGCTATCATCAAATTTCGATACGCCCGAATAATCGCTATAAAACCGTGTTCAAGACGCGGTACGAGCATTTTGAGTGGGTGGTCATGCCTTTTGGCCTGGGGACCTTCCAAGTGGCAATGACCAATGCCCCGGGGACCTTCCAAGTGGCAATGACCAACGAGTTTCGTGCGATGTTGGACAGGTTCGTGCTGGTCTACTTAGACGATATCCTCGTCTATAGTCGGGCATTAGAGGATCATCTTGAGCACCTTCGACGAGTGTTGGAGACACTCCGCCGCGTCAAGTACAAAGCGAACCGCGACAAGTGCGAATTTGTCCAGTAAGAGCAGGAATACTTGGGCCATTTTGTCAAATCGGAGGGCATCAATCCGTTGTCGGACAAGATTCAAGCCATCCAGGAGTGGCCGGAGCCTCGGAATGTCACGGATGTCTGTTCGTTCCTTGGCATGGCCGGCTACCACCAACGTTTCATCAAGGGATACTCGAAGATCGTGGCCCATTTGACCAAGCTTCAATGCGAGGACCGACCTTTTGACTTCGGTGAGGATGCGCGGGAATCATTTTTGACTCTCAAAGCTGCATTATTATCCGCGGAGGTCTTGCGCATTTACGAACCACTATTGCCAACGCACGTCACTACGGATGCGTCCGGCGGCATTGGTGCAGTCCTCGAACAACATGATGGTGTGGACTGGCACCTGGTTGAGTACTTCAGCAAGAAAGTGCTCGCCGTACACTCAATTGATGACGCACGCAAGAAGGAGCTCCTAGACTTCATCCACACGCTGAAGCGGTGGCGACACTTCCTCCTTGGTCGAAGCCAATTCCAATGGGTAACGGACAACAATCCGTTGGTCTTCTACAAGACCCAAGACACCGTCAACAGCACCATCGCCCGATGGATGGCTTTCATCGACCAGTTCGACTTCTTTCCCGATCACATTCCGGGGAAGTCGAACAGTCTTGCGGATGCTCTTTCACGGCGTTCGGATCATTGTACCACAGTCTATTCGACCTTCGAGATCGACGACGACTTGCGGGACAGCTTCATCCGTGGCTACAAAGCCGACCCCGAGTTTCGCGACAAGTACGTGAATTGCTCCTCGCCTAATCCGGCGCATTCGCACTATAGGACCCAAGAGGGGTACTTGCTTGTCCACACGCGGGGAAGGACCTTCTTTGTGTGCCGAGTGACTCTCACTTGTGTACAACACTTCTTGGCGAGTTCCACGACGCTCCCGCCACCGAACATTTTGGAGTCAATCGCACGATTGGCCGACTTCGCGAGCATTTTTGGTGGCCCGGTCTTCTCGACGACGTCACACGCTATTGCGAGTCATGCGAGGTTTGCCAACGTCGCAAATCCTGCAATCATCGTCCGTACGACGATTTACGACCATTACCAATCCCCTTGCGCCGAAGGGAAGCCATTGCCATGGACATCACCGGGTCGTTCCCCAAGCACAAGACTTGCGTGGATGGGATTCTCACGGTGGTCGACGGGCTCACCAAGTTCGCCATGTTCCTGCCTTGTCGTTATCATGCCAAGGCACCGGAGTTGGTCGAGGTTCTTTACGCCGGTTGGATTCGAACCAAGGGTTACCCCAAGGAAATCGTCTGCGACCGCGACACTCGGTTCATGTTCGATTTTTGGTTGGCGCTCATCAAACGATGGGGCTTATCTCTCAAGCCGAGTTCGGCTCGCCACCTCCAAACCGATGGCCAAACGGAGAGGGCGCATGAGACCGCACAGGTTCTCCTTCACACTCTCATCCGTCCCGATCAAAAGGATTGGGTTGAGCGGCTGTCGGATGTCAAGTTGGCATACAACTCATCCATCCACCCGACTATCGGGATGTCGCGCTTCGAGTTCGAGCATGGCCCGCTGGTCACTTCTCCGCTGGATACAATCATTCCACGAGAGGCGGAGAGCGACGACCATCTTCTCTTCTTGTGTCGGATGCAAGAGCTACTTGTCAAGGCACGCGACCAGATGACGTCGACGCAGCAACGCATAAGCCAACAGGCCAATCGCAAGCGTCTTCCTTGTCCATTCCGCATCGACGATCTCGTTTGGGTTTCCGCCGCGGAGTTCAGCCTCGAACAGGATATTTCTCGCAAGCTCCTCCCGAAATGGATGGGGCCCTGGCCGATCGTGGCACCCGCTGGGGATGCACCCAAAGGACATTCCTTCATCATTCAGACGCCCGCCCACTTGCCCGTCTACCTGGTCTTTCATTGCTCCAAGTTGGCTCTTTACACGCCAGCGGAACATGACGACTTTCCCGGGCGACGATCGCAAGACCCACCCTCTATGGATGGTTTTCAAGAGGTCAGCGACATCATCTCCCAGCGACGCTACGCCAATAGGCCGACCAAATACTTGGTACACTTTGCGTATTGCACCCACAAAGTTGACCGTTGGTTGACCCGTGCGGAACTCCAAGCATCACACGCTACGAACGCAAAATGCTGCAATGGACCCAGATCGTGAAGACACTTGTCAACAATGCAAACCCAGATGAATATCAACCTGCTGATGACTATTATTAATAATCATAATTGTGTCCAGATAGAATGAGATGGGAAAATCATACACAGACGAAGGAGAGAGGAGGGAGATTAGACTGAGAAGAAGAATAAAAGGCAATGCCCACTTCTGCTTCGGGCTCCCTCCTCAATCACCACCTCAATAATCAATAATCTGAACGCGCATCTAAAGTTTTATCACAATGTGCCACATGGCACGTCAATTAGTCCTCATCAGTGAGCTGGAGCAATGTCGACATCAAGATAACCAGGTACGTATCCACTATCGCCCCACAGTCATGATCTCCTCCCGGATGTCGTCGAAAGAGAGAAGGTTAACAATGTGTATATTTTTCATCACACATATTTTATGTGTGTAACTTACTCCAACTACCTTTTGATTGTCCTAGGTTTTCCTCACCCTTGCCTACAATTTTCATGACTTATTTGAAAGGTTGCAGGTTTTTCATAATCCATGTTTTTCTCAGGTATCAAAAACAGGTGGCCATAAACTCTGGAGTCAAGGTGTTTAGATCCTTCATCACTTCAGGATGATTCAGGATATTCAGGTATCAAAAACAGGTGGCCATAGGGCTTGGTTTCCGGGTGTTCAGGTCCTTCACCACTTCAGGATGATTCGGGATGTTCAAGTATCAAAAACAGGTGGCCATAGGGTCTGGTTTCAGGGTGTTCGGGTCCTTCATCACTTCAGGATTATTCGGGATGCTCAAGTGTCAAAAACAGGTGGCCATAGGGCCTAGTTTCAGGGTGTTCAGGTCCTTCATCACTTCAGGGGGATGTTCAGGTATAAAAAATAGGTGGCCATAGGGTCTGGATTCAGGGTGTTCACGTCCTTCATCACTTCAGGATGATTCGGGATGTTCATGTATAAAAAACAGGTGGCCATAGGGTTTGGTTTCAGGGTGTTCAGGTCCTTCATCACTTTAGGATGATTCGGGATGTTCAGGTATAAAGAACTGGTGGCCATAAGGCTTGGTTTCAAGGTGCTTTCATACCATTCACGATCTTCACTACTTCAAGTCCATGCATGATTTTCATAATGCCCTTTATGCATCATGAAAATCATGAACGGTCTTGAAGTGGTGAAGACCATGAATGGTCTTAAAGCACCCCCCCGGTGGCCAATGGGGGGGGGGGGGGTCATACCATTCATGATCTTCACCACTTCATTCACGATTTTCATGATACTCTTTATGCATCATAAGCATCATGAAAATCATGAATGATCTTGAAGTGGTGACGACCATGAATGGTCTGAAAGTACCCCCCGGTGGCCGAGGGGGCGGGTGCTCGGGGGGGGGTGCTTTCAAACTATTTACGATCTTAACCAGTTCCGGTTTGTTCATGATTTTCATAATGCTCTCTATGCATCATGAAAATCGTGAACGATCTTGAAGTGGTGAAGACCATGAATGGTCTGAAAGCACCCCCCCGGTGGCTGGGGGGTAGTGCTTTCATGCTTTCATACCATTCATGATCTTCACCACTTCAGGTTTGTTCATGATTTTCATGATGCTCTTTATGCATCATGAAAATCATGAATGATCTTGAAGTGGTGAAAACCATGAATGGTTTGAAAGCACCTCCCCGATGGCCCGGGGGGTGCTTTCATACCATACATGATCTTCACCACTTCAGGTCCATTCATGATTTTCATGATGCTCTTTATGCATAATGAAAATCATGAACGATCTTGAAGTGGTGACGATGAAGGAATGGTCTGAAAGCACCCTCCCGTTGGTCGGGGCAGTGTTTTTAAACCATTCACGATCTTCACCACTTCAGGTCCATTCATGATTTTCATGATGTTCTTTATGCATGAGGGGGGGGGGGGGGGG
>BFEA01000007.1:7220535-7237856 GCA_003427395.1 Chara braunii | reverse complement strand
AGGGGGACTGTGCCAAGCTGTCCATTATGTGACTGTGACACGTGCTACTTCGTTTCTTCTTTGCCTTTTGCCTTCCAGGAAATGTTCCAAGATGCACGCCCGGCATTATGGCTCTCATGTCAATGCTACTCCCCACAAGTCCCCCACCCGAAGAGCAACTGCCAAGCAATTGTTTCATTCATACAATGCAAAACTTGCTTAACATCAGTGGCACTCCTATAGTTGGAGGCGCCTTCCAACAACTTCCCTGGGCCAATCGTCAATGACATCATCCGAGCCCACCAAACTGAGACTCACCCACACGCGCTTGCACTTGCACACACAACTCCCAAACTCAACAAGCAAGCATGGGGCATACATGCAAGATAGCTTGATCACAAACATATCCAGAGAACACAGCAAACGAAGTCTGATTCTGGTAACACAGCTCCCAAACTCAACAAGCAAGCATGGGGCATACATGCAAGATAGCTTGATCACAAACATATCCAGAGAACACAGCAAACAAAGTCTGATTCTGAATCTTCACCAAAAACATCAACGGGACAACGGACTGGATTTTCTCAGAAAAGTCCAGAGTTCTTGCACAGCACAAAACAAAAACGATGCTGCAAAGGTAACGGCTCCCCAAACAAAACACGCAAAGATAAGGAAAAAAGAATGTTCAGTGGTATTCCCCACTATTTTCTTGCACGCGGGTTTTCGTCTGCTCTCAGGCTCTTCTTTTTGTTATTGTGAAAGAAACGGCATATGATCGGGCAGTTCCTTATGCGCTTTCTTTCTTTTGTGCCCTTTTCTTTTTCTGTTTTTGCGGGCGAAGCCGCAACGTGTCATCTAGTATGAATGAGCATCATTAAGAGAACAGACAAAATTTAAGTTGACGGTCTGAGAAGAAATGAACAGGAATATACCTCCGCCTCTGCTCTGCCTCCTTTCATAGTGTGCAAGTGGGCCGTTATGGCACACATGGATGTGGGCAGCTCGCGCTCAACACACTCAACATGGCGAGCCTTGTACATGAGAGGCACGGTAAAGGGAGAGCTGCAATAACAAATGAAATGGGTACCCCGAAGAAAGCAAACGTGAACACAATTAAGAAAGGGGTTTACATGCCTCTATTGTACTTCATGTTGCTTGCTATAGAGGTGAAACTGTTTCATTGTTGGATTGTCCCAACTCAAGGGTTTTCGTTGTCTGTAATATGATTGAATATGCTTTGATTTTGGACTTGCTCATCTGGGTGGAATTGGGGCTGTTGTGGTGAAAATTCAAAACAAACACACACACACACACACACACACACACACACACACTCACTCACTCACTCACCAAGTCCTGGCTATGGTGCCCAGCAACTTTGACTACCCTACATCAACACCAAACCAAGTCACACTCGGCATCGGCCGCACGAGCAAGCAGCAGCCCTTCCACGGCAGGCTCGAATGGAAAAGTGTGTGTCATTTCACTGTAGCTGTCATTTTGTACTCGACCGCAGCTCACAATCTTGACCTTTTCGGACTGGTACCAGTCGCTTGCCTTCATGACGAGGTTGCTCGGCTTTTCTGGTAGGTACTATATGGCCTATGGATTCTACGGCTGCAACTGTTGTAGGGGCCGACTGGTTGGGCTATGCCACATGGGACTTCAGGACTTTGGGAATTCTGGGACCAGGACTGGGACTTCGTAAAGAAATGTGTGAAACCCTTTCAAGGAGTCGGAATAACTCTCAATTTGGTGGGCAACGGTCAGTTCTGTGACCATGGAGGGTTTTTTAACTGCAGGTCATGGTTGACTTTCACTGCAGCCTGTTATGCATACAACTGGGTAAACCAGGCGTTTGCACGGAGTCCAGTGGTCGTCCAATATTATGCATCTGTGTCAACCGGCGATTCTACACAATATGTGGAGCGAGCTTGTAGATCCTGAAGTAGCATTCCGTTTTATTTCGTCGTTCAAGCTCATTGATGTTGTGGTCTAGCAATAGAACTACATACACCTGTGCACAATAGCACACTGCGATGTTACAGGCAATGGAGAAGTCCCTACCTCTTATGCATAGCTTGTTGCTGCTAGAGTCTGGACGAGTCTGAACAGTGTGTTGAGAGACGACTGGGCCTCTGTCATAGGACACTGGAATGCAACGTCTTGAACTGATGTTGTGTGTTCTGATACATGCTGTGTTGTTTGTGTGCGTGCACTTATTGTGTTTGTGTGCCACAGCATACCTTTCTCGGTTGATGATATCTCAAAGTCCATGCCGGAGGTTGATTTGTCTGAAGTTCATCCGCCTCCCCTGTTGAAAGGCATGCCTTCCTTCAGGTTCCTTCAACCAGAAAAGGCATAGGGATGATCTTCACAGGAGGGATCATGAATCAGTTCCTTCAAAAAGAGTAGTATGAATGGAGTTTGCACGAGGAATCAGGATCCTCCACATTCCCTCAACTAGAGCAGGAACGATGTTCACAGGAGGTTCAGGAATCAGTGCAGCTGGGTAAAAACCTGAGATACCTTTGAGCAAGGAAGGAAATCGTCAGTCATTGGTCCTCAGCACGTCAGCAGTGTCCATCTTTCTGTGTGCGACCTTCTGAGAAGAAAGGGCATCTCCTCAGCAAGCCAGCGGCGTCCATGTATCTCCCTCTCCTGGACAGGCACACAAACACAGAGCGTAAAATCAGCAGAGGGTGTTGATGGTGGGATGCTGTTGCAGTTCCATATAACAATGCATCATCGCAGTTCTCCGTCGGGTGCAGGGTGGGGGATGTGTGTGGATATGGATGGAAGCCCCTATTGTCTGCTTGTTGTCTTCTCTGGCTGCCAACTCCTCATGTCCCAGAGGCACACTGGCTATAACGGTATCTACTTGTTGTTTTGGCATACAAGTGTCCCCGTTGCTATCATTAGCATATGTGCAGAAGTTAAGTTGGTGACGTTGTCTCTATATTTATCCTATGAAGTGGTTATCTTGATCTCCTTAGGATTTGATGTCGAGTACCCAATTGATTGATTGTTTGTTCATGAAGCAAGCCCTGCCTTGCCTCAGGTTCCACCTTGTTTCGTCCATGTAGGCATGGCCATCCACGTTCCGTTTGCATTTTACGAGACCTATCTTCTGCTTCTTATCCTCCTCCACCATGTCAGAGGGCTCTAATCCTTCTGCTGCATCTCTCCCCTATCTCCTTTGCCCGCCCTCCCTGGATTCTTTCTTTCCAAACCCATCGTCATTGGTTGTCAGGCAGAATGGTCAACCAGGCTCTTGAGACTTTTGGGGGTGGTGGTTGACGTGCGGAGTGTCAGAAGCACTGCGTATAAAGATTTATGCCTTTCAGCAGGGGTGCAATCCCTTTCTATTCTTGTCTTACATGTGTTTCCTTGTTCTTTCTTGTTAATGTTCATTAGCTTTGCTCTCTTCCTTTTCCCCCACACAGTACTGCTGTGGGATCTTTGTATTGATTGAGGACGGAGTGCTTCATACAATATGAGGATTTATTAGGATACTGGTTGGCTGAGGTTGGTCAATTGTTCTGCGAACAGTTTGTTGAAAAGTTTCAGTATTGGTCTTTCCAATACATTTGTGTGCAATTCATCTTCTGGATATGTCTATGTGTGCAAGTCATCTTCTGAATAATATGTTTGTCCATGCAAATAAGTTGAAATCATGGTTTATGCATGTTGTTTCCCAGGGTTGTGGTAGTGTGCTAACTTTCTCTGGTCCTCGGGTGTTCCTGGGAGAATCATGAATCAGACTGCATGAAAGAGTTGTCATGAACTAATGTATCCCCTTCCCGCAGTGGCAAAAGCTTGTATTGTGGAATTCCCCTACCTAGTATCCAATGCGCTGTTCTGGTTAGACCTTTCGGGGCTGTTTGGAGGCAAGCATATCTTAACATTATGCCGAGAAGAATGCTGTGACTGACAATGGTGGACAACAGATGGACGGGTGTGTGCTTGCCGTCCTGTCTAGCACCTTCCTGGCACATTAATACTTCCGTCGTTCCCATCTTTATGCCAGACAGCAATGGTCCCTGAATGGGGTATCCTGTTATCCAGGCATCTCCCGTTCAGCTGTGCTCTTGATAGCCAGATATCATGCTGTTTAAGGGGTCCTTGGGATCATGTGAAGATTATTGTTCAAAGACTTGTCTAGCACCTTCCTGGCACATTCATATTTCCATCGTTCCCATCTTTATGCCAGACAGCAATGGTCCCTGAATGGGGTATCTTGTAATCCAGGCATCTCCCGTTCAGCTGTGCCTTGATAGCCAGATATCATGTTGTTTAATGGCTAGTGTGCAGTGACCATCATTCCTTCCCCTGTGTGTGTTTGTATGTGGGTGTTGGATGTTGCATGGTAGAGAAGCCACCTGTTACGAGTCCGATGATCTGTGTTGAAAGGTCTATCTAGACTATTTTTTTAGCATCTTTGGGTCATGTTTGCTGTACCCACAAACTTTACTGATGGTGGTAGAATGAGAGCTTTAAACAAAAGGAACTTTTGTGCAGATAGCTCACAATATTCCTGTGCAAGTGAACAAGTTCACAGATTGAAGTCAGTCAAGTCGAAAAGTGCATCACCTGAGTGTTGGCACAATGCATGTGAATAAGTTCGCAGAAAGTGCATTACTCGCAGTTGATATTGTCTGATAGAGCGATTGGCTGTCACAAGTGTACAAAGTCGTTGTTGGTGCGAATACCCTTACAAGGGCATCTGCCCTGGTTTTTGCAAGCAACAAGAAAGTAGGTCTGGTTTAAAGTTTAAGTATACTGCACGAGGCGTGGCGGTGTCTGTGATTTACGTTGATTGAATGATTGACTAGAGTAGAGAGTGTGTGGGTGCGCAGCGTGGGTGCGCAGATTGAAGGCGCGTGTGATCTCTTTTCTTTTCGATGATTGTGAAAACCGACATTGGTCGCCGGCCAGATTTTGTTTCTGATGAAACTATGATTTCAAAGATTTTGTCTTGTGATTGGTGCGCTTGCCTGTGACTTGTGCGTACGTACGGAGGACGACATCGATAACAATGTAATTTTGGAAAACGTTTCGGTAGATCTACGCGTCGCGCAGTATCCACTTATTTAGGCGTCCGTTGAAACTAGACCCAGCCTTGGGCCTAACACCATTGGTTACAGCGTCGGACTTTCATCAAGGAGATTCAGGGATCGAGATCGAGCGACAACGACGCGGGGTATCAGAGTAGTGAGCAGGGACCAAGGGGTTGAGGGCCCGTCGGGGCTATCTCACTTGGTTTTGCCGTCGGCGGCGCCGAAGCGATACTAGCGGTTTTCTTTTTCCTTGTTCGTCATATGATTAAGAACTTCTAGATTCTTATTATTTATTGTCGTATTATTATTATCTTTTTATGCTCTAGTGTTCTTTGACTCAGACGTAACTTTAGATTTAAGGACCGTCACGGCAGCCGAGGACCTTGAGCACGCGCCTCTTTTTGCGGGCCGGTCTGGGTCCCCACATGTTCGGGACGATTGTCAAAGTTCCTCTATCCTGCCCGTCTTGAAGTTTAGACTGGGGAGGTCAACGCGTGTAGGGTCCGTGGTCGTGGCTTCCCTCACTTCCCATTTGGAGAGCGTCGTTAGCCTAAAGGTGGAGGGGATCATTTGCGGGTGCCCCACTTGTTTCGCGCAATTTGTCGTGAAAGATTGAAGTTTGAGCATGACCCCTGAAACCCGAATGATGATGTGCCACCCCAAAGCAGAATGAGACAAGCGTTTTTTTTCGGGGGGGGGGACAAATGCTCCAATCTATTCGTGGGGAGCAGCACGTGCTGGGAACCGGACCCAACATCCCATATAGAATTGCACAAGTCATTGAGATAAAGGAGTCATTACCCAACTCCGACTAAGAATCAATCCGAGAACTATTGTGAACTATTGAAGAAATTCAAGAGAATTAAAAAGAGGTTGAAAAACTATAAATGACTACTGACCTCTTTTCAAATGCTCAAAACCCCTAGATTCCCAAACAAAACTCTCTAAAACTATCCAACATTGTCTTATTCCCTGTCGGACTCTCCCAGGCCTCACACTCCCACTCGGCTAGGTTACACAGCAACACGATTCGCCCCAGCTCCGGCCAGCGTCGTCCCAACAACAACCCTTAGTTGTCCCTTGGAATGCCCACCCCAAAGCATCCCCAAATCTCTCTACCAGGCCTCATGCTCCTGCAGTCAGCAGTTTATAGGGCAACAACCCAACATCGGCCAGCGTCGTTCTGGCATCGAACAACCGCAGATCTATGAATGCACCAGTATCAAACAACCTAAAGCAAGTTGCTTGAAGTCCCCCAAATCCTAAAGCATTCTTTTTTTTTTTATGAGAGCACATACATAAATTTTTTTTTTTGAAATACCGAGACTTCAAGCCGACTTTCTATGAAGAATAAGATCCTGAACAATTACCAGCCTATTTGCTGAAGAGGAGTTTTAGAAGCAAAAATCGTCATCACAAAGGTCCTATAAATGCTCAAAACCCTCAGAATCCCTAGCAAATCCTTCTAAAAATCTCCAACAATGTCTTACTCTTTGCCGAGCTCTTCTAGGTCTCACACCCCCACCCGCTCAGGTTACAGGGCAACACGACTCAACCGAGCTCCGACCAGCGTCGTCCCAGCAGTAACTCTTAGTTGTCCCTTGAAAATGCCCACCCCAAAGCATTCCCAGATCTCTCTACCAGGCCAGGACGAGGGCCACAAGCCGTAGCGGCCGCTCACGGAAAACTTCAATTGAACTTCTTGCTACCACCACCGAGATCCGTGTTGAGACCCGCTCTACCTGGGCGTACATTGCAAAGCACCGTAGTGGGACCGCACCTTTGTTTTCAACGGGTCGTCAGGAATAGACCCGGCGACGGAGCAAAGAGGGTCGCCTATTTCGGCGCTCATCGTTCGTAGCTAGCCGAGCCAGTGGAACTCGACTCTCATTACCACCGTCCTATTGCCAAGTATAAGTCAACGTCGTTCGTGGCGTTTGAAGTTAGCGCACAGCCTAGCGCAGACGGGGGTGCAGCGATAACGGAGGTGGATTGGTGATGATAAAGCGAGAGGTGTCAAACAGCAAGGAAGAGGATAGAGCGGGCGCTAACTCTAAGCAAGGAGGGAGGCACAGAAACAGAAGGAGCAGACTGATCTCGAAGTCGACTAAAGCCGAATGAACCGAAACAGGGAACTACGCCGGATGCACGCGAAGTAAGAAACGGTCGGAGATGGAGGAGAGAGACGAACGTGATATAGCGGGGAGTATAGAATTTGTGCGATTCTTGGCGGAATTGACCGAGTAAAGGTTGAATTTTGGTGCTTTCGGGAGAGGCAACCCCACATATCATGTCAGAATAGTGAAACAGTTGGTAGGATTGGAATAAGATAGGGAAGCTATTGCGCGGTGATATTGTAAGAGAGGGAGATGGAGAGAGGGATTACCGCGAAAATTCGACCTTTCCTCGATGAAAGTTGACGAGGAGAGATCCTAAGTTTCTAACTAGGGGTTTTTAGGTAGGTCGAACCCGATTTTGAAGTTAGATTTAGATAAGAGTCAGTAGGATAGAAGCTATGAGAGATATAAGTTGCGTGAAGGGGTAACGAGTTTACAAAATTTGTAGACGATGCATCTGTCCCCGTTTTAAAAGAAGATTCGTTGTGAGCGAAGGAGCGGGGTGATTTCCCCTTCGAACGTGTCACTTGGTCACAGCTACTTAGATTGTGGAATTTTGGTGTTCGCCATTTTCGTTGCATAGCCTTCTACTACCTATATGGATTCGACCACAAATGCGATTAGATACGGATTGGAGAAGGTAGGTAAGAGGGAAGGCGGTCAGAGAAGATGCTTACCTTACAATAGTGGCAAGACGGAGAGAGCGAGACCGAATTACGAGGCCAAATTACCCGCGGTGAATGGACCAGGAAATTCAGCAGTGTATTTGCCCTCGTTCCAGTAAGAGATTCATTCTCGTTTTTCACATTTCTGAAGAGGGGGTGTACTTGCATACAAGTGAGCAGCAGAGAGAGAGAGAGAGAGAGAGTTGGGCGCAACAGCAACCATTGATTTCGCTTGGCCTATTGATGGAAGAAGAGTGAAACCAGCCGAAGGACGAGGAGGCCCATCCGTTGGCTAGCATATTGCTCGTACCACCGAACGAAGTGGCCACAGGCGAGCTGTGGGGTTAGCATCCTACGTACTCAGTTGACATGTCATTTCACCGATCAGGGAGTAATGCGAGGGGAGTCGCGAAGGTGAAGGTTTGACTGTTGAAGTAGTGTGTGTGACTGAAGTAGTGTGAAAGGCATTGTGGCAAAGGGAGTGAAGCTTCGCTTGGGTGGGATGGTCGTTGTTGTCCGACTCGGTTTCAACCGACTGTTGCAGATGGTCGCCTGTAACAGGAAAGATCTGATTGAAGTGAGGAGGGGCTATTGTTGTTCCTTGTGTCACTAAGGGGAAATGTTGTTGAATTGGTGATGCCGACGAGGCCAGTCAGGTTGAAACTAATACAGTCACAGGTTGGTCGTTGTGTTTTAGCTACGGGAAACTGTTGCGACCCTCATCAGAAATGTTGTTGTCAGAAAACTGAACGGTGTTGCTACTGCATACAACCGGCGGTTTGCTTCCACTATCCTGTGCTATTGTGTTCTGCAGTGTTTTGTGTACGATTGGCAGCGACATGTTCGTCGCTGAGCTTCGTGGTCGTTTGCTGTTCATCAACACCGACCCGTTGTGAGCTCGTCGTGCACTCGCTGTGTCTGAGCGCGCCTCTGCTGTGTTTGTTATGTGGAAACATTGTCAGGGGTGGGGCGTCGATACCTGTGTGCTGGATTGAGCTTTGGCACGGGGCACTGTTGTCACACGCGTTCGGCGTACACACAGTATCGAAGTGGGGATTGACTATAATTTGGCCACGTTTCGGGTAAAGCACGGGGAGGGGGGGCAAGTTGCAAACAGGACTTCGCTGCGAACCGGAGGGTCGCCAGAGAGGTCAAACAGTTCACAGTTTGCCGTCGTTTGACCAAACTGTTGTGCATTTTGACCATCATTGCGCGACCCTCAGACGCATCAAGGCAACAAGATCATTTCCTGCGAGTTTAGTCAATCCCTCTCTTGTATCTCGAGAGTCTGAAACCCCTCCTTCTACCCTTCTTACTCTAAGTCTAGTCTTGTTCTGAGAGGAAGGTGACAGACGAGATTGCAACCTGTAGGACCGCATCAAGACTTTGTGGGGAGTCCGCCCATCGATTGCGGGAGCTCTGTCGGAACCTAGCCGAGGTTCTGGAGACAGGGAACTATCAGGTATATCATTTTTCTGTCTATATGACCCACTATACCCCTTTTTGACTATCTCCCTCTAGTTTGACTTTTGTATGCATGTGTTTCCCTTTGAGTTTTGTTTTCTTTTCGGGATTCAATCAGATTGAATGGAAAAAATGTGTGCGAGTGAAGCTTAAGTTTCTTCTTTATTTTGTCTGAAAACAAATTAAGGGATGAACTGGGCGAAGGTGGGAGGAAGGCAGTTTGCATGCGTTTGACCGGGTTAACCAAGGACTGGGCATGGTTTCTAAGCTCAATGGTCAAGGGCTATGTTTATTTGGTTATTTTTTGAAGGACCAGACATTCTTTCTAAGTTGAATGGCCTGATTGCTTTGTTTATTTTTGAGGGTTTGCTTGGCTGAAGGATTTAATTTGTTGTTTCATTCTGAGGGAGGATTTTTTGTCTAAGGTTAAGCATTGTTTCTAAGTTGAATGGTTTAACCTAAAACCACGCACATAAGTATACACTGAGTATAATAGAAAATACTTTATTTATATTTGTATGTGAACTGACAGTTGGACATTGTTTCTAAGTTGAATCGTCGAGCGCTAAGCCATATCACTAAGAAGAAAGAAAAACTACAAAGTATAATTGGAAGAAATTTTGGCAAGTTGAGTATTATTTCTAAAGAAGAGAAAACTAGTCTTCCAACATGTTCGTGTATATCATAATGTATGCTAGACATTGTTTCTAAGCTGAATGATTTAGCACTATGTCATATGTAAGTTGGCTATAAGGGATAAATCATCTAAGGGTTTCACAAACTAATCTATGAGGATTTAACTTGGGGAATGATGAGAGTATTTACCAATGTAGTTTGGTATTGCATGTGACTAAGTGACATCACTACTTAGTCTGAGTTTCAGGCTGATAGGTAGTTGCTTTAGTTGCTCACCACGTGCTAGAGCTATAAAAGTTAATTTCAAATTCTTGGATTTTCTGAGTTAGGTTTATTTTACTTAGGTCAATTTCTTCATTTTTTGGGATTTTTTTTTTATACTTAGTCTTGTATAAATCTTGGTAAGCCACTTTCTCTACGGGAAGAACTGCCGAAACTTTTACAAAATCAGGGAGTTGGTCAAATTATGACTTTTCAAAGTTCAACTTGTCTAAACTTTATATATGACTTAGTAGAAATTTAGAAAGTCTCATTTTCTAAAGGGAGTGTTGCCCAATTTTTTACTAATTCAGGGAGTTAGACAGAGTTGGACCTTGAGAAGTCGAAGTTATTTTAGATTATGAACTTAACTTTGTATAACTTTTGGAATAACACTTTTCTAAAGAGAGTGTTGCCGAAATTTCTACAAATCTAAAGGGTTAGTTGAATTTTGTCAAGTTGAACTCAAGTTTAGTTTTTGAATTCTTATCTAACTTAATATAAATCTGGGAAGTCTACCTTTTTAAAAAAGATGCTGTTAGTTGAATTTTGTCAAGTTGAACTCAAGTTTAGTTTTTGAATTCTTATCTAACTTAATATAAATCTGGGAAGTCTACCTTTTTAAAAAAAATGCTGCCCAAATTTTTACTAAATCAGAGAGTTAGATAAAATTTGACCTTTGATAATTAAATATTATTTCAATTTGCATATTTAAGCTATAGTATAAATTATGAGAAAACATTTCTCCTACGGGAAGCGCTGCTGAAAGTTTCTCAGTTTAGAGAAGATAGATTATATTCGACAGGTGACGATTCTGGCGATTCATCCTGGATAGGGGAGATTCTGCAAAAAATCTTCCTTTCTTTAGACGTAGTTTGCATAAGGTTTTTGAGTGAGAATGTGCTATGGAGATTCATTCCCCATACATTGATGATTTAGGTTGCGGATTGGTATGTCTTACGTTACAGGTCCTCTTGATTGTTTGATTCGGGACTTTGGCTAATTCAGCTTGATCCCATGAGGATCATCTTTTGTTATCACTGATAACAGGTCGGTTGCCGATTCGTCGGTTTAGGACTCCACTCCAATCCACTCTCGACTACCCAACCTAAAGGTTTTAACCTGGTAATTTTAATTGTTTTATTAAGGTTTTCATCCGGACTTTTATTGAATGACCATTCAACAAAAGTACTGAGTATTTATTTTAAAAGGTTGGACAAAGGTCGGGGTTTGCATGGCTAAAGCTAGGGGTATGAGTATTGAGAATGGTTGAAGTTGACCCCGTGTAGTCCGTGGACATTTTGGTTGATTCTTTGATGTGATTGCAGATATGTTTTGTGGTTCGGACGTTGGAATTGACTGTCTGCGTTCACATACACATATATGGCTGAGAGGAGTCCCACTGTGATTGTGAGAAGTGATTGTGAGAAGTGATCGTCACATATTTATTCCCCTCTATGTATATACGTACACACCTATATTAGAGTGTTCACATGAACTAAAGAACTCACACTTAAGGGTTTAATAGGGGCTGAGATCGAGAGAGGAATTTTTTTTTTTTTTCTTTACCATTTTGCTTATTAATATTTCTTAGTCGAATGTTGGCCCTAGGCCTGGATTCGAGGTCCTTGTCCAGGACATCCGAGGTCCTAAACTCCGCGCAGAAGGGATCACCCCCCGCACAGAGCCTATTTGCCCTGCTCACCGAGACACTCAACCTAAGGGTCGAAGGTGCCGCGAGGACCTAACGGTTGTTCCTTCAATCGTGTAATATCGTAAAGGGGTCGACCCTCACGATACTTCGAGATTGACACTTGAGTGTCATAAGCGGTACTCGGATCCACGAGGGACCGCTAGATTATGCGCACTACATAGTACGCTATCATTGCGACTGCTTGCGTATTAATGCATTGGTAGCCGATATGGGAAGACTCTGCGTCTGCGAGGTTTTATATTGAGTTTATCGCTGGTCGCCTATCTGGTTTTCCGCGTCGGAAGGTTCTGGGATAGTTACAAAAGAGACTAGGAATGTTGTTGTGTTGTTTGTTTTGTGTCGTTGTGTGTGTGTAAGTGTTATGGTGTAACGCGTGGTATATGGGATGCGTCCTAGTCGATCGATGACGAGTCGCACTTGGGACTTCAGCCCCCGGTGCGTCGGTTCGTGTGTGGGTTCGATAGAGGTGTAAGACTGTGCGTACCCCCTATGCTACATCGAACGAGAAACGCCCTCGGCTGGTCCACCTTTGCGACTGCAACTGATTAACTTTCGTATTGTGGAATGGTAGCTCGGCAAGGATACACCCACTGAAGGGAGGTGACAGGTTGACAGCTACCGCAGGTGGAGGTAAAGTTGTACCTCACGTTGGCCATATTCTGTCGTAGGGGCTCGAAAGAGGTATGGCTGGCGCACTCGGCCGGAGCGGCTTGTGAAAGCTTCATGTATATCGCATGAGTAAGATCAACTTCCGCGTGACGCGGCCGGGAGGGTCCCACCCTATGCAGTGCAGGACCGATGCGCGCGACAGGTGGCGCTGTTGCCGGGGATAACGATTGGCTACCGTTGTCCCTGGTGGAACGACATCCGGGTATGGGAATGTGAGAGCAGGGCAAAATGAGAAGTTTCTTCGGTTTTTTTTTTATGGTTAATCGATTGATGGTATTGGATAGAGAGTGAGTGAGAGTTGATTGTGTGAGTTGGTTTTGGCTAGTGCAGTAAGGGTGGCGCGAGAGGTAAACGTTCTAAGTATGCGCTCACGTACTCCGACTAGTATGATGGAAGTCGAAGTTCGTACCCCTTATGACCTTGATAGTTGGCGGGTTTAAACGATGCTTGCATATTTGATATGACTAAGATAGGATGAGGTGGCGTCAACATAGCTAAACATGATGATTGTGGAAATGGGCCCTATAAGGTACCCATTATGGTTGAAGAGTCATCTGAGTGGTCATGAGAGCAACTTGATACTTTTGTAATAAAGTGAGGTCGATGATGAGTAAGGGACCCTATTATGTTGGAAGTCGCCAATGAACCTCGAAGAGAGCTAGGTTAAGGAGACTGAAATCCTTTTATGAACATAGATTAGGATCCTTGAGTCTGGGTTCTAAGTAGTTCTTCGATTTGCATAAGCCATGGAAGAGGGGGGTCTGCATCGAACTGCGTATAAGGCGGCAGGTAGAGGCAGTGAATGTCGTTCTGATCCTCGAGGCAATCAGAGTATCAGTAAAAGGGTTATCGATTTACTTTCGATGGTGCGATGGGGTGTAGGTGATGTTAGACCTTCGTTTGAACATTTTCAGGTTTGGATTATCCACTTGAATCTATGAAGTTGGAACTAAGGACTTAAGTCCATTTTTCTAAGGGCATCGCTTGAGTTATACGATTGAACTCATCCATATATGTCAGACCGAATGTGAATAAGTCTGCCTAGTGTCTGATTATATGAGGCTATGTGCTTGATGTTATGTTATCTGAATGATTATCCTTGTGAGAAATATTTTGCATGGGCTACTTACCTGAGAGAAGGTTAATAACAGTCGTATTTTCCATCACCACTTCAAGATGCAGCCTGCCTAAACAGGTGGTTTTCAGGGTCTTCGGACCTTTCACCACTTCAGGACCATTCAGGTCTGAAAAATCCTGAACGGTCCTGAAGTGGTGAAAGCTCCGAAGACCCTGAAAACCACCTGTTTAGGCAGGCTACACCCTCAAGTGGTGAAGGGTGGTTTTCACGCTCTTCGGACCTTTCACCACTTCATGACCATTCATGATTTTCAGACTACCAAAAACTCTCACTTGACCACTTCAGAACACCCTTCACCACTTCAGGATGCAGCCTGCCTAAACATGTGGTTTTCAAGGTCTTCGGACCTTTCACCACTTCAGGACCATTCAGGATTTTCAGACTTCCAACTCTCGTTTCATAATTTTCATTCCTGAATTTTCATCTACCCGATAACCGCTTGTAACTTACCTGAGGTACGTATTTGAACTTATCAGTCTGTAAGGATCGGTACGAGTGTCTCAAGTCTGATTATCAACTTATGGTTGTCTATTAAGTATGTGCATTTGGATTGCGCTTCAAAGAGGGGTAGGGCATTGCACATAATCCACGTCTGATGAGGATTCAGAGGTGAATGGAGTGACCACTTCCTTGAGACAAGTCTCTTCTCATAGAATGGTCAATGTGTAAAGTATACCCTAAGGGAGGGTGCAATTTTATGTTATTGTTTCCCTGAGAGATGACTTTGAAGAAGTTGTAACTTTGTCTTGTAGGTAGTAGTGAGACCCACGCCGGAACTATGTTTCTGGTCCATAGCGGGGTGTTGTTGTTGTATCCCCTGTGATAAGATGACTACACTACTACTGAATAGGAGGAAAGTGTTTGAGCCCTCTTAGACCATAACCTATGAGGGAAACAACTATTGCATGCCACAAGTGGTAGGGGGTGAATCCCCTACTACTTTTGTGTCAAGTGGGTTCGCCAGGGCAGGACAGGACAGTACACCCCGAAGTGTGTATGGTGAGGTTGTTTACTTTGTCGGCGACGGTCTGCAAGGAGCAAGTGCTAGAATCGGAGGAAGAAGCAGTGAGGCTTGATGTTTTAGCGAGGTTCAGGGATTTGAGATGTTATCCATTCTAAAATGGATTACACCACCCCTCGCCACAATATACTTCTGTCAAAGTTGGGGAATAGAGTGTTAAGTTCTTATTGTTATTGTATCTGAAAGTATGTATTATGGGAAAACTTACTTTGATTCTAGTCAATGTGAGGTATTTGTATATACTTCTGGTAACTGACTAACTTGTATATAATTCTTATTTATTTTTATGAGTATTGTTGATGTCAGCTACTAAGGTAATTCTTTTTGATATTTGTGGATGTACTATTAGCATGATATATTACTATTGTTATTCTCTTTAAGTTGGGTGGTCTTAAACACTGGAAAGGATGAATTTTAGTAGAATACAACTGAAAGCTAAGACTTTAGGAGTAAATATTGTAGAACGAGATTGTCAGCATAGTAACGGAAGGCGTATGCTGAACGTTTTTCTGTGATGGGCAGAACTGAGACCAAAGTGAAGGCAGCTCAGGATGCCTTATGCTAAGGAACATCCCAGTATGACCTTGCCTGTTAGAAGGGAAGACGGGCTCGAGATATCCTTACCAAGGCGAGTCAAGGAATGAGAATATATCTCTTCCTGGTGGGGCATGTTGATAGACAAAGGTATCTTCATATGGATCGAGTCGGTATTTGATGATGATGGGGAATGTGCGATTGTGAGGGTGACTCTATACACCTCTTCGTCATTTTGGATCAAGCATGGGGTCGAGTTAGCACTTGGGCATGGAAGCCTGCTCGCGAGACCATTAAGGATAGTTGAGAGAGTTACCGAGAAGTGGGCAAGAGGGAGGATCCATGAAGGAGAGGGGCAAGCGGTGATCTATGTAGAGGTCAAGCATACCAAACAGTTTGTACTACCTTTAGCCCCGTTACGAGTCATCCTGCCTGAGTTCCTGGTAGAAAAGTGTTTTGGGGGACTAGCCAGGGTAGAGGCAACAACTTAGGCCACTTTGAGGGCACACCAATGGGGATATGAGTGTTATACGTGTGAACTGATACATGGCTTGTACCTTGACCAAAGGTTTCTATCCCATAGTTAATGACTCAGGAACATGGTCAATGTTGTTGACGCTTACGCAAGCTCTCATTATCCAGATTAAGGGGTTGTAGATTGGAACGAGGTTCAGGCGGTAGCAAGCCGATAGAGAAAGCCCTCATACTCTGCCAAGTGTCTCTTATGGACTTGTCTACGGTCACCTTACTATGTAGTACGAATGCAAGGATCAGTGATATTTGAAGCCACCATTACTTTCTGCTTATAGTTGGTTTTGAAAGCTATGCCTGCATAATCGTGGTACCCATGAAAATTGAAGCAAGGGTAACTGAAGTTTAAGACCTTGTTGTGTGAACGAGAAAATAGGGTAGAATGGTTGAAGGATGTGAAAGGGTGGTAAGGGATAAGGTCAGAGAGAATATAGCAACTTGAAGAGGTGATTAGCCCTAACTCTTAGGTTTGAGAAGTTTTCAGTAAGAGATTGACCGTAGATTGCTTTGGTTGTCTTAATGAGTCCAGTTGTATATACGTGGACACGAAAGTTAGACTAGCATGCTAACTGATTGTGTGATCCCGACTCTCAGTTTTAGTCGGCAAAATCTTAACTGCATACCAAGTGAGCTAGAAGATGTGTATATATATCTTTAATACATTGTGTGTATATATCGGATCATAAGAGACCAAGATAGATTAGATAAGCTCTTCTCAGACGCTTGTGTCTGCTTTAGGGTCGAATGGTTGGAGCATGATCAAAATATGTTAGGTTACCAATGGTCCGGAGGCCGGTTGTCTCCCCCGGAGGTTTCCGTCAGACGTCCGTGGTCTGGGTCGTCTGGATTCCCGGACGATGGTTTTTTTGGGGGGGAAAAAAGTCAAAAAAAAAAGAAAAGGTTGTCTTGTGCTGCTCTAGGGGACCCCCGACACCAAATTTGATGTGAAACAGAGTATTTTTGTGAAATAATTAGTACTGGGGGGTGGGGGAGGGGGTTTAGGGGGGTGATTGATTGATTGTTTGATTGATTGATTGATTGATTTGATTGGACATCGACATAGCAATCACACAATATACGCAAAGTAATCAAGAGCGTACTCATAAGCAATGTACATTGTAAACAGAGTACCCACCAAGCATGAGCACAACATTGAACCCGAATGTAGCCTTTAACACTCTCTCACCAGTGACAACAACAATCAATCAATCAACCAACCAATCAACGAATCCGTCAATCTTAACGGATCCTTTCGTTCAAGATTGATGTATTGATGTATTGATTGATTTATTGATTGATTGATTGATTGATGATGGCAGGCGGAGGTGGGTGGAGGCAAGCAGGGGTGGGCGGAGGCGGGCGGAGGAAGTGGCGGGCAGATGTGGGCGGGAAGATGCGGACGGAGGCGGGCGGAGGAAGTGGCGGGCGGATGTGGCCGGGAAGATGTGGGCGGAGGCGGGAGGAGGAAGTGGCGGGCGGATGCCGGCGGGAAGATGCGGGAGGAAGAAGTGGCGGGTGGAGGCGGGAGGAGGAAG
>BFEA01000007.1:7202071-7217071 GCA_003427395.1 Chara braunii | reverse complement strand
GTTCTGACTCGAGACCGTTTTTTACTTTCGATTGATCGAGGCATACTTCTTTGGATATTTGAATATGTCTTGAATTGCTTGGATTCCTCTTAACCAAGGGGTGCAATTACGCCCTGATTAAGTTTGCTTCAACTTAGCTTCAGTCAGGGAGACCATGGTAATTGTGTGATGTTGGTGTCATTTTAAGTTAAGATTGTTGAACTCTAAGTGTACATATGTAATTCAAGACCATAATTTGTTCGGCTTTTGAGTTGGGATATTACACCCTTGAGTGTATATTCAGTTGAAATTTGATATGAGATTTCTCCCTTATGACGATCACAATAACTCTCACATACGTAGTTTTATCATGATGTATGATGACTTTGTGTGAGGGATGTATGATAAACATCTCGTGTACTTGGCATTTGGTGAATGCGAATGAATGTGAACTGTCTACTCTTCGGTATACTCATGTGATCTGTCCACGGGCGGATGATAGGGTCGGGTATAAGGAGAGGAAGTGCAGTCTGTTTTTGTGAAGGGTGTGAGAATCCTAAGAGATTTATAAATCTTTAAGACTCGAATGTTTACCATGTTGAATGTTTATTGTTGAGTTGTGACAAGGACCCACAAGTTGGTCTCCCAGTGTTGAGTTGTTCTATGGTTGAGCCGCCTTCAAGTGGGAAGGTAGTCTTTTGTTTATTTGGAGACTCATCTTCAAGAAAAAAATGTTTTAAAAAGGTTGTGTGAAAGGTCATCCTAGAGAAAGAGGGA
Organism: Chara braunii; assembly: GCA_003427395.1. NCBI lineage: Eukaryota > Viridiplantae > Streptophyta > Charophyceae > Charales > Characeae > Chara > Chara braunii. Next base: position 7,216,315 of record BFEA01000007.1, on the reverse strand, counting down.
TGGTTGGGAGACCTAATGCGTGAGACCTCCTTCAAATGGAAGGCGGTTAAAAAATTTAATGACATGGAAAACTGATTTGAAAGATACAGACTGACGAGAAGGACCAAGTTTTTGTTTGGCTATTGGTGGAATTTTCAGGGGTCGCAAAAATGTTTCATTTGAGACATGTCATTAAGATGTATGACTTTCTTGCTCCGATAAAGTTAAGAGGTCATGACCTTGTGAATCTGGTGGTGATTCTGTTTTGTGAATGTGGAGAGGATGCCGTGTTCTCTGTGTTGTCCGACAGGGGGCTGGTGAATGTCTTTTATGTGTGACAGACCTTTACATAGTCCCGCAAATAGGTCTGTGTTGTTGCGACCCACCGCCCAACCACTTGTGTTAATCTTAAGGCCTTTATAACAGACCCAACTAGGGGTTAAACTGACATCACTGAGGCGCAACCCTCAGTGTTGGCTGCTGACCGGCGCAACCTTGTAGCAGGCCCATGGCTCACCAAAGGAGTAAAAACTTGAAGGGGTGTGGCCACCTGGGAGGGTTTTACTTCCTGCGGGATGTCGTCGGGATAAGAGTCGAGTCAATTGAGTCTTTTTGAGTCCTAATTGAATGCTTATCAGGAGAAAAGTCTATCGTTGCACAATCTGCGGGGGCACTACCGCTAAAATAACACAGCAGTGGGTCGTAGATCTGGCTCGATCACCCAGATTATGGTGGACCAAGATGGAGACCTGAACTTTCTGTGCTAAACTGCAGGAAGAGTCTGACATAAGATTTATATATATATATATAGATAGATAGATAGATATATACAGGGTCACCAGCCCGTACGTACGGAGGTCCCCGGGCAGACCTCCGTACGTACGGGCGTTCGGGGTCCCGTACAGGGTCCGAACCCGACGGCGTTCGGCCCCCGCCAAAAATTATTTCGGGGCCTAAACATAATTAGTTTTTTTTGAATTTTGTTTTGTGACTTCTCTATGACGTGAGGTACATGCATGTAAATTTTCAAGTCATTTGGCTAAGCCAAATAAAAATTAAAAATCGGCAAAAATGGTGGTGTCAAAACATGCTCGCCCACGTATTTTTTCACTTTTTACTTTTTGTTTTCACTTTAGTTCGGGGTCTAAACAATTTTATTATTTTTTAAAACTTTTTGAAGATGGCGGTATCGAAAACATGCTCGCGCACTCACTAAATTTAATTCTCTTTTTATTTTTATTTATTTTTATTATTAGTATTTATTTCCTGTATTTTATTTTTATTTCAAATTTGGTAAGGAATTCGGATGTAATGCTCAGGCAAATCTTGTTTAATTTATTTTTCTCCATAACATATCTTTTATTCAGATTTTTTTAATGAACTTTTTTTTTTTTTTTTTTTTTTTTTTGGGTCCGTGTTCAGCTTGAACGGCCGAACGCATCCCCAAGGGGTCCCGTACGTTCGGGCGTTCGGCCCGTCCCGAACGCCGGTTACCCTGGAAATATATATATACCTATGTTACCAATGGTCAGGAGATCGGACGTCTCCAACATAAAAATTCCCATGAAAAACGAAAGTTGAAAAAACATTTCATTCAAAAAAAATCCTTCATATTTATAAATTATCATTCCAATGTTCGTCAATTTTTAAAATTTCTGGTTTTATTTGATAAGTTACCGTCTAAATATGAGATTTCCCTTCCAACTACATCTATTTGTTCAAGATGGAATGAAAGTCTGGATGAGTTTATGAAATGTCTTAATTAAACTTTCATTCTACTATAACAAATACCTTCTAATTTAGATTGGATTAACCCGTTTATGACTGGAAATCCTTACATAGAATGACAGTCTGACTTTCGCCCCCACAAGTACATTACATGTAATTCATGAATGTATGAAGGCCACGAAGTGGGAGAGGCAGGATTCGAACCTACGTAGAAATATAACCTTCAACAGATTTACAGTCTGTCGCTTTTAACCACTCGGCCACTCTCCCGAAGAATTCAGCATCCTACAGGATTTGAACCTGTGACCTTCAACTTAGAAGGTTGTTGCTCTATCCAGCTGAGCTAAGAATGCAACTCACCCAAAAGAGTTTGGACTTTCATTCCATCTCTAGCATGCAGTTCAAATAAGAAGGGATACCCCATTGTTGGAATGAGAGTTTTCAAGTAAGACAATAAATTGTAAAATTGGAATGACATTTTTCAAGATGGAATGAAAATTTAGAATTTAGAATGTAATTTTACTATAGAATGATTATTTAATTTTGGGAAATTTTTATGTCGAGTCCCCCGGACGTATGACGATTTTTTGGCACTAAAAAAATAAAAAATAAAAAAAAATGATGACAGTGTTGCGCATGTTATAGAGACCCCCCATGAAAAAATTCAGAATTTTCTGAGCATTTGGTGATAGGGTGCTATTTNGGGGGGGGGGGGGGGGGGTACGAGGGGTTTTGGTGGGGATTGGTGGCTATAGGTAGGGATTAGAATCTTTGAAGATTTTTATCTTTTTTTGTACTAGCTCAAATGAGCCAAAATTTTGGTGTCATACACCTTGTGCAAGGTAGAAGCCATATGATTTTGTTTCAATTTTTATTTTATTTTTTTTTGCTAGGTCGGACATCCCCTGTCCGGTCTGACGTCCGACCAGACGTCCGGTCGGACATCCCGGACGGTCAAAGGGTTCCCGGACGTCTGATAAAACAACCTAGATATATACTTGATTGTAAGAATTATTGGAGGGAGGCAAGAATGTCTTCAAAGGTCTCGGTTAGGACCCGCTGTTGGAGGGTGCGGTGTCCCTACCCTGCTCCGTGTACCAAGTCCCTGCTTGGTACAGTCCCTCACGTCAGTGCCTCGGCCTGTAGACTTGCCTTGGGTTTCCGTTGCCGTTAGTGCCCAGGCTGTGCTTCGGCTCAGACCAGTCCTGGTGGTTGTGCCCTTGACAAAAGGGGTGCGCCACAGGACTTCCATTGGTCCACGCAGGCTCGGCGCCCTGCTGTACAGTAGAGCACAACTGGCCTTTGGTCGTGGTAGCCGTCGGGTTCACCCTGGGATGCGAGAGCGAAGGGGCTGGCGCAGTCTTTTCTACTGCGCGCCGAATGCCCTTATGCTAGGTTATGGGTCAGATGCACGAAAAACAGGTAGCTGTCGGGAAGAGAAGAAAAGCGGAGTAAAGGATGGACAAGGAAATGAAATTTAAAGAGAAAAGAAAACGGTCGGTCGGATCAAGGCCGTTGCTTTAGTCCGATAGCTGTCCGCCTACTATTATTACTGTTATTATTAATTTACCTATTTTAGGAAGCGGGTTCACTCTCGGTCGCCGTCACTTCGTAGGGAGGGCAACTGTTTGGGTTTCGAGTTCAGGTGGTGGTATTGCGGCCTAGGCAGGCCTGACCCTTCGAATATCACCTCTACCGAGCCTGTGCATCGAAGCCCCTCGCAGTAGGACCTAGCTATATTGGAGGCCAAATACAGTGGGATCTGCGTGGACTTGTATCGCTACTCAAGCGGAGTTGTTGCGCGGAGGAAATTTGAATCGCCACCCTTTTCTTCTTCTTCTTCTTCTTATTCTTATTCTTATTATTATTATTACTCTACTCGTTTTTGGACGCGGTTTCCCTTTTCGTTTTCTGTCACTTCGCGGAAAAATCAACGGTCCGAATCTTGGGCTGTGGTCCACGGCCTACGCTGGCCAACCCCAAGTATCTCGTTTTTTATTGAACTCCTATTGAGCGCCGCGCGGTGATGCCTCAAAAGAGAGGGCGACCCGCGGCCGCATCGGTAGGAGACCTATCACCCCCCCATGGAGGGTCATAAGCCCCCTCCTTGCCATCTGCAACGGGTACTCGATGAGGTTAGGTTTGTGCTGCATTTAAGAAGGTGGGGTGTGATCTCCTATATCTCGTCATGGGACTGCAGTGCCGAATCGACTGTCTTATCGCGAGGAACTGAGACTGACAATCGCAAGGGAGGTTCATGATTGACCGTTGGGTCTCAGGTTCGAGTATCACTTTCTGAAAATTAATTCGTTATAGCTTATCGCCTTATTTTATTTACTGCATTATTTTAGAACTTTTCTTTTTTTAAAATTTTTGAATCCGGAAAGGCCCAAAAAGGCTCGGAAAGGACTAGTTGGAATACCTCATTCAGAACGCAGGGAGGCAAGCCCATAAAAGAAAAAGGGAGTCGGGATATCGTCCGCGGCCAGCAGCCTGGTAGCACGCAGTCTGTACTGCAGGCTCCGGTGGAGAGAGGCGTGCTATTGGAAGTTGATGGTTTTGTGCTGCGTTGTTTACTGAACGGGTGCTGGCTATTGAGACAGAGCGGCTATGGCATTGCATGGGTACAGGCCCGGGTACTGGTATCACCAGGCCCGGTGGAAACCTATGTCTGGGCAAGGGCCGTGGATCACGGTCATGCTCAACTACGATGGGGGTGATGAAGTGAGGATGAAGATTAACATGGAAGGGGCTAAAGAGGTAGAGATGCGAACTGATGGAAAACTGCAGGACGCGATTACGGAGGCAAAAGATTGTGCGGAGAGGCGCTGCAGGAGGGACGGGGTGACTGCAAGGCTGCAGGTAACGGTCTCGTATCATGAGACCGAGACCTCAATGGACACAGCGGATCTGGAACAGGCCCACGTGGACAGGGACTCAGGTGGGGAAAGTGAAATGAGCGAATCGGAAGACCGGGAAACGGACCTCAGATCCTAGAATAGACCAGGCGAGATTTAGAGGCACCACCGAGCTGTGAAGCCGGTGGAAGAGGGACCCGAGGCCAGCTCTCGACAGCTGACGCCCAGAGGCCGCGGGACAGATGAGGAGCAGAAAAGAGGAAAAGAACACGTGTAGAGAGAGAGGCAGACAACGGGGTCGACAAGGGGGGTACTCAGAGGTCAGCACATGTGCAAGCCAGAGTGGTGCGCTCTGAGAAAAAAAGGGCGCGAGAGAATAACCAAGGGGGGGGCAATGCGGTGAGGCAGTTACGACGGTCGTGCTCGAGAGCGGGGCCAGATGTTCGTATGAGGGGAGGTCAACGAACGAAAAGGTGTATGGGAGTGTGAGCAGGGGGGGGACGGGCTTGTGGAGCGCGACAGACGCCAACCGTTCCGTGCGAGCTCGCACGACATCTCACTTAGACCCCATGGAACTGAGAAGAGAACGACATGGGGCGTTTTGAGAGAGAGGGAGGAGGCTAACGAAAAGAGAGATTTGGCAGGTGAGTGAGACGCGAGTCTGTGAAGGGCAGTTAGGCGTGAATTGTTGTCTCTGCTGACACACGGAGGCCGTTGAGAACTGACTTGGAAGCCAACCAGGGATGGTGAAAGGACGAAGCTTCTGAACGGAGAGAGAGAGAGGCGCGAAAGAGCCAGTGCTTGTGGGCGAGCCACAGGAGAGACGGATAAGTACGAGGCAGATTGCTCGGGATTAGCTCACGCCATGCGCCTGCAAAGAGGTACAGCAGGCTAGCTTGCTTGGCAGGGGTTGATTACAGACGCTGCCCTAGATGTCGTCATCACCGACGATGGGCTAAGAGTCAAGACTGAGAGGGGGGCACGCACACGAGCGCGTGAAGAGGGTTTTAGATTAGAAGGGAGGGAAGGACTGGTGTGTGCGAGAGGCATGTGCGCGAGATACGTACGTGACGAGCATACATGCTTGAAGAAAGTTGATGTCAGTTTGACCTTGGCATGCGTGGACATCAGGAAGGGTGCATGATAGATTACCCAACTTTTCTTTCTTAGTGCAACGAGCGTCCTCCCTGTTTTTTTTTCTTTTGCGGTTGTCGATCCTACTACCTTTCATGTTCACAAGCTTGCCCGTGGCATCCAAAAGAGAAGTCACGGGGAATGCATATATTCTGAGTGCTGGAAGACGGAGCCGGGCTTTCAAACAGGTTTATTGTTCGAGTTCTCTCCAGTTGACAACGGTGTTTTCTTGTGCGGATTTGTACGAAGTTCGGGAGCCGTGACTTACGCAAGCCTCTTACTCTTTACTCCTTCGAAGTGGGACGGGGCGATAAGCTGAGTTTGTGCTTCCGTTATGAAGGATGAGAGTGATGAGCACTGACTGTTGTTTGGTGAGCCGGGTGATCAGTGTTCGGCCCAATGAGATCTGATAGGCTGAGGGCGTGAGCTCGAACTTTACACACAAAGGTCAATCACCCTCGACGGGAGTAATAGCAGTGAGATTGAAAGGACTGAACTCAGTCACAGCTAAGTATGCTTGGGTGTCGAAAGGTCTCGTCGCTTAGGAGAAACGGCTACTTAATGGTCAAGTTTGACATAATCTTAATAAAACTCTAATTGTTGTCGTCCTCTGTAATTTTGACAGGGCTGTTAGTAGGGCGAGTGGGTAGTGGTCTAGGAGAGTTAAACGACTTTGTACTGCAAGGGACTAGTTTTATTTTAGGTCCTGACTTTTCCATGTTTCACTCTTAGCAAAGGTATTTTTCTTCTTTGGTCAGTCGCTTGACACAGGTATGTGTCTTGTTACGGCCCTGACCGAAAGGCTTCCGTATCACCTCTCTTAATCGCACAGACTGAGTCAGGTGTGTATCGTGACATCCCTATTGCTTTTCTTTATTTGCTGATAGTCTAGATCCGAGCCTTAATTAATGAACAAGAGAAAACTAGTCTTGAGGAAAGTCTCTTACCTACTGGCTAAGTATCTACTCGACGGAGACTAGTTATTTGCACTCTATTTTAGTTGGTTCACACGAGTAGTGAACAATGAGTAAGCGGTCGGAAACTTAAGTGTTTTTGGGGGGGTCAGACTTTAAATTATGAGTATGAACAAGACAAAATCCTACAAGTTGCTGTGATGTATTGCGATGTTTTAGATGGAATCGGGCCACAGTTGTTATTTTCCTTTTTTCTTTTCTTCAATTGAGAATGTGCGAATGCAGAAGGCTTTAGAGCTGCAGTGTGAGTCTAGTGAACGATCATTTGAAATTGTTGTGTTCTCAGGGCAGCAGTACTTTGAGGACTAATTGAGCAAGGCCTGTTGATTGGGAGCCTTTGGGCGCGTTCCCTGGGATGGGCTTGTAATTAGCCCGACGCTAGGCAAGATCCCTAGATAACTCAGACCTGGTTTCACCCGTATCAATGACAAAAGATACTGTGTAGGGTCTGAATGAGACTCATCGTTGCACTACCTGTGCGAAAGAGACTCCCGCTGGCTTTGCTTCTGCATCCTCTCCACGCATAATGGAATGTATGGTATCGTCCGAGTCTGTTGCACAAGTATCTATCACTAACTAAAGCCAGGTCATGTGTTGAACGCGAGTTAATTGATTTCACGTATCGCCCAACTGAGAGAATCTATCTGTGCAGTCATGTGTGAGGGGCAGAACAGACCTTCACCGAGGGTATCCCAAGCCTTATTATTTGGGGTGTTAAAACCATCAGTAAATGGGCTCATCTAGCCCTTCGACAAGGAAAGTTCTTCGTTCGAGAAGTGGACAGCTTACGAGTCCTAGATCAATTAAATGTGAGATGTTCGTCCGTCTGACCCGTCAATCCACGTGAGCTCTTTGGCATCACAGAGGCGTGCTGCAGTGAATCTGTTGTGAATAAGTGCAAACAGGTTCTGGCCGTAAGAAGGGAACATGTCAGTAGCACTCGGTGTGTGACCCGAGTCACAGCTTGCACCTAGGCTTATCAGGGTGGAAGCGCCTGATGCTAACTGGCAAAGAAAAAAAAAAAAAAAGATGAATTTGCGTCGGGATAGTTGGTGCAGTTCCAGGGCCAACTGAGCTGGCCTCAAAACCTTGAACTGAGGAACTGAACCAAGGGGTTGTCTATGGCGGGAACTTTCACAGTCCTGCTCCTATACCCTGTGAATCAATGGTAACCTCTAGTTCAGAAGGGTATAGACACAGACAGCGTGAACCGGGCTTTGGCAAACCCCAAAACAGACCCAAGCAGCTTCAACGCAGACTCAGACAACCCTGGGTAGGATTGGAGGACTCAGTTCGGCCACAACTTTCTTACTCTCAGAATTGGTGAAGACAAGTAATACCCTGTGGGCAGTTCAGACAGTGAGTGACCAGGTGCTGACTCGACAAAGACATCTCTAACCTTGTTAGAACCCATCCGACAGCCTTGTGGCATAGCTAGTGTATCAGTCATGAGGGAGCACGAAGTTCTGGTGGTGAAAAGTGAACTGAACAGGGATAAAAGAGATGGGTGGGAGAAAGAAGCATGCCGAGACATAAAGATACATAGAAAGGTTCAACGTGAGCACGCTGTTCAGAGGGTGAAGGGTGAAACGTACATTGAATATGTAATCTGCTTCTATGGAGACAATGGTAGGTTACACACTGTCAGCTCCTCTTTAGAGACAGTGGAAAACGCCAGAGCAAAGTTTGGGTGAGTTCTGCAGTGCTCTAATCGCCTGTATCTGAACTCTGTTAGCCTTGAACAATAGCAAGTCGCGCCCTCACCTTTTCAGCATGGTGATACGGTGAATCACGGTTCGGGGACAAACATTTTGGTAATACCCAGATAAACATTCTGGCAGTACTCAGAATACAGAACAGCGCCCTAAACGGTATTCAGAGCTCGGAGCAGCGTTTAATCATTGTTCCATTGCTACCAAGTCACTATTCAATCCTTATCCAGTTGTCCGTTAGTCTTTTACTTAATCAATGTCCAGACAACGTCCAGACAGCAGTTGGACAACATTCAATTAGCATTCCAGATGATATTCAGATTAGCATTCAGTTCAACATTCAATTCAGCATTCAGCTTAACATTCAATTCAACATTCAGTTTAGCATTCAGTTCAACATTCAATTCAGCATTCAGTTCAGCATTCAGTTCAGCATTCGGTTTAGCATTCAGATCAGCAAACATATCAGCAATTCAGCAAGCAATTCAGCAATTAGTTCAGCAAACTATATCAACAATCAAATCAGAATTTATCAGCAGATATCAGACATCTTTCTCATGAGTACAGTCCACTCATTTCCAGTCAGCGAGTCAGTGCTCACTAATCTCAATCGACTCTCATGCAAGGAGGCTTTTCGTTATTCTTATGTCAGTGTCATCCGCTTCAGACAGGGAGACCTGTCAATCTTTATCGTCCAGACCAATTTTGTTGATGGCACCATCCATGATCTGAGGCCTTACCTGAAGAAAGGCAAGGAGGTTCATGAGCATTTCGACGAGGTGTGGATCTCAGCTACCAAGTATCTTGAGCAAAGGGAGAGTGAGTTTGATGAGAGTGGCACCAAGCTGATTCGTAGCTTTGGGCCTAAGCTCTACACAGACTACCCCAAGCCTCCCGTTCCCTCTCTTCTCACTGGTGGGACGGGTTGGGAGGATATGATAGGCTTGGCAGAGAGGTACATCTCTCTTGCAGTGATTAACATTGAGGCGCTGACAGAGCCTACAGAGTACCCGTACCTCAGGCGAGGAGTCTTTTCAGTGGATGGTTTGCCTACATTATGGGAGGAGTTTTGCTCCATGGCTGATTTCTGTGTCATGTAACTTGGATGGTGATGTTCGAAACTCGCAGGCTTCGGGTGGCTCTATGTCACGAGGCCTCAATCTCAGACTGTACGTAGGCATAAGTCACAGCACTAGAGACGAGCAGCATAATGAGAGATTGGAAGTGACTATTTGGAGGGTTGAGTGAGGACTCTTAAGAGGTGTTGACCATGCTTGCTCACATGTACTTTCTGATACTATTATCAATTCTCATTCTTCCCTCATTCATCTTGTCTTTGCCTTGAGTCAGTCAGTCTTGATTATCTTCTCTGACATGCTTGATGCTTGCTTTTTTTTTAATGATTCTGTCACAGTTCTCAAAATCAGATTGACGTAATTGATGCATGCATAACACTTCGTAATTTTATGATTATTATTTGCATGATTCTCTGCTGTTCCGAATCAAAATAAAAGATTTCCGAGACCAGGGACCGGCGAAGACCGCAATTGAAGGGTCTCGCTCGAAGCCGGACGCACATAAAAGGAAGGGATTTGCATTATTTGATTTATTTTATTTATTGCAATCACATACAAAATTCTGCGTGACTGCCTGTTGGCTTTCCGGTCGYCCGAAGTGGCTCGGTTGGGAAAAAGTGCGACAAAAATGGCGCCGTTGCCGGGGACGTGAAAAAATTTTCGTGTCCGGAACGAGCCTGGGTCATCATCATCTTTGAGCTTTGTTTAGGACGTGAGAACTGTTGACATTATTGTGAGTTTCATGTTAATTCTATTATTCTCATTTGAGTCCCGATTCTCTTTAGAATCACGACTGCTAACTGTGTCTTATTCTTTCCTTGTGTGAGGTTCCACACTGGATCGGAGAAAGGAGATTGATATTATTGATTGGAGAGAATCAGACTTGAATCCAGATATGCCTTATGAGCCTATGATGTCTTTTGAGCACTGAGAAGGGAAAGGAAGAATCAAGAGCCTGAGGATTTCATCAAGAATGCTAACTTCTTATGCATTGAGAGAACTTTCAAAAGTAACTACCAAAGGAATATTCCCCTATCAGTATGAGCATTGTTGGGTCTACCGTTCTGGCAATTCGACTATCAGCGTAGTGCTGACTCGCTTCTTGGAGAGAGATATTTATGATATTTGTCCCTATGTCAAGAAGGGAGACTGTGACGACGGTGAGACCTTTAACTAGTTATGGAAAATTGCAATCCAGTCTCTTTATGATGAGAAAGCATAATTAATTAAGCAGAAGAAAAAAGTGGAATGGGGTTTAATGTCAGTGATATATGAGACGGTTTCGACTCCTCCTATACCTGACAGCTATTGTGATGGGACTAACTGGTTGCCGATAATCAACATGGTATTGAAAAGGGAGAAAATAAACGGTGGTCATGAGAACTAAAGAGATTTCAGCAGAAGAAATCAGACAGAGAAGGCAGAAATTCGGCAGAGGCTCAGGCCCAAGTCAAGAGGAAGTAGGGTGTCTCCTAAAGTCACTAAACACTCTAAGTAAGAGAGAGGTGTTCCCATACGAAGTTGTCAGATATGAGATAGTCGAGAGCGGATGGGAGCAGGAACGATTATATGTACTGACATTCTATTTTACGGAACTGGACGTGTATGATGTAAAAATTTATGTCCCAAAGAAGAGAAGTGTTAAAGCAGTATATGAGAGATGATGGGGATTTGCTGAGGAAGTGGTACTGAAAGAGAAAGAGAGATTTGAGAGGGAAAATAAGAACTTCACATGATCAACTCGATTTACCGTCTTTGAGGGATTTCCAGCCCCTCCCTTGCCTGATAAAAATTTATCAAAAGATGATTGGTTTGCGGTGATTGAGTTTGCCCAGAAAGTGAAAAGAGGCCAAAGAGTCAGATAAGTCGACGCTATGTACCCTTGAGAGAGAAATCTAGGCTCAGACTGATAAGAGGCCATGAAGGGCTGAGTAAGGCTGAATCAGGCAAGCTGTTGAATTCTCTTAATTCTATAGCGGGTAGGGCTGTAATTCCTTATGAAATCGTGAGGTATGAAGCCATAAAGAGATCAGGACAAGAACATGACAGTCTGTATGTTCTTACATGCTATTTTATTGATCTTGATGAATATGATATTGAGATTTATATGCCAAAGCAGAGATTTGATGAAGGCCGAAAAGGTGCGTGTTTAGAGACTTGACCGGAAAAACGGGGGATAAGGTGAAAAAGGGGATAGAAAGCCTCCATGAACGGGTGCACGGGGTTGATAGCACGATGGAAAGAGTGAAAAATGCGCTACTAGTAATGCAGGCGCAAATATCCCGACCCGCCCTTCCGCCCCAAGAGGTCGTGGTTCCGGCGGCAGTACTGAATCGAGGGTATGGCAGGAGAGATCCGACCAAAATGCAGGTATTGCACAATGACCGGACATTTCGTACGGACCTGTCCGAGATTTAACCACGATATTATGAGGCAAAGATGTAGCAGGTCCCTTAAGGGTGAAATTTTCGGGCCTCAGGGAGAACGCTGTCGGAGCTGATACCCTGACAAGGGTATCCGCTCATAATATTGCAGTCGACACAATGTCGACGCCCACTGTTAGAACAGAAAACGGCTAAAAACAGAAAACTAGGGTAAACCCCTCGACCATTATGGTCATGAAAGTTAGAAACCGCAAGGGCCAAAACACGGCACAAGCGGACAGGAGTCAGGGGTTGAAAATTTCGAATGCTCGCAGAGCGTGCAAAGACGACGGAGATTAGTAGATGAAATGACCGTGCGCGCCATTCCGGCACGCGTAGAGACTGCAAAATGATTAGTAAATAAAGCCTCTGACCACAAGGTCGGAAGGTTAGTCAAAACAAAAAAGAGTCGCGCAGACGCAGCAACGGTTTTTCTCAGTCGGCCGATGACTGAGGAAGTACAATTGTTTCAGCTCAAGTCCGCGAACGTCGAGTGTATCAGAAAAAGCGAGGCGGGAAACCACTCCCTGCAGGATGGAAAGAGGTAGGAATTAGTAAAAGCTCCGGCCATGAGGCCAGGGCAACTAGGCAAGAGGGGCCTAACCTGTTGTAGCAGGCCGCAGTGGCTAAACGGTGGCCTGAGTTTCCCCTATGGTAGGCTGCAGGCCCTAAGTACTGATCGAACTACGGTGGCCTGAGTTTCCCCTACGAAGCAAAGGCATCCGACGACGACGACTCGGGCAACGGTGACGAAGACGAGAGAAACGGGTAAGTCTTCAATGGCACGACTTACCTCATGACACTCCCGTCGATAGGAAAATAAATAAATAAATAAATAAATAAATAAATAAATAAATAAATAAATAAATAAATAAATAAATAGAATATTATCAAACGAATCTACCGCTAGAACATGGGAAGATTCACTACTACCCTGTGAATATGAGTGTGTATGTGTGTTTGTGTGAGAGATTTCTCCCCCTACACAATGAGCAGAATCGAAGAAGATTACAGTTGGACCATAAGAATATACACTACTACGAGGCATATGTATGTGTGTGTGGTGAAACGAGCAAGTATCTAATCCCTCGGCTACATTACGCTACTTTCATAGATAGGAATGAGCACACGTATGTATGTGTAAGCACACGTGAGTGTGTGCATGCATGAGCACTCGTGTGTGAGCGTGTGCTCGTACGTATGTTAGTATGAGTGTGTGAGTGAGTGAGAGAGAGAGAGAGAGAGAGAGAGAGAGAGAGAGAGAGAGAGAGAGAGATCGGGTGAGTATACACCGAAAGGGAAAGAGAGTTCTTCTTCCTCTTCTCAGTCCACCATCTCCTTCTCCTCCTCTCAACACTGCATCTGCAGATTACGAGAGGAAAGAGACAGGGCATGACGACATTGGATCCAGATTCGACATTGGGATTCAGACATTAGGACGGGGATTTGGTGTTGACGATGTTCCCATCTTCCTCCTATTCCTCGTCTGATCTCCCTCCTCTTCGTTTGATATGAGTAGGGACTGGCGCATTCTTCCTGCGCAGGCGCCAGGTCCCTTCACTTCATGTCATGATGATGATGTATGTTTGGTTAGCATTGCGACTTTGATTGGGTTGATCATTGGTGTGTTGGCATCCCGCTGCGCTATCTCAGTTGGATCGTTACGCGTGCAAAAGGTGGAGGTGCGCAGAGGAAGGAAGGTGATCACGTGGAAGGAGAGTAAGCAAGGAGAAGAGGGAGGAGGAAAAAGGGAAGGAGGGAAGGAGAAGAAGACAAAGGAGAAGACGGAGAATAAAAGAGAGAGAGGAAGACGGGCATATCTTAGTAAATGTGTGTGAGTATGTGAGAGAGAAAGCTAAGTCTCCCACCCGCACATCGCCGCACGCTACTAGGATCGATAGGATGAGCAAATCAAAAAGTGGTAGTGTATATTTCCCCGATTCTGCAGAAGTTTCATTCCGATTTTGCTCGTCCTATCGATGGAATGTATGTGTGTGAAGCGATCATGATACGACTATAGAGAGAGAAAGAGAGAGGGAGACTACAAGTCTCCAACCCGTGCCTCGCCTGACGCTACTTGGATCAATAGTATGAGCAAAATAAAAAGTGACAGTGTATATTCCACGTTTCAACGGAAGATTCATTCCGTTTTTGCTCATCCTATCAATGGAAAGTGTGTGTGTGTGTGTGTGTGTGTGTGTGAGAGAAACTAAGTCTTCAGCCCCACAAATCGCCACATGCTACCTGAATCGATAGAATGAACAAATCGAAAAGTGACAGTGTATACTTCCGCGATTCAGCGGAAGATTCATTTCATTTTTGCTCATCCTATCGATGGAGTATGTGCGTGTGTGTGTGTG